>OY757187.1:48491197-48836197 GCA_963583895.1 Melanophora roralis
TTCCAATGCACAGTGGGTTCGATGACACCGAAAGTGGCGATTAATTCATAATCTAGATTATTTTGAATTTTTTTTCAATCATTAAATATGCATAAAAAGGCATATTCTGAAAAAAAGATACATTTACGATATAATAGACATTTTTATTTTTCGTAAAATTATAGTTTGTTTCAGAGTTTTCGCCGTAATTTTCAAATGACAAGATAGATGGTTGAAAATTTACATAGTGATATAGAATTTTATCTAGTTTTATCCGATACCAAATATTAATACAAAAACTTATTCAATTAAGTGTCACTTTCGAACCATTTCAACCCAACGTGCCATGGAGAGACGTGTTTGTAGGTTTCAGCTGTCATTCTTTTTCTTAATTTATATTTAAGTTTAGTCTGGCTAAGCACAGACAAATCTTGTCATCTCACTAAATGTTTAGATTACCCTCATACTATTCCAACGCTCGATTATTTTCTTTTTAATACGTATGGCACAGACACACTTAATATGCGTATCCGGTCGTTATATGGGTGATAATTAATCATCTTTTTTAAAAACACAACACTGCTGTACATATGGAACTTTAAGAGTATTGCTATTATGGAGTTCAGCAATTTGTACATATGCTTACGATTTTAGGCATGCAGAGCACTTTTCCCTTTAGTCATCAACCCTAAAAGCGGTGGCACATAGAATCTGTCGTACTTCAAGCGTTGCCTTTTTTAACTGACATTAACGTAACAACGCAGGAGGTTAGCACTTAGAATCCTTTATAAACGAATGTTTAATCAGCTGATTTTTAAAAATTTTATGGCCGCGTGCAAAAACAACTAATCAGAATTAAGGTTATGAACCAGCTGGTAGTTGTCAAAGTACTTGACGTACGTTAAAAGTTGCCCAATTTTAGTACATTGCGTTGAAGGAGACGTACTGAATGTGACATTGTTCATAATAAAACATGTTTTTCAACTTAGCTGTCAGTTAAAAAAGGCGAAGTATGACGTACGACGGATTCTATGTGCCACCACCTTAAGTCGTTAGGTCTTACTTTTGCTTATGGAATTACTGCCAAATAGTTTGACTGTGTTCGTGTGAAAGCAAAGCATCGCCAAAATGTGCGACTGACAAACTTGTATTATGTGCGGGCTTTTATTAGTGGGTCACTTAAAAAGGTGCCTCATAAAGCGGTCTTGATTTGCCCGGTTATTTTGAGACATGTATTTTACACTTTTAAAGTAGTTCAATGTTGATTGTTGGTAACCATACTATGTACTAAAGGGCAGGTTATCATTGTTTTAATTACCATGTTGCAGAGCCAGTGTGTCATCTTTAAACTAAGTTAAAACACAACAATGACGATCTTTAATTTTTTTAAAGAGCAAATTATGTTAAATAAATATTTTAAAGCTCGTCGTAAATGCTTTTTTTTTAGATAAAAAAAACAAATAGATCTTTGCCATCCCCAAGATATATCTCTTATTAACTAATTATCGTTTTATCCCTTAATTTATCAAAATGTTTTAACATAAGTTTAAGTAGACTTTCAAACGATTCATATGACAAGTATTTTGGGCCAATTTTTTTTACTTTTTTTTTTTATTAATTCGATGTAAAACAATAATTGAAAATTTTTTTTATTAAATATTTCTTTTATTGTTTTTACACCTTTAATATACACATTTTATTTTGTTAATAGCCGTTAACTTATAAAATAGTTCAATTAATTAAATGTACTTTGATCGTGACCTCCTAAAACTTTAAAAATCATATATATTTTAGCAACAAAACATTTGCAAATTACGGTACAAATTAAAACGAACTTGTTAAAAATCAATAAGTTTTATGATAAAAAAAATTAACACGATCAATACATTTTGCAAAAGATCAACCAGTAAAAGTGTGTCAACTAAACACAAAAAAAATATAATCAGGGTATGGCTAAAGCAAATAAAAATTCTCCACCAATAACTTAGAGTTACCAACAACAAACTTGTATAGAATTTCAATTTAAAAAAAAAAGTTTTGTAAATTTTATTCAAATTTTTTTTCCGCCAAAGATGGCAAAGCCAAATTCAATTAAATACATAACAAGGAGGCGAGAAAAAAAATTTAAATAATAAAACAAAAACACAAAACCGAAATACATGCTGGTTAAAACGTTCAATACATTAAATATGGGTCTGGTGAAAGTTTCATTTCGTTTCGCTACAATTCTTCTCACAAAAATGTATTCTTTATTAAAGAAGATTATTTTTATGATTTGTTGCTTGTTTTTCTTGTGTGTACAAGCGATGAAATATTTACACATATTTAACACCCCACACACTTCTACATAAAATTATTGTTAAAGGTTTTTTTTCTGTTTTTTTTATGTTTGTTTTTTGTCATACTTGAAATGTTTTTAAAGTTTGTTCGTTTAGAAAAATCAATAAATAAAATTATGGCTTAGAGAGCTTGTTCTTTTTACCATATATCTATCTCGCTCTTTAAAGCCTTGTCCATCAAAATTTCGGTGTTCTTTTAAATTTTTTTCCTTTTTGTGAGTTAAAGAAAAAAAAGTGCTCTTTGCTGTACTAATTTCTTTAATATGCATTGGCGACAATGTGAATAAAATAGCGTTTTGTGACATCCCATATATACATATATGTACATATGCGACAAAGATGATATCCCCTTTAATTGAAATAGAGTTTTCGCAGTAATGCTATGACCTAAAATCCCTTAGGAATTTAATGAAGGATCGTTTTAAACTCAGCTGATTTTTGATTTGATTTTTTTCACTAAAATATTCTAATATTTCTTTAAAGCTAAAAAAAGGGAGTACAGCATGCCTAAAGGCGCATTACAAAATTAAAGATTAGTTAAAAGTGCTTCATTCGAGGGCTTTAAACTTCTAGAAAAAAACAATTGCTAGTTCCTAAGGTGCATTACTTTTATAAGTAGAGACAAAAAGCATGTTTTCCTGAACTAAATGGTTGCCTTGACAAAAGTAAGTTTTTTACCATTCAAGGCATCAGGACAACGTCTTATGTAGTAGAAAATTTTAAAGCTTTAATTTTATTGTGAACCTTCGCTTACCCTTTGCAACCTACAGAGCTCATTTCGACCCATAAGCCTAAATTCTTTGCTGTTCAAAACCAGGGGGGGGGGGGGTATAGATGACATGGTTACGAGTATAATGTCACATGTCGGGCTGGGATTTCAATATATCTACTTTAAATCAAGATCATTGGAAACCGCTCAACATAAGGTTATCTTTAATCTCTAACCTAAAATTGTGTACCTTGAATATATGCATTGACATAAAGGGAGCATCAAATAGTGTACAAGCCGACACGCTTATTCAATATAAGTACGAGTTTCACCTTGATCTGGTGGTTTGTAACTGAAGTGGTAATATGCTAGGGATCAGAGAGATACATATGTATCTTGAGAATTGTACGATGTTATTTTTAAGGACAATGTGAAACTAAACCCCACAAGGTCTCACTCTTTTTTCCCTTCTGTGGGTCACTACAGCACACACTACTAAGGAGCTTGGCTGACAAAGCACTTTAGCCAGTTTGCTACAAAGATAATATAATTATACTCTTAAGGGAAAAGGAGCTTTGTAGAATGCCGGCAACGCCCTGAATATTGCATAAAACTATGCTCAGCTTAAGGGACTGGTGGCTAACCTGGACAAAACTGAAAATTTTAACGAACTAAACAAAAACCTCATATTACGACGAGCATCGTTTCCTTGATAGTACTTGCAAAAAAGAACAGTGAACGCCCTCCAATGTTGGGCACAATATAGGGCGTTGGACTCAAAATTAGGAGTAACTAGAACACAACTAACCTAAGCTTCGGTGGTTAGTGGACATCAATAGAAAGAGAGAGAAAGATTAGAATGATGCAGAAATCCTACATACATATTGCATCAGAAAAATGGGGCAATGGGAATGGAAGGGCATTAGACATGACTTAAAAATATACAGTCTGTTGAAAGCCGCAAACGTCTTAAGCAGCGCCCTCCGAGAAATACCTAAAGTTAATAGAGGAATGGATTGATTGCGGTCATTAGTCTTATGATAAATGTATTTGCGAGTAACTGGAGGTGTAAAGGAAAATTTTCAGGGAATTTGTGCGGTTCTCCAAATTTCTATTGAATTCTCCCCCCATATTCTTTTTTCATTGCTAGGAGCGTACAAAAAGTAGATCACTGGCTTAAGTATATGTCTGGCATCACTTTCTTTGAAGCCTCCTTCTTTTATCCTAACCTCATTTAAAAAAACTAAAGAAAACTAAAAAAAACATTTAATTAAATAAAATTAATGTTAAAACGAATACTTATTTTTTTCTGTAAACAGATTATTCTTCCAATGCTAGGAGCACACAATATGCCAATTACTGGCTAAAGTTTATGTCCTGCAAAACTTTTTTTGGCGTCTTTCCTTTTAACATAACCTAACCTAACCTAACCTAACCTAACCTAACCTTACCTAACCTTGTTAAAATAATTAAAAAACTAAAAGAAAACGAAAAAACTTATGATTGAAAAAATTAATTTTTAAAACAAAAACAAGAAATCACCACTTTTGGTTTCTAATTTGTAACTTTTTGCTATCCTTTCTGTTTATAATGAAACAAAAGCTTATGTATTGACGGATTTTATGTGAACATTGTTTTGATTTATTGATTAGTTTTTGTTTAAACATTTTATAAAAAGTATTGTTTTCTTTAGTTAACATTTCCATTTATTTTCAGTGTTAACATTTACAAAATTTTTTTGTCTAGACATTTTGACTGCTTGGCCGACTGACCGTCTGACTGACATTTTTTCTATAATTCAAAGTCATGTTTATTGTTTATTCTCTTGTCTTAAAGGCGTTAACATTTAACAAATTCTTTAGCTTGTTTATGGTTATATTGTTATTAAATATTGCTTTCATAAGGAAAATTCAAATCATATTTTTTTTTGTTTCCATGACTTGTCATTTTTGTGTGCTGTTTTCATTTTACTGCATTTTGCTTTTTAGCAATAAAATGCTGTTTGGTTTTTTTCTTTTCGTAAATATTTTTCAATTTAAAGGCCTGATCTTATATGAGAGGGACAAGTGCAAAATAAAAGGTTTTGAAGTCTTGGGGTTTTTTATTTTTAATATTTAAACTTTTTGTTAAAATTGAGCATACTTAAGTAATCATACTTGTTTAATTTTATGTTAAGCTTAAAAAATTATTAAAAAAAAACATTTTTATTTAGTTAGATTGTTACTTACTAATACTTAACTCTTTAGAAGTTACAACAACCGGTTCTAGTTCTAACAGCTTGTATTTTAAAGAAAACCGTCTAATTGAAATGCAAAACAAACAAAAAACTAAAGAAACAAAAATAATTTTTTATAAAAAATTTTTTTAGCTTCAGATCTATGTCAAAACACTTGTATTTCAGAATTTTTAGGGTGCAACCCTTTTTATTTTCCCCTACAACGACCGGCAAAAGAAAATGTCTTTTTTTTCATTGAATATTTAAAATAAACAAAGATTTATAAAATGGAAATAATCTTTATAAATTAGCTTAAAATGAAATGTTATTTTGACACTAAATTAAATTCATTCCAAATGTTACATCTCATTTGCTTTTGATTTACTTGCTCTTGTCTTAAGCCTTTTGTTTTATTTCTTCAATAATTTATTTTGGGTTCTCATAGAACAAAAGAAAATCTATTAGAAACTATTTGATTTTTTAATGAAAGCGTAAACAATTTGCCTTTTAATGATTAATAATGAGTTTGTAGAAAATCTATAAGTAAAAAGGTTTAAACCTTTCACTAACCACACACACCAGTTAACACATTGATAGAAACTAATATTTTGAAGCTGTTGTTGTTAGTAGGTGATAAAGACTCGGGTTACATAAGCGGATGAATGAGACCCCCCTTAAGGTAATAATGAGTTCAAGTTGTGTTGCAAGACAAGAATGTGTGTAAAAACTTTGGACGCTCTAAAGGTTAAATAATAAAATAAAACTTGAGTAGAAACTATTGATAATCTAAATGCGGATGTAATTGTGTTTTCTTTTTCGAATAAATAAGTTAGTTATTTTCAAAAAGTTTAAAATAAATTTTAGAGCTTTCTGTAAGAATTTTTTTATGGAAAAGGGGAAGCTAGAGTTTATATGCAAAAATTTTAAATTAACGACTCGATGAGAAGGAAATTCAATTGAGGCGACACTAATTAAAAATTTTAAATTGTAATTTTAAAGTTTATTGACTAACTTTTTGAAGCAAAAACATGTTTTATTTTGGCTTGTTAAAAAAAAAACATAATTTAAGCCCTTAGTTCTTAAAATGTTTTCAATCACAATCAAAAAAAGGTTTGCATTTTCTTCTAAAAATAAAAGTAGTGAAGTTTTAGACAAAGTGGCTAGCCCTTAACTTTTAGTAATTAAAAAACTAAAACAATTAGGGGCAGTATATTATACTTCTTCTGGAAATACTTTGTGTTTAAATTTAAAAGCTGTTACAGTTTTTAAGAAACAGCAGCTTTAGGAGATCATTAAACAGTCCATTTGTATGGGGGCTACCATACCCCTTACTCCTGATAAACAATTTTTTTTCAGATCGTCAAATTATTCCAGAATAACTTTGCTGTGGTTTGAAGTTTATTGCTGTAGCAGTTTCCGAATTTTTTGTCCATTTTTATTGAAATTTCCATTCCCCATGCTACAATCAAACTGATGGTTTTTACATGTAGACATTAAACAAGGATTACTTTGTAGCAGGTTTAAAGTCAATACCTGTTCCCGAGACTTAATGCATTCAAAAACTTATAAAACTTATGCCAAGGTTTGTGATAAAAGCGGTCGTAGTACTGAAATAAATAAAATAATATAGTATGCATGGACTTTGTCCTAGAGAAACTAGTTATTTTAGATTGATGCTTATTTTTGCTCCTGTAGTAAACTGATCTGGCTTATTTTAAACAGCGATCATCTGATAGTTTGACATCAAATCCCGGCCAATTAGATTTGATTTGGCTCTGCAAACCCCACAAAACAGACAGACAGCTGGCCAAATATCAATCGTTTTCCTTTTTTATAATAATCCAGATTTTTTTTTAAATTACTAGTTTAAGAAGAATTATACACGCAATGACACTTTGTAAAGTGTCTTAAAGTTATCAAATGCAACTGAATCAGTGCGATGGTGTTGGGTGGTGACTTTGATATGAAAGACAGATATTGCCCAGACCAGCCAACAAAATTTAAACGCCAAGAAATAAAGACATCACTCGAATTTTTTTTTTAAATTTAACAGGAGCTGGAAAAATTATAGGAGCGATTTGACCTGCTATTCTCAGACTTTTGCGATCAGCAGGGTTAACCCCAAAACAGGGGATATGAATTGAAGTCAAAGGACCTTAGTCTGCCCAAAACGCTGTTTTAACTTTATAACAAAACATAATAATTTTTTCACAGAACCTTACTTTCTATAGGAAATGAATCCGTGATGATCTAAAGCTTTATAAGAAATTGCATATGAAGCTTAGCTGACCAGCCGAATCAACACGAAAGCTAAATATTCGTTGCGTTATAGTAAATCACGGTATTAAGAGGTACCAAAAAAAGCCCTGTCTGCTAAAAATCCAGTCCATACCCTACCCCGCACAGGGGTATGGCATCATAAATTTTTGTGCAAAAAAAAAAAATAAAGAATGGTCAAGACTATTAAAAATTGGCTTCGACTATTGTATTAACTGAATTAGGAAAAAATTAAATGTTGATCAAAATTGGCCATGTCGGCACATGCGTATCATTTGATGCATCTCTCATACAATCAAAATAAACTTTTTATATTAAACTTATCAAGGCAAAGCTTTTTAAGTTGGTAAGTGTGCATGCTAGAATAGGCGAAACTGTATGTCAAACTTTAATGGCATCAGCCATGCCCACCGCCTACCTCCCATACAATCGAAATAAATTTTCTACATTAAAATTTTTCCAACCCAGCAGAAGTTATTTGATACTTTCTTAATGAAACAAAACATTTTTTCGAATTGTATTGAAATCAGCCGCGCCGATCGACCATTTATAGTATTTAATCCGTCATAGCAACAACATTTTCGCACCAAAAATTTAAAATGGGCGTCGAACATGTGTTCTTTGACCTTTCGCGGTTCACACAAAAAGTAATCTTTTTGAGCATAAAACAAATTTATTTTGCATAAAATTTGTTAATTTTAAATATTGTAAAATGTTTTAAATATTTATTTTCCCTTTATATATTTCTAAAAAAATTAGAAGAATTTTTTAAATCCTATAAAAACCCAACCTAATAACCTGACGAACAGCAAAAGAAATAAAATATGATCTTAATGTTCGTAAAATTAATTAGCAAGAACAGGAAAATGTGTTTATATTTAAGTTATGAGTAATTATTTTGTTATACCATGATTTATACAGGATGTCAGATGCTCTTAAACTGGTAAAGAAAAACTTGAAATTAAATACGTTTTTTTTTTAGATTTTCAAATACGTATGAAGTTACGTTTGTATGTAATTCTAACACTCTTGTTAAAGACTTTATATTTTTCCTCCATGTAATTCCGAATGCAAAGTTATGATTTGGTTTTTCCTTTATTGTTTTCTCTATAGTTTTTTTATCATTATTATTTTAGATTTCTTGCTTGTGTTCTTATTTGTCGCCTTAGGCTAAGACACACCGATGAGCTTAGAATATATAGCCAGCGAGTGATCAAAACAAAACTTGAAAATACCACCAGAAGGTTGTTCATCGATTTTATGTTTTTCTAAAAGACTGCAACAAAAAGCGTCTTACTTAATTTTTTTAAACTTTACTTTCCTTCCTTTGAATATGAACTTAATACATCCGTCAATCAGTGAGCCGGGCAGCCATCCGTACAGCATTCCGTCATCAAGTCAGTTTAATGTATTGGTTAGTCAGTCTATACCTTTAGTCATTTATTTTATAAAATGTAATATGGCTCACACATTTGTATTAGCAAACATTTGAGCGAAATAAGTGCTTATCTTACACATGCACTTTACTTGCCTTCTTTCGTTTTCTTAATCATCCATGTTCTGGCCAAGATTTTATATGCGATTCTTTGCTTTTGTTTCTGCACTTGCAGTTCATAAGTACTATTTCTTTCTTAATGATTTTTTTAAATAAAAAAACTCTATAGTATGTATTTAAAATCGTTGGTGGTTTAAAAATATATCTCTCAGCTTAAAAGAGTTTAATTGCAGACACATATCAATCAAAATTTAACGCGAATTATTTTCAAAGAAACTGGCCAAAACTAAAAATAAAAGTAAAAAAGGCACAAATGAAAAGGAAAATAAAAAAATAACAGGCACAGTTTAAAATGAAATTAAAAATGTTTTCAGTTAGAACTTTTTTTTTTGAATAAACTAGAATGAAAACACTAAAAAGCACTTGATACAAAAAGATGGGACTCTTCACTTAACTCTGCGATGTTTTCATTTTTCATTGAAAATTTGAAGAATGTTATTATTTGCAGTCCCTGCCCTAAAGATTATAAAATGTATTTGGGGCATAAGCAACGAATAAGAGGTACCAAAATAGATAAAAATTAAAGCTTGGTACTAAGGTACTTTTTTTAACACCAAAATTGTTATAAAATAGCATAATCCGTTCTTGGTACTTATGTGAAATTTTGGATCAAAACAGCGTAAAAATTTACTTTTAAACTCTTTAGGCTTTTAAGATAATTTTTGTAACTTCTAAACAAACAGAGACATAAAGTAAATTGCGTTCGATAGCTCTCGAAAAAATTTTGGTTTGCTTTTGATAATTTTTTTTTTTATTAATTTTGAACAAATAAGCGAAAAAAGTATAAAAATTACAGCTTATTACAGTCTATGTACTTTTTCAAGTTTCTAAACCAATACATTTAGCAACAAAATTTGAATCGTGTTCGACAGATCTCATAAAAATATTTACACATTTTTAAAAATTTTTTTAAATTTTGGATTCTAAGGGACAAAAAACATTCAAAGTTATATATTGGTACTTTTTGCTTTAAAAGCTCTTTTAACATTTTCTGTTTTCTGTTTTCTTTTTTGTATTTTTTTTTTAATTTTTGATTCTACAAATATGAACTCAAGGACTATTGACCCATATTAAGGTCGAAAGTAAATAAGTGAGCCAATTTAACTTTCCTATATTTTTAGTACTTGTTAGAATTTTTTTTTAAAGGATGAAAAAAAGCAAATCAAAACCTATCGATCCAAAATTGGGGTCGTAAGTAAACAAGCGAACGAAAACCATTTATTTTTTCACATTTTTGGTACCTTTTCGCATATTTTGGGAAATTTAAAATTAAGAACTAATGACCTATATTGAGGTCGAAAATTGATTAAAATTGGGAAATATGGATGAGGTAAGAGTTAGGGAATTCTGCTCCTGAAATTAATATAACCCCGTACACAGAACGAAAAACGGCTTTCTAAAATCAAGAATTTTATTCTTGATTTTATCCAAAATCTTTCTTGAAATTTTCAAGTACGATCCTTACTTACATTTTCTTAAATCAAGCCTATTCGGATTGCTTCAACAAATTAAGCAGAAAAAAGCTTGTTGTTTAAATATATTATTTTACATTTCAAAACAAAGTGTCTCGGTGGCCTAGAGGTAACGCGCTTGTGCTGTAGTGCAGAAATCCCTGGTTCGAATCTCAGCTTCGGTAAGTACAAAAATGAAATTTTTAAATTATAAATTAATTATAAATTAATTATAAAATAAAAATAAAATATAAAATTCTTCTTCTTTAATAAGGGTCCATAAGTCAAAAAAATGACATTTCATTTTCGAATTAATCCCGTTTATGGCTTAAATCAATCTTTTTTTGGCTTACATCAAGTACGGTTCCGAACTTAAATCAATCCTATTTAGGCTTAATTGTGGCTAAAAGTAAGAAATTCGTACTTAAAAAATTTTACTTGGAGTAAGAAATTTCGTACTTGATTTAAGAAAAACCGTACTCACCGTACTTTTGACACCGCTATGGCTTGATTTAAGTAAAGTTTTCTTAGATAATTTTTTGTGTGTATGTCATAAATTATGCTTTTGATATACATACAAAATCCCCTAAAAAATGCAATGATTTTTGGTTTGACAAGCAAATTAACCTTGTTTATATCTTAGACAAAAAAAATTTGTACAGAGCTCCCCGTCACACGGTCCACAATTTGTCATTAGTTCCATGCGGGTGTTTCCAAAAAAAAGGTCTACCAAAATCGAAAATTTTTATGTTTAAAAACAAATAATTTCTTCAATCTGTATAACAAAATAATATAATAGTTTTGAAAAAATTATAAACTTGAAGCAAGTTTTAGGGGCTTTGACAAAAAATTATCTGCATTATCTTTGTATTTCTCTCTTTATAATAATTAATTAAATTTTTTTTGTTTTAGTTGTATTTTTTTGATTTTGAATTAATTTCGACTGCAGACCAATTTAATAAACCTCTTTTGCTTGCACTATTTAACACTGTTTTGTTAAAACGCATACAACAGCAAGTAGCTAGAATTTGGCAATTTTTATTATTCTGGATAAATAAAAGCATTTATAGCTGCTGTCGAATAGCAAAAGCACAGAAAAATACTATGCTACGCTTTAAATTCTATTTTATTATTATTAAACTTATTATCATTCATACTGTTGTAGATGTGCTGTTGAAAATTTTAAAAGCACATCAAACAGCAAAATTAAAAAACAGAATTTTTTACTTTTTCATTTATTTTGCTGTTGCTTAAAAAAATTTAAAAGCAGAAGCAGGACTTTTTTAACCAACGCATTAATAGCAATGAAAAAACGTAAACCAAAAGCAGTAATAAAAATAATTTGCTTTTGACATTGCAGTTTTATTTACTTAATATTTTTATTTGCTGTTAGTTTGTTTAAAAAAACCAGTACAGTTTTTATATTTTTTCGGTTGCTATTGCTGTTGATGTAGAATTTTCAATTTAACCAATATAGCAAAAGAAAAAGCAATAATTATAAAACATATTTTAAACCCTGTGAAAAGGAGATTTCATAATAATATATGAAAAAATTTAAGAGCAACTCAATGTTTTCGGCGTAAAACAATTTCATTAGTCCCCCCATGATAAACGTTTGTTATTTGTGTGGCGAAAATTTGTGTGGCGTTACAAATTCTGATACTAAAGCTAATAAAAATTTAACAAATTTAAATATTTTAAGAAACTATGGTGTAGGGTAATATCTGAAAGAATTCGCTTTAATTTACACTCTCTTCTGCAGAACCCTT
The DNA here is from genome assembly GCA_963583895.1 of Melanophora roralis. Lineage (NCBI taxonomy): Eukaryota > Metazoa > Arthropoda > Insecta > Diptera > Rhinophoridae > Melanophora > Melanophora roralis. Next base: position 48,503,492 of record OY757187.1, read on the forward strand.
ACCTACTATGTAATAAGCTTGAATAATTATATATGCTCTATGTAGACATTGGGGTCTAAAACTTTATGAATTTATTTTTATTAAACTTTATGTCTAGTTTCATCGATCTCTCTTTTAATATTCTTCTTGCTTTCTTCAAGCTTTAGATCATTTTTTTATTTATTATTTTAACCAACATTTAATAAATAAAAAAAACCTGAAGCTTGAAGAAAACAAGAAGAATGCATATATTTTTGAAACATAATTTAAAAATTTATGTGGAACTTTCTTTTTTAGGGAAAAATTTTAAAATTTTTTATGTTGTTTTTATCTTTTTTATGAAGGAAACTCTTGAAAAGATTTCAAGGAAATAAAAAATTATGACTTTTTAATAATATTTTAAATTAAATTTTTGAAAAATGAATCATTTTCTTTTTATTAACGTAAGATATTTTACAATTCATCGTTCTGCTACGGATGTTTGTATATTTTGTTTAATTTTAAAATATTTTTATGAGTTTCCTTCCTTTTCTGCTTTTTTCAACTATTAAACTATTTTCTTTTTTTATTTTTTTTGTTATTTATTTTTATATTTTTGTTTTTTTTTTCGTTTTAGCCAATAAAAATTATTTTTATTAGCTGGCATTTATCAAGCTTTAATATGTGTCTTTCTTGAAAAACTTAAGAATTTTGCACTTTGCATTCTTAAAAAATAGTGCAGGCAAGGGGGAAAAGTTTTACACTTCAAAAAAAAAGACACATAACCAACTAAGCCAACAAATAAGATTTCAGTTTTTATCTTAAGTACAACGTACACTTAAGGGGAAAAAAAAACAAACAAATTATATAGTTTTTTAAATGGCCTCTTTCATAATCAGTGGTATTTTTTAAGTGAAAAATATTTAATAAAAAATTTTATAAGAACTTCTCTAGTGGACAGTACATGCTTACAAATGTACTTACATATGTTTACACAAATACATTCATATGTATGTAATACCATAAAATTTTTATTACTTGTCAGATTTTTAAAATTAGCACCTTTTAAAACTAAAAGAACTTAAACTGCGAGAGTTGATTTTTATTATAGTAACAAATGAGTGTTGAACTCTTGAAATAGTATTACAATTATAACTCATTTAAAACAAATTTTTACATAAACAAGTTTTGGTTAGATTAAGTTATTTTTTGTGCCTCTGGAAGGTTTTTTTGTGCAAATGACAAGATTTTTTTTGTAAACTTCTGCAATGCTGTTGAATTGTGTTTGATTGATAAGCCCGTGGTTTCATGTTTTTTTTTATTATTGGGTATATCACAAACTAAACATCTTAAAGTTTAAGACAATAAAAATTTTTGGACTAGAGAGTTATTTCTTTGTGACGGGTTCAGCATTCGCCTTTTCGATGTGAATATAAAAAATTTGTCCTTAAATTAGAAAACTAATGCATAAAAGTTTTATACAAAAATTCTTCTAAAAAAGACTACTAGAAGAATTAAACGGGTGTAACCTAATAGATTATGTTCTGAAAAATATCCCAAAAAAATCATACAAGTACTAAGATTTGATTGATTTTTTGAAAGTATTTTGGATTAGGCAAAACAATTTTTTTAAAGCCTTTAAAAAGTTACAGGTACAAGTACATGACTTTTTTAACTCCATATTAAAAATTAGAAATTAATTAATTTTCCTACTGGTCTAAATTTTTACTCCTAGTCCCTTTTCTACAGATTGATTTTTAAATAAAAAATATTATTCATCTGTTAACGGACGTTTTACAAAAAATTTCCTTAAATAATTTAATGAAACATTTTAAATAAAAAAATCAAAAATTTATGTCATAATTACTCTACGTTGAAGGAAAAAAGCAGGCTTAAATCGAAAATTGTAAATTTACAAACCCCATACCCAGGTATTTAACTACAAAAATGCACTGCATACTTATTTAGATAAGTTTAAATTTAGCTTTGGGAACCGAAAGCAATATAAATTGTTAAATTTTCAAAGCGAAATTTAAGCTCTAGGAAGCAACGAAGAGTCCAGCGAGGCGCCCCATATTAACTCTATTGAACAAAATATTTTTTACCCAAGTGCTTTTCAAATTTTTGATTAAATCAAATTTTTTTCAGAAACAATGATTTTATAATAATTTCTGTTCATTTGGCTTTCAATAATTTTTTTTTTAATTGTGATAGCATAAAATGGAGTGTAATGCATTTTCGAAATAAGCTACGATTTCTCGTCAGCATTCTTTTTATTCGGTGCTACTATGGGTTGAAGTTCAATTTCTAATCGACTATTAGTTAGAATCGTTAGGTTAAAATAAATTAGTGCATAAAAGTTATTAAATTTATTTAAACATAGTACAGGGAATGAATACCCTTATAGCTTAAATCGTAGTGCTTTAAAACAAAAATAACTGAATTAAAAAATATTTAAAATTTTGCTTTTTTCCAAGCATTTGTTTTACTTTTTAAATTTAAGTTTAGCCAATGAAGGCCTTCAATATTTAATAAGTTCGTTTTCTTTATACAATTGAATTTAAAAACTTAAAACTTCTTACCTTTTTTGCTTTAAAAATGCCTGGTAAGTTCTTTAATAAGCAAAATTTTTAACACACTCTACTTTGAAATATTTTTGTCTTAAATTAAAACACCTGTTGTCACTGGGGAAAATATTGGTTTCTTCTTTTTAATTTTTTTTTTTTCGTCAAATACCTCTAAAAATTGTTTGCACCTTATTAAATTTTTGTTTAATTTTTTTCTTTCGTAAAAATACTTTTTTAAAAATGTTTATTTTAAAATTTACTTGCTTACAAGCCAAATTCAGATTATTACAATAAATAAAAAGTAGTTAAATCTCTCTTTCAGTAAGCACTACAAATAAACACTTTATATATTGGCGTTTTTTGAATTCTGTGCTAATCAAAAATTTATATATATTTTATTTAAAAGCAGAATATACCTTTTGCTTTACTTTTAACACTTAAGAAGACAAATCTTTTAAATAATACTCAAAACTAATAAAAGTCAAGAATTATTTGTAACCGAACTTGACCACTGTAAGGTCGAAGTAGAACTAAAGTCTTTTGCCAAGGTAATGATATGTTATATAAGTTAGAAGACTTCTTTCCTGATCTGCAACATTTTACAAACAAACAGCCAAAAGAATTGTAAAAGAAATTAATGCCATCAACAGAAATAAGAAAACATGCACTAACACAAATGTGTAAACGACGCCGAACACGCCAAACCTTCTCAGTCATCAAACCCCCATATAGAGTAGAAGTTAATAAAAACAGCATTAACATCATGATCATTAGCAACAAATGTAAACATAATCATTATGTTGGCACTAGGATAATGAGCTCTCACGATCATCATTATTATAATTAAAATAATGGTTAAGAATCCAATAACCAACCAACATTTTTACATCTCTTGTTAGGATCTTAGCCCAACTTGTTACAACTTTTGTTGTTGAGGTCTATTTCTTTTAGTTGCTTTTATGCTAACTTGGTTGTTTGAATGGTCTTCATACACACAAAGTACTCAAAGAGCTTTTTTGTTTGTTTGCTTACAGGAACTTCCTGGCTTAAATCTAAAAAAAGTTTTATTAAAGAATAAGAGTGATGGTAGGCATACAAGTAGCAGCCAGACAAGTGTAATGCAAAATCATACATATCTTGGGCAAAAATTTTGAAAATTTTTTATCAAAATTAAAACTAAAGAATAATCATGAATTGTTTGGTTTATTTCTCTAAACTTTTTTTAAGTTGTATGTCTTTACTCATTTTTTACATCACTGATTTGGTTGTATTAGAAATTGAATTTTTTTGGATATTTTTCTGAGAAATATACATGTAGAAGCAGAAAATAAAAATTATTAAATCTGGTAACCTTTTGGTGGCAACAGATCTGCATTGTGCTCTTACCTTAATATCAAACCACATTCGTTGTAATGACAATTACTTAGAGGCAAAGATAAACACAAAAGAACTTTGTAAAATATTGAAAACTTGAAATTAAGTTCAAGGTAAAAGAAAATATATTTCTTTGAACATATTTCCATGAGTTTATATTTTGTTTTAAAATTAAAACTAAATTCTTTAATAATTATCTATTATTTTTTAAATGGGTTTATTAATTTCCGATTTTTACTAATCGACAACTGACAAAATACTAAAGAGTTAAGCAAAAAAAAAAAAAAAAAATTAAAAAATTGCCTGATTGGCCAAGGTGAGGGTTAATAAATACGCATAAAATAATTTTATAATTGTCCTTCTAAAACTTGAATTTTATTAAAAAAAAATTATTTTTCTTTTTAGGTAAGCACTGGAAATAATATATTTTGTAAGTAAGCTTTATTTTAAATATAAATTAATGAATATTTATTGTTGGTTTAAAGCTATATAATACTCCGGGAACTTTGAGAAAAGGTCAAGGTTAATATGCATTTAAACCTGCGCCCATAGAGCGGATAATTTTAAATCTAGGTTGGAAAGGCTTAATGAAGATAATGTTGAGTTTTTTTAAAATCTTTATGAGGTAGGGCTTATGTATTTTAATATTGTTATTTTGTTTTGCCCGGGGTTGCCCGGCTATTGAGAGCCAAAACGGTCCGTTACATAAAACTTTTATTGAAAAAAAAAAATAATAATTTCTAAAATTCTAATACTTAGTTTATTGTGAAATATATAAATTTAATTGATATCCAAGGTTCAAAAGATATGATTTGTAAAATATTAAAAGCCTTGAAATATATAATGGAATAAATAGCAGATTATCAGAATATGCGTTTAAAGCTCCGACTTTTGCATTGATGAAATCTAAAAAGTTACTGTTTTTCTCGGTCAGTTTATTTTTTGGCTGCCCCAATTAGTATATATATTTAGGAACCTCCCCTAGCACTAAGATAGGTAAGATAGGTCTAATAAATCAACTTTTTGAAGTCCAGCTATATTCTTCGGAACCGTAGTTGATGTCAGACTATCAAAAATATCTCTGGTAAATTCGCATTTAAAAATATTAAATGTCAAATTTTAAATAATCGATATTTCAACAATTATCAGCAATGACATATTAAGTTTAAAAAAATTTAATGACAAAGACAATCGATATTAAAAGATCCTTAGAATTCCAATTAAGAAAAGATACAAAACTCATTAAAGTAAAATTCTAATGGCTATCAAATACTTTTAGAAAGTAAGCTCGGAATTACACAAATAGGAAATTTTTTTTAATTTTTTAAAGGTGATGTTGTCTCATATTTTTTATTATATTATATATCGTATACATATATACGATAACATATACGGTGTCTGTGGCAGATTCTATTTTCAAACTTAAATAAAAACGTAATAATTGACACAAAGTTTTATTAAGAGCATTGAGCGATAGATTGAAAATTCTGACTTTATTTGTCAAAGAGTATGTCATCAAATGTCTTCCTTTGTGTTGGACACACTATTCAAAACGGAGCCTTATATTCTGCGCCATAGTGTAACCCTTTTTGGAGGTAGCCTTATAAAAAAATCTATGAAAGTTGGATCGGATGACCTCGGTGGCCATGGGATGTCCCCACAACGACTGATCAGTTTTTTAAAGAAAATTTTCCCGAGGCAAATTTACCGAAGCTCTGACTGTCTGTGCAGTCAACCCATCCAAAGCATGATGCATGGTCTCGCAGGTTTGGTAATAAGAACTCTATAATCATGCGTCGATAATTTTTACCGTTTATATTTGTCGCCTGGCCTCGAGAATTTTCTAAAAATTGGTACAATCATCTCATGCGTAGATAAGGCATACCGAACAGTTACACTGGGGCAATGCAATGGTTTTTGATGTTGCAATCGAAGGTTGTGGGTTCTTGCTGACCAGTTATGAAAGTTTTGCTTTTTGACGTGGCCATTTAAGTGAAAATTAGCCTCGTCGCTCAAAAAAATAGGATTTACAGTACAAAAACGCTCCAACAACGTTTCACAAATATTTTTGCGAAAATCAAAGTCACTATCTTTCAGTTCTTGAATGATTTCAATTTCAGACGGATGGAACATCAGATCCTTTTTTTAAATTTCATGAATAATCTCTCTTCGAAGTACCAGTGAGGCTGCTCTTGAAAGTCGCGGATTTTCACGTTAACTGCTTTCAACCAGTTTAATGTTTTCGGGAGTCTTTCAAGGTTGAGTGGGCCCTGGCCGTGGGATAATTATAGCCGAAGCAGTTGCGCGGAGTCCTTTCATCCGCAGACGAATTAAATTTACATTCGGTAAATCAAGTATTTGCCGAATACCAAACTTTGAACAAAATTGTCGATGAGCAATTACGTAAGAATCATTACTTTAAAAAAATGTCTCGACAGCTAACGCGCGATGCTCACTATATGTACACAAGAATTTTCCAAATCTAAAGATGCGGACGCGCTAATAGAAATTCGATGCTTTAAAAACAAAATATTTTGATTAAAAACTTCAAAAATATGTATATAGAAATCAATTACATTTGTTATCCATATGAAGTTATAGTTGTTGAAGCGTTTTTTATAAATTGATTGTATTTATTTGTTTGTCCTTAATATATTTTTTATAAGTCTATGACCGGTGTTTAAAAAAAAACTTTTGCTTAAATAAAACAAGTATAATTTTTTTAAGTGTAAAAGTTAATATTCATAACAGAGTTTAAGAAAATATTCTTGATGCATTGAAAAATTTAAAATATGCAATATTATGTGTATCAAAAATCTCCAATGATACATTGAATTTAAACAATATTTACTATACAAACGTAACATGGCATTTAATAGCGATCTCATTTAAAAAATTTTCATTAAAATTTGCATACCGAAAAAATAATAAAATTTTGGTGGCTATCGAATGAAGCAGTGAAAAGAAAGACTTAAGACACATGCGTTCTAAGTTTTATACTTTAATAAGACTTAAGACACATGCGCTCATATTTAAAAAACATTTCTAATATTTTCTAAAAAAAAATTTTTTAAGCCAATTCAAAAAAATCTTGCATAATTTTGAAGCCGGTAAATTTTTACAAAACTTTAAATGTTTTTATGCAAAACAAAGCAAATTTCTCTTTTGTTCTTCTCTACCAAATAATGATCATAAAAAAAATAAATTTCTTTTTGTTAACTCTTGTTCTCAAAAATTTCTCTCAAACATAATATAATACTCTTTCAAATTAAAGTTTTTCTACAACATGTTTGATAAAGATAACAAAACCCTAATATGTATTATAACTGGGTTCTCCATGGCTGTCGACGAATTAACGTTACGGTGTTATAATTATTGTTAAAAAAAAAACAAAGAAAAACCAACAAACATAAAAACTTAAAAACAAAAATAATCTTTATATGGTTTTTTGTAAATTTTTTATATAATTTTTGTTAAATTTTGTTGTTTGCTAAAAAGATCAAAAAACCGCCACCATTTAATATCATGTAGCCATTGCAATTTTAAAACACATGCATACATGCACATATGTATGTTAACACACAAGAACAGTGTATGATGACGTTTTCAAGCTCAGAACAATTCAACCGAGCATTTCATTTTAAACGTACAATGACCGTTCAAGTAGGCAGCTTAAGAAAACTCTTCTGGTTCATACTGCCAACTAGCAACAAAAAAAAAAAAACACAAATCCCATCGTTATACTTGCACGCATTACTCTTGTCTTGTTTGTTTTTTTTCCTCTTTGGTATGGACTAAATGGCTTTGGCTACTTGGTCTAAACATAAATTCATATGTATGTACTTGCAATGCACAAGTGCTGTAGCTGTGGCTGCAATTTTCGTTGTGTTGTTGCATTACTGTATTATTAATTTAACTGTAAATTTTATTAAAAATAACTTTACTCCTTTCTGTGTGTGCGTGTATTGGATATTCCATGTGCACAAGTGTGTCTAAAAAGTGTATACACATAAGATCTTGTTGCTGTTGTGGTTGCTTATGGCTACTTTATTATTTGTTATTGCTATTTGAATCTTAGCAGCCAAAAACTCATACCAAATTCCAAATAAAAACTTGTAACGTAGTGTAAATCGGTCAAGCCCGATCATATTATACCCTACACCACAATTGTAGGGTATAATATTTGTTTTCAATATAACAGTTTGTGGCATAGAGATAAACATATGTGCAAAATGTTGAGAAGGTGAAGTAATATTCGAGCCATTTATGGCCCAAAATGCTTACTCCGGAATGACATTTAAATTGGGGCTATATTAAAAAATTGGCCAATAATATTTTTACTTAGTATGCTTATTAGTGGCATACATTTAAGCTCATGTACAAAATTTTGTCAAAATATAGTGATATGCGAGTCAGCTTATTTCGGAAAACATTTGTATTGGGTTTATGCCGAAAATTGAAGCAATCATCACCAAAACAAAAGGCTTCGTATCAGTGCTAAATTTTATTATAATACCTTCAAAGTTGCAATCTGTAGCTGGTTCAAAAGAATACTCAGACACCTACCTAGACGGACGGATGTCGGAAATGCTTAAATCGACTTAAGAAGTGATTTTGAGTAGATCGGTATACTTGAAGGGTGGCCTCGGACCATTACTTTTGGGCGTTACAAACATCTGCACAAACGCATAATACACTTAGCACGTATATTTATTTAATACTAAATGTTATCTCGAGATTTTACTTACACAAAATGATCATAAGCCAACTGAAATGACCATGATCATGAACTTGTTCAATGTTCAACATAATTATGCAGCGAGTAAACATGTTTTCAAAGTCGCTTCGTTTCTAGCACTACAAACACTTCATATTTGTAAAAAATGTTGGTATAGGTTAACGCCATACAGTTAATGTGTTAAAATAACATTAAAAGAGAGAGCTTTTTCTTTAACAAGAAACTGTGTAGAACTTGAAAAAGCTTTTCAAGCATTTTATTATGAAATTTTTGTACGCTGATCAGTAAACTTACATATTCGTAGTTTATTAAATATTTACCCTTGGTTTTGTGAACACTTATCCTTAAACTCTTTTGAATTAAAAACTCTGTTTTAAAATTTGGTATGCAAATAGAATGGGATGTAGCTTTTTTCCAAATTAGCAAAGCAGATAAAAAAATTATTACATTTTAGTCATTATAACAAGAAAAACTTAAAAAATTTTCATACTAAAAAAAACATGTCTTCGGGTAAGAAGGATTTAAAAGCTTTAAAAAATGCATAAATTATTAGAATAACCTTTGTTTAATTGCGAGATTTAAAAAAAACTGTGGACGTGCTTAATGGGGCTTAAAACAAATGCTTAAAATAAATAGTTAAGAGAAAATCTTGAATTTTTAATATCACTCTTATTTAAAAAAATTGCTCTTAATTCGGAATAAATTTTAGAAAAGGCATAACACAATCTGGAAAAATTTTTTTTTGTTAGTGTCTTTAATATGCTAATTATGACTAATGACACCTTTATAAGTAATTAGCAGTAAAGGTCAGTAAGGTTTAATATTAAGTAAATTGAAAAAAACCAAATTGAGCAAAAACCCATCTTATATTGTAACTTCTGCTTAAGCTGAAAAAGACGAGGATCGGGGCGGGGCCAAATTTTCTTAATTCGTGACTTATTTTAATAAGGTATCGGAATGCTTACTAAATCCTAATTAAAGGGAAAATCTTTGGCAGGAATTTTAAACAAAAATGATAGAGCGTCCCAGAAAAGCGGGCAGAACATTTGTAAGTTTAAAATGGAAAACAATTACTGGCGTTAAAAAAAAACACAACATTTTTTTAATTTTAATAAAGTTATATTATTTTAAAAAGTAAATGTAAATAGTTTTTGTACAAAATTATGTAGAAAATTATACTGTTTTCACTTTTGTATAAATTTTTGTGTGAAAGATATGCTAATATTGTACAGGGTGTCCGTTTATAATTTTTGATTAAATGAGAGAGAATAAGTCTTATATTGAAAAAAGTTTTTTGTTTGTTTGCATAAACCATGCCTTTGAGATATCCCCAGAAAAATAAGTCCGGAGCAGTCAGATCAGGCAACCGTGGAGGCCAATCAACATTAACATTTCTTGAAATAACTTAGGGAAAGAGGTCTCGCAGTAATTCTATTGAAGTCCTGGCTGTGTGCAATGTGGCACCGTCTTGTTATTACCACATGTTAACAAAGCCCAAATCATTGAGTTGTGGCATTTAAAAGTACAATTATATCACGGTATTGCTTCCCATTGAAAGATACCATTACGTCGTTTTCAGTTTCAAAAAAGTCATATACAATGATTTCTCCTGACCAAATTATACACCCGACTATCACTTTTAATGGATGCAAAGGTGACTGATGAATAATTTGAGGGCATTCCATTGCCCAGAACCGACTAATTTATTTATTCGCATATCTATTCAAATGAAAATGTGCCTCGTCACTAATTATAATTTTTTCATAAAAATCGGGCTTGTCATTGGCGAGCTGTAACATTCTATTGGCATATTGCCGATGGCGTTAATGGGCTTCTGGAAGAAGCTCCTGTTTCAACTGAATATTGAATGGAAACAAATGCAAATCCTTGTGCAAAATTGTGGCAAAGTTGTTCTTTGAAGAAAAAGCTTCTGAGCATGGCGTCGAATTGAGGTTGATAAATTGTTTTGAACACTTTCCTGAGCAGCAGTAATGTTTTTAGCCGATCTTGTAGTAGGTTGTTGTCCATGCTTGGACTTATCAGCTACAGTCCCTCTTTCTCTTCGAAATCATTCACTACACGATAAATAGTGTGTCTGGTTGGCACGTGATTTTTCCTCAAAAATTTCACGTAACTTTCTCATCATCCCAGTAATCGATGATTGATTTTGATAAAATATTTTAACGATTAAAACAGTTTGGTTTACCGAATGTTTTTTTATAATAAATTTGCCACGTCTCTACTTCACGACTGTTAAGACTAATGTTTTCCAAAATAGCGGCAAAACAAAGTAGTATACCTTGCCGGCGGACACCCTGTACTTTGCTTTCACATACGTTTTTTATAATTCCTACACGCTTTTAAACAAGTTATTTAAATAACTTCATACAACGGACCTACGTATTAGTTTCTTAAAAAGCAAATGATTTTAATTATTTATGCTAAAAAAATAGAAAAGATGTTACAATATATGTATCGAAGACATATGCATATTTTTAGCAAAATCTTAACGATGAAATAAAAAAAAACCCTTGCTTGACTATAAATTGCTTATCTTTAAGAAAAAAGTCTTAGTTCGGATATACAGTTTTTAAACACTGTTAAGCAAAGTTTTTGTTAAATCATTTAAAAAAAAAAACTTAAAATGCGTTTTGTTGCTGTAATTTTAATAATAGGGCTTTTATCCTATAATGCATTTTCTAAACCTAACAGCCTACCAATAATGGACGCTAAGCTGTTAGATTCTTTTGGTACAAGAAAATTTGGAGACATTGCCAAGGCTGACTTATGCAACGTTTTAGATAACGAAGCAGATGTTAATACGGAACTTGCAGAAGCATTTGAAGAATTAACCGACTTTATATACTCCAACGAGTTAATAAAACTAACTCTTAAAAAATCCAATGAACTTCTGTGTCTTACAAACAAAATGAAAAACCTTCAGGCTATCAAATATAATATTACAATTCCACATGAAATTCGCTGTAAATGTCCAGAAGATTGGCCTGAGAACAATTTTGAAATCTCAGGTATAAACTGTCCACTTCGCAGTACTTAGATCTTTTTATTTAGAGTCATTGTTTTTGAGTTATAGGAATAAAAAATTTAACCATTATAACATGTTTATTTATATAATAATTGTATTTATTAAAGTAAAATAAAAATATGCTTAAAATCCTTGTATTTTCACTTTAGAAACATAAAGTTTTTTCAAAAAAATTTTATAACTGTTGACTAGGTTAGAAAAAAAATTAAATCTGGAATAAAACAAAAATTCTGGCTAAATCAAGGTTTTTTCTTAAAGTTAACTGTTCTACCGAAAAAAACGCTGACAATATATATATGATCGCAAACGTGTTTGTGTCAAAGAAAAATGAAATTGTTTGAGCCGCCCGTATCGTGAGCTTGAAATAGTTAATAGTTTACTTATCAAGTCTATAATTTTATTGTTTAATGTTTTGTGTTTAAATTTCATTAAATTTGTTATTATCGATATAATGTCATGTAAGAGAATTGTATTTTACCACATTATATGATACATCATAAATTATAGTCTAAAATGTTTTTTACCGGAAGGACATTTGCATAAGGGATACGTGAAATTATTGATAAATTATCGACCCTGCTAAAAATCTTGGCCGCAATACCAAAAAAATTATCTGGGATAAATATTATTAGAACAATTTAGAAAAATTCCACATGTACAAGGTGGGCCAAAGGAGGTCATTCAATGTTGTTTGCAATGTGTTTGGCGGTCGAGAGGCTGACGCTGATGTATGGACTAGACTTTGTGCGGGAACATGAGCAGTTCTTTGACTAAAATTCTTCTTAGGGACGACCGGCTGATGTCTAATTGCGAGGCACGGCGTCTGACCGATGTTGCTGGTGACAGCTGGACATCCTCGCCAACAGCGGAAATATTCTCGGCAGAACGGGCGCTCCGAGGCCGGCCATTCTTGGCAGCGTCTCGTGTGGTCCCTTACTCTTCAAGGTTGGTGGCCAAACGGCGCAGTCGGCGCCGGGCAAAAATCTTCCAATAGTGTGACTTCTTTTTGCCCACCTTGTACTTTGATCTCGAAAAACTTTTGTTTTAACGGTTGCTTTGATTGCCATGATGTAGTCTGACCCATTTATAAGGAATGTTGCACGTTTAAACACCTTCTGAACTAAAATAACTTTTGGGCCTAAAGATTTTTTCTTAGGGAACAAAGCCTTGTGTACTATCGCAGCCATCAGGAGCCAAGAATATTTTGCCATAATGATTCTATCAGCCCTTCTTACAACTGCTTGCTTTTAAGCCAGAAAAATCTTTATAAACTAGTAAACACTGTCAACACAAAAAAAATGTTTTTTGAAGTTATATAAAGAAATCAAGTGTTTTTTTCACGAAAAACAGCTTAAATGGAATCTATCATCCTTTGTTATATCCTTTTGCCATCCCTCTTTTCCATCATATTTTTTGTGGACTTTAAAAATGTTGTAGAATTTAAAAAAAAACACTACAAAACCAAACACAATGTTACAGTGGATATGCTGCTTTGAATTTGTTGCTCATGTATTACATCTTCTACAACTCAGTAATCGGCGGATACCATATTTAGACAAAAAAAAAACAAGCTACTGATTAACTTGGCCCGATGATGGGTTGATGAGTACTTTTTTAATTAGCATTGACAAAAATATCATTATTGTATCTTATAAAATTGCTTTTTGCCAAGAAAACATGCCAAATTACTTAATATAAAGTGCATTATGTATTTCGATGGCTTAATAAAGAAGGGCAGTAAGTCGCTACTGTTACTGTTACAGGTGGAGAAAAACACTTTTTTAAAATTTTAAATATAAAAAAGTTTTAAGGCAAATTTTAACCAAAAGAAGCAACAAATTTTATTTTCAATTAAAAAAAGCGAAAAAATTTATGTTAGACTTGACATCTGTTTGCCAAAATAAGTAGAAAACGATATTTTGACTAAAACAATCGAGAATGTAAGCGTCGTTGAAGCCGTTGAATTTCTCAGTAAAAGGCAAAAAATACAATAAGTACCACTTAAATTTAGGGCATTTATGGTTGTTTAAGAAAACAAAAGTTAAAAAAAAAAATTAAAAAATGTAAACTTTTATCCTTAAACAGTTTTTTATGTATTTTTTTTATTTGTTTAGCATTAGCACATAATTACAAATTAGGGGCTAATGATATTGAGGCCATGGTTACTAGGATCTTAAACTCTAAAAAAACAATTTTTTTAATTTTTAAGCAACATTCAAAATCATTAAAAAATCATAAAAGAAAAATGTCAGCTAAATTTTACAAATGTTGTTTCTTATTTTCTTTTAATTTTAATTAATTTTTTTTTCATTATTTATTTATTTTATTTATATTATTAAATTTTTTAAAAGGCAATAGTTCTCTATATAAATCATTGCGGCTGTGGTATGTAACTATTTTTTATGTTAATTTGCTTAATTGCGTTTAAATCACAAAAGAAGTAGCGTTTTTCATCTTTGGTTAAATCGAATACATCATTCTTCATTATAAACCAAAACAATCTGTTTTGTAAATTTTCTTTTAGCTCATTTTCAGCATCACCGTTTCTTTGTGTTAATGCAGCATATTCGGAAGCATTTCGCTTTAGCCTTATATTAAAAGAATTTTTTGATTTATCAGCCAAAGGAAAAGAGTCTGTTGTCTCAACAAACCCTAAGGCTGTACAGGATACAAGTTCAATTATTAAAAATACTGCAACGAAACGCATTATTTTTCCCAAAAATTTTAACTTAACTTATGTAAAACGGTCTCAGAGAATTTTATTATTAAACTATTAACTTTTTATTCAAAAGTTTACCTATTTATACCAAAGCAAAAATTTAAAAAAATTTGTGTTTTTTAATCTTTTTTAATTTCTACTCAAAAATATTTGTAAAACATTTGTTTATTTGCATATATTTATACCCTTCACATAGTGATAGGGTATATATCACTTTGTCATTCCGTTTGTAATTTCTTTATTATTCATTTGCGACCCCATAAAGTATATATATTCTGGATCCTTATAGATAGGGAAGTTGAAATAGCCATGTCCGTCTGTCCGTCTGTCCGTCTGTCCGTCTGTCTGTCTGTCTGTCTGTCTGTCCGTCTGTCCGTCTGTTGAAATCAAGTTTCCGGAGTCAGATAAAAAGATACAGATCAGTAAATGGTGTCAAACGATTACAAATATCCCGCTAACAATCGCTATTTAAAATCAGCAAAATCGGTTCACTATTGACCGAGATATAAGCGAAAACCCAGAGTAACCCATTTTTTTTGGGACAAAATCCGTGCATATATCCCTATATATCTCAGTAAGTATAGTCACTCTTGTCACAAAACTTGGCACGGATACTCCTAAAGAAGGGACCTAAATAATGGAAAAAATTTTTTCAGATAGGACCAGGGGAAGGGGTATTTTTTCTACAATTGCACAAATTTGGTGAAATATTTTATGCACTATATCTCGTAAACTATAACAGCTATCGACTTAAAATGCTCTACAAAAAGTAATTGCACGCTAAGGGCTACGCGTTAAAGAAAAAATTTTTTGGGTGGGGGCAAAAAAAGGGGTAGCTCCCATACAAATCGACAATTATTATCAAATATTCGATACGCTATATCTCGGAAACTATAACAGATATCGAAATGAAATGTTCTACAAAAAGTAATTGCACGCTAAGGGCTACGCCTTAGAGAAAAATTTTTTTGGGTGGGGGCAAAAAAAGGGGTAGCTCCCATACAAATCGACAATTATTATCAAATATTCGATACGCTATATCTCGGAAACTATAACAGATATCGAAATGAAATGTTCTACAAAAAGTAATTGCACGCTAAGGGCTACGCGTTAAAGAAACAATTTTTTGGGTGGGGGCAAAAAAAGGGGTAGCTCCCATACAAATCGACAATTATTATCAAATATTCGATACGCTATATCTCGGAAACTATAACAGATATCGAAATGAAATGTTCTACAAAAAGTAATTGCACGCAAAGGGCTACGCCTCAGAGAAAAAATTTTTTGAGTGGGGGCAAAATAAGGGGTAGCTCCCATACAAATCGACAGTTATTATAAAATATTCGATACGCTATATCTCGGAAACTATAAAAGATACCGAAATAAAATGTTCTACAAAAAGTAATTGGGCAAGAATGCCTACGCTTTAAAGAAAAATTTTTTGGGTTGGGGCAAAAAAAGGGGTAGCTCCCATACAAATCGACAATTATTATCAAATATTCGATACGCTATATCTCGGAAACTATAACAGATATCGAAATGAAATGTTCTACAAAAAAAAATTGCACGCTAAGGGCTACGCCATAAAGAAAAAATTTTTTGGGTGGGGGAAAAAAAGGGGTAGCTCCCATACAAATCGACAATTATTATAAAATATTCGATAAGCTATATCCCGGAAACTATAACAGATATCGAAATGAAATGTTCTATAAAAAGTAATTGCACGCTAAGGGCTACGCCAAAAAGAAAAAATTTTTTGGGTGGGGCCAAAAAAAGGGGTAGCTCCCATACAAATCGACAATTATTATCAAATATTCGATATGCTATATCTCGGAAACTATAACAGATATCGAAATGAAATGTTCTACGAAAAGTAATTGCACGCTAAGGGCTACGCCTTAGAGAAAAAAATTTTTTGGGTGGGGGCAAAAAAAGGGGTAGCTCCCATACAAATCGACAATTATTATCAAATATTCGATACGCTATATCTCGGAAACTATAACAGATATCGAAATGAAATGTTCTACAAAAAGTAATTGCACGCTAAGGGCTACGCCTTAGAGAAAAAATTTTAGGTGGGGGCAAAAAAAGGGGTAGCTCCCATACAAATCGACAATTATTATCAAATATTCGATACGCTATATCTCGGAAACTATAACAGATATCGAAATGAAATGTTCTACAAAAAGTAATTGCACGCTAAGGGCTACGCTTTAAAGAAAAAAATTTTCGAGTGAGGGCAAAAAAAGGGGTAGCTCCCATACAAATCGACAATTATTATAAAATATTCTATAAGCTATATCTCGGAAACTATAACAGATATCGAAATGAAATGTTCTACAAAAAGTAATTGCACACTAAGGGCTACGCTTTAAAGAAAAAAATTTTCGAGTGGGGGCAAAAAAGGGGTAGCTCCCATACAAATCGACAATTATTATCAAATATTCGATACGCTATATCTCGGAAACTATAACAGATATTGAAATGAAATGTTCTACAAAAAGTAATTGGGCGAGAATGTCTACGCTTTAAAGAAAAAATTTTATTGAGTGGGGGCAAAAAAAGGGGTAGCTCCCATACAAATTAACAATTTGTATGAAATATTCGATACGCTATATCTCGGAAACTATAAAAAATATCGAAATGAAATGTTATACAAAAAGTAATTGGGCAAGAATGCCTACGCTTTGAAGAAAAATTTTATTGACTGGGGGCAAAAGAAGGGGTAGCTCCCATACAAATTAACAATTTTTATGAAATATTCGATACGCTATATCTCGGAAACTATAAAAAATATCGAAATGAAATGTTATACAAAAAGTAATTGGGCAAGAATGCCTACGCTTTGAAGAAAAATTTTATTGAGTGGGGGCAAAAAAAGGGGTAGCTCCCATACAAATTAACAATTTGTATGAAATATTCGATACGCTATATCTCGGAAACTATAAAAAATATCGAAATGAAATGTTCTACAAAAAGTAATTGGGCAAGAATGCCTACGCTTTGAAGAAAAATTTTATTGACTGGGGGCAAAAGAAGGGGTAGCTCCCATACAAATTAACAATTTTTATGAAATATTCGATACGCTATATCTCGGAAACTATAACAGATATCCACATCAAATGTTCTACAAAAAGTGATTGGACATCAAGAGCTACGCTTTAAAGAAAAAAATTTTCGGATGGGGGGTGAAGAAGGGGTAGCTCCCATACAAATTAACAACTTTTATAAAATTTTCGATACGCTTCTTCTTCTTCTTCTTCTTCTGAAAACTATTACAGCTATCGACTTCGAATATTTTACAAAAAGTAATAATCAAATAATTCATACATTTTGGAGAAAAAGTTGGAGAAGAGCAGGGGAACTAGAACATTTAATGAGTTTTATTAACCCTAAAATATGAATAATGTCGAAAACTTTTAAAACTCTCGACCTCGAATCTTCTTCATCTATTTCTATTATTCATACGAACGTTAAAATTTTGTTATTTTTTCTATGGGCTTTAAAACTCGCACAAGGTTTTTTATTATATTATTTGCAGTACAAAATTACTCGGCTGGGTATATTTAAAGACCAATGTGAAGGGTATATAAGATTCGGCACAGCCGAATATAGCGCTCTTACTTGTTTTATTGTTGTTTTATTAAGCATACACAATATCTTTCATAAAAAAAAACATCAATTAGGGCCCGATAAATTAAGTTATTAAAATAATATGTCTTTCAACGTAATTTAAGTTTAGTGACTTATGAAAACGTAAGAGAAAGCATTGTGTGAAGTTACCATATTTTCAAATCAGGTATTATTTAGTACAGAAGCCTAAAACATTTCAATTTCTTTTAAACAAATATTATTTGCAGTGGATTTATATACTGGCATTTAATAAATATTTAATTCACAGTGGGTTTTTTTGAACTTGCAACTGTTTTGCAAACCAGGAAGGTTTATTATATTTAAATTTTTTTAAATTAAAATTATGAAAATTAATTAAAAGTTAAATCAAAAGAAACTTTTTTATTTAGTTTTTTTTCGATTCACTTTTCCTTAGTAACTTGACTAGTAACAAGTTGCAGTTCAAATTAGCCTTTTTAAACCGATGGAAGACATCTGGATGCCAAACTCTTTAAAAAAAAAGTCCGCAGTTCAATTCTATCGTTCAATGCTCTTTATAAAACTTTGTGTCATTTATTACATTTTTTTTGAAGTTCGAAAATAAAAATCTGCTACCGGAAAATACAGGGTGTCGTTTAAAAACTTTGGAATTTTCAAAAAAAAAAAAATTGCAATAATTTAACGTGTTTGTAATCCTATATTCATGCAATCATTTTTAAACAAACGTTAATTTAAATAAAATAAAAATTTATTTTTTAATTTATCGGTTTAATCTCAAATAGTTTAAGACATAATTTTGTAAAATGTTAATTCTTTTAAAGTAAGTTTAAATGAACTCTTCAACAATTCAAGATATACATTTCATTGATGAAAATCTTAAAACAATTAACAAATGAGGCTTTTTTGTACGAAATTGAAAATATTAAAATGTTTTTTTGTTGAAAACAAAAAAAAGATATTTTTTGTTTGATTTTAATGTTAACTAGAGCTTTACTAATTTGCAAAAGTTCTAAAAACAATTTTCAAATTGTAGTCAGACATTAGCACATACTCACACATAGAAGACAGAACAATAAATAAGCGAGAGATATGAGCATTCTGGCTGATATGAATTTAACAAAAATAAATTCAGCTAGAACTTAGTTTGGCTGCAAATATTTTAATAACACACACGCTGAGTTTTTGCGCACAACAAATGAAGACATTTTCCAAAAGTAATTCAAATGAATTGTATTTTTTTTTCTATTTGTTCTTGGCTACACGGCTGGGTTAGTTGTTGAGATAGTGATGCATGGCAAACAAATCGTTACCATTAGTGGTCAACTTTAAATGCAAAAAAAAAAACCTAAATAAAATTACTGCCACGTAGCTTTAAAGGAAGTCCAACAATTGTTTTGAACTGAGCATGCGCAGCTGTTACGTTTGTTGCTCTAAAATCTTTAACAGCAATTTTTAAAGAAATCAAAGTAGTACTTACGGTATATTAAATTTACGCAAATAATCTAACAAGATCAGCAGCAGTAGCCAAAGTTATAGAATAAATTGGAGCACAGGCCGTTATGGTCAACGACTTGGGATTTTATTCTTAAACAAACAAAAATTAAGTAAACATTGTTTAACATTACAGATCTAGAGGAAAGTGTGTAGAAAAATTATTGTTTAGTCGCTGGTTGGCTTTTAAGATATATTTTAAACTTTTTTTCTTTTTCTTAAGAACTAAAAAGCAGAAACAAGTGTTGAAGAATGATTTTTACATGCAAACTTAAGAATATTGAATTAATAGGCAACAGAGTTTCTTAACGTTCGAAAATGTAAAAAAGTATTAATATTTTTTCAACATCTTTTGAATGATCTTATCATTTTATTTTGTAAGAAGAATACTATTTTTTTCTTAATTTTGTTTCTATCGTGTGTATTAAAGGAAATAGCAAATCGCCAGTTTTTACAATTTTCTCTCCATTTTAATTCCCTCTGGGTCCGTATTTCCCAAAAGGCAGTGCAATTAAAATTTTACTACAATTGGAAAAAGGTTTTTTTTTTAATATTTTATCAATATTTATTAATATAAACTCATTCTAAACTAAGTGCAACAAAATTAATGTGGGCCTTTTTAAAAAAGGTCCAAAAATTTCTACTTTTTTTGTTAATTCGATTACACCAAATAAAAAAAAATTCCCATTTTAGAGATTACGAATAGAGACATTAATACTTAGTTTATTTAAAATATTTTAAACAGTTTCCTTTTTTTGTTTTATTTAACATATAGGAAATTTAAAAAATTTCTAACTATGTAAGGGTTACATAATGTTGAACTAACTGGTCTCGAGGATTTTACACGGACTCTTTGGGCACCTAGCGCTACCAGACAAGAACAAACAATACCCTGGTAACTCAATCCCATATAGTGCAATCCAGGGTGCTCTGCAGTATTGTTTTACCAATCTTAGACAACTCTTGCAGAACAGAAATAAACCCAAGACAGTTTTTCCCTTAACGCCTGAGCGCGGGACAGCATCTACCTTTCCCCTGTCACACCACAAAACCTGCAATCGTCGCAGCCAGTCGTTTATATAAAACCCAAACGTGCATTGGCCTTTCCAGGGGTAAATTATCTCCTTGCTGCGCCAATTCGTAAGCCATCCCATAATAAATGTGCACCTCTTTCACAGCACACAGTTAGCTAACAGATATACTGCACCCCTGGATGATCGGGAAGCATGTGTGGGCTTGATTGCCACATGACTATTAGTAAAGATATTAAATTGCGAGCTCTCAGTCTGGAGCACAGAGCGATATTATATATTTGGGCTGTCAAAATCTCCGTCTGAAAAACACTGCAATCATCATGAAGTTGAAAGAGCTTCCTGCAGCCCAACTTTCGACAGAAGTCCGCTGCTTCAACTCTCCCTACCGTCTTGTACCCATCCTTAAAGACTTTGCAGGTCCTGTAATAAGAGCAAAACCTACCAACCTGCCGTATTTCACTCGGCTTCGCTATAAACCTTTAGTTTCTGAACCTTTTTTCCCTGCTGTATTTCGTATCCCAAATAATCCTGCCATGTCCATATGGCACCTGTGTAAATTGTCCTGTTGCACCCAGTTGCATAACAGACCTTTTCATGGCACCCTCTGCAATCAAATTAATTGGGTTTAAATCCAAGATTACATCCAGTAAAGGCGTAGGGTAGTTCTATGTTGAGCGCTGGTTATACACAATCCCGCAAATCCCTGCTGGCCCTTCAGAAGCATGCGGTTAACCTGCTTTTCCAGTGCAGTCCACCACACAAATATCCCGTTAAATAAGCTATTCTTTACCACTGCAGTGTAGATTTCATGCCTTTTTGACCCTTTTCTTTACATTGAACCTCTGCAACAAGTTAATATGCAGGCACCTTGTGTGTTCTTTCGGTACCAGATTAGTGCCATTTAATCTCAGTATAGCTCATTGACTAGTCTTCCTCTTTTTGGTGAAGAGAACCAATTCCGTGTTTTTTCTAGGCTCCACCTTTTACGCCAACTTGCTTCTCCTCGACAGTGTTGCTTTCATCACAGAGATAATCGTACTAAAGAACTTTGAAGCGGCTCCGCTCCTAAGTCCAGTGAGAACTTCTTTGACAGCGAGTGTCCAAAAGAGTGATGAAAGTATCCTTCCCTTTTTCGCACTAATTATCCAATTGATTATATTAAGATCATGAAAACATTGTGCCCAATTTGATTTTACAATTTTTTATAAAACCGAAATCAGTAAAATATTTAACAGTAACAATAATTTTTTGTCTAATTTTGGTTCTATGAACAAATCTTTAAAATCAGAAGAAATATTTTATTAAAGGATTTTGAAAAAATTTATTTATAAATGCTATTGGACAAAAATTTTTTTTTATTATTCGTTTATTTTGTTTGACATAAAATTCAGATAATATAAGGTGTGTTCATTTACAGAAAATTATCACTAATTTTCGATAATTATTACTAGTAAGTGTTCACGTACACAAAAAATTAGCAGCTAGAGAGCCAAAAAAGAGCGTAATATGTTTAGAAACAAAAATGTTTCTGATAATTTCTGCTAGTAAAAATTTTACTATCAGAAATTATTCAAACAGTATTTCTGTCATTAGTTGTGTTCAATAACTTTCCAGTAATTACTAGCAACGAGAGAGTAAAGAGCAATATATTCAAAATTGCGCTCAAAAATATTTAAAAGTAAATGAACACTTTTACAGTCAAAACTTGCAAGCAAATGTATTTTGTTTTTGTAAACTTATAAAAATTTAAAACTTAAATTTTTTTTCATAGCATAATGACAGAAAGACTGTTTGAATAATTTCTGATAGTAAAATTTTTACTAGCAGAAATAATCAGAAACATTTTTGTTTCTAAACAAATAACGCTCTTTTTTGGCTCTCTAGCTGCTAATTTTTTGTGTACGTGAACACTTACTAGTAATAATTATCGAAAATAAGTGATAATTTTCTGTAAATGAACACACCTATTATGCTTTGAAAAAAAATTGAAGTTTTATATTTTTATAAGTTTACAATAACAAAATACATTTGCTTGCAAGTTTTGACTGTAAAAGTGTTCATTTACTTTTAAATATTTTTGAGAGCAATTTTGAAAATATTTCTTTTTACTCTCTCGTTGCTAGTAATTACTGGAAAGTTATTGAACACAACTATTATTGGGATTTCTGTTGTAATTAAAGCGAGTTTAAACCTGTCATTCACTCTTCTGAGATATTCATTTAAGAACTTCTGTTAAACCAGAATGGAATAAATATTGTTTTTGCTTTTTAATTTTATTTTGAATTTCAAAGATCCATAAATTCCACACCTAATGGGCGTGTTAACCACAAATAAAAGTACAATGCTAGAATCAGTTGTGTATAGAAAAAAAAACAATTCACTAACAACAACAATAACAAATAATTTGTTTGAATTTTTATTGCAAAAATAAGAAATGTTGCCAAGATGGAAGCTTTAGGAGAAATTTATTTCGTATTTGTACGCATTTAAATGGGGGTTTTGTTCTTGTTCGAGCAAATCAATAATCGGTTATGGAAATTTAATTTTGGTTGAATAATTGATTAAGTTTTTTTAATAACTCGATTTAACCAAAAAGTCTAAATTATTTGTGGGATCCCAACAATTTTTCGAATTTGTGGGGTGTATTGCTTCAAACTGGAAAACTTTTTCTAAATTTTAGGAATACGTTTCGTAACATTTGTACATCATAAGTTTATTCAAAGTATTGACCATTATTAGCCATAACCCATTTCTATATATTTGACAACATTCGAACTTATCCTAAAAAGAATTTTCTGCATCAAAAAAAAAAAAACAACTACTAGGGCATAATAAAACTTCCTAAGAACTTTTTTCTAAACTGTGTTAAATAAGAATTTCAATCTCTGGTCAAGCATTGTCATGATATAAAACTACGGTTTCATATTTGCTTCAAACAAATTAATTGCATTCTGTACAGGTTATATCCAACCCGTTATAAATTTTCTCTTTTAAATCCAGCACCTTAGCGCCGTAAATATTAAACCTCGGTGTTGACCCAACTGATTGGCCGAACTTTACATAATATTTTGATAACCAACGTTTTAGGTTAACGCAATTAATGTGTAATGATTCGGTGTAAAAAATAAAAAGTTTAGAAAATATTTTGATAGTAAAAATTGCATATCAAAGTCTTTCAACTTCTTTTCTTCGTAACCAATTTGCCTGCTTGTAAATGAGTTCTGATAATCACAACCGTTTTTTAATTTCTGTCTGAGAGCCTCCAATAAATTTCTCAAAAATATTTTTGGCTTGTGGATTTTTACCGGCAGACGTACTAACATGGACAATTCGACTTTCCTTCAATAAAATCTAAAATATATAAATAGTTTGTTTGATCTTTAAGTTTCAGCATTTGTATTACAATCACTCAAAATACATTCAAAAGCAAAATTTTAATAAAGTTATAATCGAATAACACGCTTTTTTGTTATTTTTCTTAACAAAAGGTATTAAGAGGTCAAATAGTTAGTAAAAACAAGGTGAATTCAAAGCAAAATATATATTATTCCAGCCGTCGATAGAGCTCGACCGAGTGTTTTGGTTCGGAGTTCGGTGAAAAGGCGGTTTTTAGATGAATGTTCAGGATTCGGCATTTTCACCAAAATTTATTAAAAGCATATTTATTATTTGAACGTATAAGCCTTGTTTCATTCAATAAAACAATATGCATTTGGCTTACGTTTACGTTCGGCCGAACAATATAAATTTAGTCGAAGCTTAGGTTTTGGTTTGTTTCGGTTACAAAAATGCGCCCTCATTCGGGCTCTAACAGTTAATTTATTGACGAACATTGTTCAAATTATTTTTTCATTTAAATTTTCAATGTTTCTTACTGGAGCGATTAACCGGCTGAAAATTTTTCGATTAATCGAACATTTATTGTGCCAGTGAATACTCTAGTTTGTATACTTAAGTTATAAAATGTAAAAAAATTAAATCAATTTGATCAAAAAGGTGAAATTTTGTCAAATGTCTTTTTTAATATAGAGAAGTTCTTAGGCTAATAAGCTCATTATTATTATAAGTTTTTTATTGAATAATAATATTGAAAAAGTTGATTTTGCCGACACTAGCCACGTGGAATACATTTTTAAAACCCACTGCAGTTTCTCGTCAGCACTCTTTGTTCGACACTGATCATTGGAAGTAAATATCTTCTTTATAATTCAAATTTAATTGAAATTAGTATTCAGTAATATTTCTTGTATTCACTTTTTAACATTTTAATTTTTGGGTTTTCAAAAAACTAGAAAAAAATAAATGAGTAAGAATTCAAATGTATTTAAGAATATTTAACCCAGTTCGGTTAAGAAATTCTTATTAGAAATTTTAAACCTGCTGTTTCTTTTTAAAAAAATTTTAGATATTATATCCGTGCAAAGTTTTATCAAAATATCTTCAAAAATTAAACCTTTACTTTGATATAAAGAATACATGGACTTCAAAGAGTACGGACGTGCTGACATGGTTTAGCCTACTACACTTTGATCTTCCCTGAATAATGTTAAGTGTGTGAATTTTTGTATAAACTTTGTGCCCAGTTTGATAAGAATGAGGGAGGTGATTATTGATACGCATTTGTAGATTAGAAACTGTGTATAAACTTATGCATTTTGATAAAAAAAAATTCCTAAATTTTTTGTCATTTATAAACACAGCCTTCTAATTGTCTTGTTTTTTTTAACTTTTTGTTTTTTCTTACTTTTCGCATACAGCGTTTAGCTCTAAAATGTATGTCAATGTTTATTATAAATCTTTTTAGTAACCCACTCACTTATAACTATTAATATGGATGTATGAATGCTTCTTTCCTTTTTTAAAGCTTCCGTTTAAAAATCATTTGTACTCAGTATTTAGTTTATAATTTCAAGTAATAAAATCTATAAAGACTTCTTAAATAAAACTAAAAAAAAATGATTGTTAACCTGTCTGTAACGTCTATATTATATTTACTTTTAATAAAAACACTAAAAGATTTAACCCATTTACTAAAATCATTAGAGTAAAGAAATTTTAAGTTAAATAATAAAATTTTTAAATACACATACATATATACTAATCCGCAGGGCAGGAAATTGTAAAACGATTTAAATAAAGATGAAAAAATATAAAAAGACAATGAACTGAAGTATGTAAATAACTGAAAACCGCCAACAATACTTTTTAAAACAAATAAAAAACGCCATAAAATTTGTTATGGATTGCAACGACTTCTAAGAGGGCTATTTTTTATTTTCTGCTTAAGAATTTGTGCCAACTTGTTTTATTAATTTCTTTTATAGGATTTTTCATAGTACTTTCACTAATACTCTTTGATATTTTAATCGTAGAGTAACAGCAGCGCTTTGCTTGTTCTTATAATATCTTTAGATTTTGGGTGGTAAAAAAAAGGCATTTGAGCTATTTTTAAGCTCTTTGAAAGCTCAACTTTAATATCAAATTAAATCTGTAACAAAAGATTGCTATAAAAAAAGTGTTGATGCCCTATCGTACTAATTTCTACCACTTTTGTTCTATTTTTATTAGACTTGAAAACTTTCTGAAATATCATATAATAATTCTTTTAACAAAAATTTTATTATTAAGTGAAATCAATATTTTTTTTATTTTACTCAAACTAGAAATCAAAGATTAATGTTGAAATAGAAATTTTAGAAGTTATTTTAAAGAGCAATAATGAAAGAGAAACTGTTTAGTATTGAACATTGGTACAGGTAGATACCTACCTATGCCAATGATAATGTGTTAAAAATTTAAATTTAAAAATTTAATTCAAAAATTAGTAGAAAAAAAACATTCAAAAAATATAATCAGCTTTATATTTGCATAAAAATTGCAAAGTTAAAAAATAAGAGCTAGTAGCAGCAAATCAACAAAATAAAAAAAAATTACTGAAATTTTTTAGTACAAGAACCATAGTAAAGAATTTTAAACACAAATAAAACATTTTTGCTATTAAATTTAATATTTTCATTTAAGTCTAACATTTTTGGGGTATATTTACCTCAAAATGTTTACAATCCTTTTTATTCTACATAACCCGGGGCTAACACATAAAAGTTACAGTTAAAAAAGCCTCATACACTCACATTTTCTCTCACTGTCCTACCAGAATGCTCAAGCTTTTAGAATATATGATAATATGTGTACAAAAATGTTATGGCGTCAGGCGTAAAAGGTAGATAATTAGTCAATGTTAATTATCATGATACAATAACCTTACTAGGTAGTGTCGACTCAAGAGCTGACTATTTTTTGCTCAAGTTTGCTCACGCGCATAGTAGGTTTTTTGACATAAACGAGGATGTTTTCTACAACAACTTTATAAAATTGGTATCGAGTTTGTTGTAGTTGTTGCCGTAGCGACTTTACCTCCTAAGGTAATTGTGTCATGTTAGTTATATTATTGGTTAGATGATTTACCTTTACCCAAAAAACACCAACTTTTTAACTGCCAATATTCAATTTGTAGGGTAATTCTTACAAATACAGATAACACGACAAAAAAAGCCCCAAACAAAAATAATATTTAACGGGTGGCATATCAATTTTATAATAATTGGAGCATTTGTAAAATACTGGTACAAATTCGACAGGAACATATACGTACATATGTATATGAGAAGCATCTGTATATATCTAGCGTTGATGACTGACTGACTCATTCATCATTGCACTGTTTAAACGCTTAAAGAGACTTAAACTTAGGACTGTGAGTACATCTATCGATGAATAGATCCACTGAGAATGGATTTTAGCGAATTCGGACGCTACGGGGGCAGAGATGGTACAAATAGGGAAAAAAATCTGTATGTTTATACAAGGTGGGCCAAACGAAATTACCCTAATGGAAAATGCTCTAATTTTTGCAAATGGCTACCAAAGTCCAAAGTTCAAAGTCCAGTCTGTGCATTAGCTGCTGCCTGTCGACCTCCAAATGCATGTAACTTACGCCCGAGCCATCCTCAATCTCGAGGCCGAAGTGCACGATTTTTCGACCAAAACCATAATGATCGATCAGGCTCATTTCCACCTCAGCTGGTACGTGAACAAACAAAACTATCGCTTCTGGGACACCGAAAATTTACGAGTGATGCACGAGAAGCCATTACTTCTATTTAGTGCTTTCTAGGTACTTCTTGTAACTTCATAAACAATAAAGGTAGAAACAAATATAAAACTGCACTCGACGGGTCTTGGTTTTTGTAACTTTTAGACCACAAAGGTTAGACAAAAGGGTAAATATAACATTTTTTTACTTTTTCGTTGCTTTTTGTAACTTTTAAACTACTAAAGATATAAACAAATACAAATTAAGTTGGAAAGGTCTTGGAAATTTTTAAATAAGTTTTTTTTTTGACAATTTTTTTAAATTTTTTACCAATAGTTACCCCATTATATTTTAGAAATATAAAAGGTTGACAAAAGCTTCTTACAAATTTCTGGCACTTTTTCCATTTCTTTAGATAACGATATTACAAATATAAAATAACAGTTATAGACTCTGAAAACAGTCAGATGGTAATTAGCCAACCCAAGAGGTTTTTTCACATTTTTGGTACTTTTGCATATTTGGGGTACAAGTCTTGAAATATAAAATAAAAAAGTATTTTTTCGCGCTTTGTGTATCTCTTTTTGAATTCTTTGAGATAATTGGCGAATTCACAAGGTACGATACAATAGCATATTGTATTATTGTCATATAATTTCACAATAGCATAAAAATTTTGTTGTGAAACAATACAACTTTGTTTGATATGTTTATTGTGATGTCATATTATATACAAAGTCATACGCCAAGCGCCTAAAACAAAACGGCGAGTTTTCTATTTAATTTTTGGAAGCCGCTAGCACTCGCCACCCCACTGTGGTCGGAAATTTCATTTCGTTGGCCAAAAGTCAAAATGTTTACACTCACGAAATATATTTTTGTTTTTGAAATCTAGTAGTCAACACTCTAAAACAACCAAAAATTAATTTTGTTATTGTAATATGCAATTCACCGTTATTCGGTGAGTCATCGAAGTTGAATTTGTTTGCTTCATTTGTAAACAAAATTGCGTTCGGTGTTTTATAAAGCTTATTTCATTTGCTTGTAAAAGCTGAAAACAACGCGTGTTAAATAAAGGTTCAAATGGAGAACGAAGGTGATGGTAAGTTTATTAATTTTGTAAAATATAATACTCAAAAATTGAATACTCAAAAAAATAAAATAACTTTTTGCAAAAGTCTTTAACCTTTTGGAATTTATTTTATTTTTTAAGTTTGAGTAAGCTTAACACATTTTGTTTAGGAGTGTTAAGCATAAGATTAAAAACCAAAATTACTTTAAAGTGTTTAGTTTTTGAAAATGTTTATCTCGATTTGCGGGTTTTTGCGGTTTTTGAGTAAATTTTTTTTCAGTCGTAATTTGCTTACAGAATTCAGCAGTTTTTGATATTTGGTTGACCCAGCAGAAGAAAGGAAAAAACAAGGGCGCACTAATAAAAGGAAGTATTTGCGACAATTACGGGTAACTTCGTATCAACAGAAATGATATTTAGCTACGGTTTTGACAGCAGCTCAAAAAACTCAGAAAGAAAAGAAAAAAAATTGTATGTAAAATTTTTTTTTTAAATTAAAATTTTAATGTTGTTAATTTTTTACAAAAAAAAATATTTATTTTATACAAAAACACTTAAAGTATACTGCAAATTCAAATTCTAGTTAAAAATTCCGTTATTTTAAGT
Source organism: Melanophora roralis (assembly GCA_963583895.1). NCBI lineage: Eukaryota > Metazoa > Arthropoda > Insecta > Diptera > Rhinophoridae > Melanophora > Melanophora roralis. Next base: position 48,532,802 of record OY757187.1, read on the forward strand.
TTAAATAGTTTTGGCCAAGAAAAGTGATTTTTCGACCATAGTGCACCCGTAAAAATGTATAATACTAGAATCTTAAGCAAAACAATTGTGTTTTCGTTTAGTTGTATCAGCTGATGTAGATTTTAAATACCACACTTATATATGAGAGGTTGTTCACAACAGTCATAATTTTTGGTTCTATTATTTTACAACATATGATTTCACAAGACCTTGTGAATTCGCCATATGTGTGTGGAAATATGAAATTGAATTATATGTACCCCGATTCAGGCCAATAATCAACTAAGTGGACAAAAATCAGTTTTACACATTGCCGGTAGTTTTTGCATTTTTTAAATTTTTTTTTAATATAAAAATAAGGTAAAAAAAAGTATTTTTTTATATTTTTGGTACGATTTTGCATTTTGGAGTTCTGTTTTAAGCTTCTAAACAAAAATTGCAAAAGAATCAAATATAAAACATTCAAAATCAAATTTTGCTCTTTTATCCTCATATCGCTTTTTTCGCAATTAGCACTTTGTTTAAGTTAATGTTTAAAACTACGCTTACGAAGTAGCGGGTTAATTGCTAGTAGAAATACATTGCATGTATGTACGTTAAAGAACATTTTTGTATCCTTAGCTCTATAGTCAATTGGTTATATTACAGCATTGAGAGCTAAAAGCCAAAAGCGATATAAATGTAGAATATGATATCAATATATTGTAAGAAGCCTTTACAAACATTCTTCACTGCGTACACATTCTACAAATTGATTAAATTTAATTTCTTTTAAATGAACAAAAATGTTTGCTTTTGTGCCTTTAAGGCTTCCTAAATTCTTTTCTTAATTTATGCTAGGAACTAAGAAACTAGAATAAATAGAAACTTTTTGTGGATACGAATGATATGGTTTCAAAAAAATAAATTAAAGTCGTTCAGTAAAAAATAGCTGAAATTCTATCATTGATGTATGCTAATTGAATTTCATTTTTAAAAACTTCTTTGAGGGCATCGAAATTTGGTGCCATAAAAAAGAACCGTTAACGCACATAAAGTGCAAATTGTTAACGATTTGTTTATGTGTTCCAGTTATTATTATTTTGCTTTTATAGTTGTTCATTAACGTTTTAATAGGTCACGGCTTGGGCGAAATAAAGATACGTGCGGTAAATAAATTGTGAAGTAGCTGATCTGTTTGGCTATTTGCGATACTTAAAATAAATTAAATCCACTAGTGTTTTGAGAAGCAATTAAATTACTTTTATGCCCTTATCATAATGTTTTCCTAATTCATATGCAAGTACATATCACTGTTGCCAAGTTGGGGTGTAACCCTAAGTTTAGGATTATTTTTGAGTTAGTTTTGATTTAGGATTAAAAGATGTTTAGGGGTAAAAATATTAAAATTGAGGTTTGGTTATTTGTGTAGTTGTATTATTTAGTAAATTTTGAATTTTTAACAGCTTTTTAAATTTTTTAAAAGTCAAAGACAGCTTAGAAAACGTGAGAATTAAGAAAGCTTTGTACGATCAAAAGTTTTTAAGAAAAAGAGATATAATAACTAATCTATATCTAGACTTTTTTGTGGAGTTTTTTGAAGTCCCGTGTTTACGTGAATAAGCCCGAGACCCTGAAAGCCCTAGAGGACAACATTCGAACCGAGTGCGAGGATCTGTCGCCCGAAGTTATCGCCGAAGTAATGAAAAATGCCATAAACGAGCCCGTATAGCAATCAATTGTGACGGCGCCCATTTGGCCGATATCATCTTTTCAACTTGACTAATAGAATTCTAAGAGTTCAAATAAACATAATAAAAAAACAGAATCGAAGTTTTTAATAAAGAAAAAAAAATGAGATCTAAACAATATCGGATGACTTCTTTCGGCCCACCTTGTATTTTAATGTTTTAGTTTTTAGTTTGCACTGTCTGCCACTGGCCACCCTTGCATTGCAACTATCAATTTCATATCATCGCCATATGACTGATTGAATATATTGTTCCCTATTTTAAATGAAAATTGTGTAAAGGTTAAGGTCAAAGTCGTATTAATTTTGCAAACTTAGACATAGCTAAAATCGAACACCTTATACTTTATAGGGCTTTTAAAAACGGTTTGCAGTCGATAAGTAGAAGGTATGTGTCGATCTGCTTTTCTAGGGACTTCTCCAGTTTTAGCATAGTGGGCATATTCTTAACGATGGTATATTTTAAAGGTTTAAAGCCGCATTGATTAGGCTAAATTATTTCGCTGACTGTAGATTGTAATCTGCCAATGTGAATGGTACAGAAGATTCGGCACGGCTCAAAATAGCGCTCTTGTTCTTAGTAAAATTATTTATTTTAATTGTTAGCTGAAATTATTTAGCTGAAAAAGTTTACAATTCGCTCTCAAAAATTTCTATAGCAAACATTGTGATTCATTTGATCATTGAAGGTCAAATTACGAATAAGAGAGCGAATCACTTAATTTGACTGTAATGTAAACATGGTATTACATTAATTGTTTATTTTAATTACAAGAAAACAGCCGACCCTGCTACTAAAATACGGTAGGCCATAGAATCACAGCATACATTAAATGTAGTTATAAAAGGTCTTGGCTACTTGCAGCAGCAATTGAAGATAATAGTACTTCGCTTAAAAGTAAAGAACTGAAAAAAGCTAATAATAATAAATTCTCACGCGTTTTTAGTCACGAATCTTGATCAAAGACATACGTGTGACCATAAATGGTGCAAACACACACACGCTCATTCTCTAACTATATGAAAGTACACCAACACATGGTTATATAATCATTTTTTTTAATTAAATTTTTTCGTCATCTTATCCGCTGCAATTTTTATTACAGCCTAAAGTTATTTAAAATGCAATAAAATTAAAAAAATTTTAATAAAAAAAATATTTTACGACTTTACATGGATAATGAGCGTGATTTAAAAGCGTAATTAACAAAAGAATAAAACAAAATATACCTTTAGAATTGACAGAAGTATATTATTAACGAATTTTAAATTGTATGTAAAACATTTTTGAGATGCTTCAAGAACATTTTGTAGATGTTTCGAGGGAATGTTGTGTCAACTGTAGCCAAATATGTTTTTGTTGTCTTTACTAATATTATGGGATTTTTCCTGTTTTGTGTATATAAAACAATAAAAATATCACGCGATGGCGTTTAGCTTATTATAAGAACAGAGTGAAATGTGAAAAAGTTTTTCATATTTCCTTATTACCTTAAGAATAACTTTAAGAATATTGTATTTGCGTTAAAGTCTTTTTAAATATAATCTTCGTTTAATTTTCCACTTTTCATAGGGGACATAACCTTTCAAATGTATTTTCTATATGTGCAGCAGCAAATTTAATTAAATAATTAATTGCTTTTAACATATCAAATTACTTTTTACCGCTATATACTTAAAATAAAATGTGGTCGAAATGTAAATGATGTGAAAATCGTTCTTTTTTTAAGAACAGTGTAATTGGTTAATTACTATACGAGTATCGACCTACCGACAACTAGGAACGTCAAAATATTTACACCATTTTTTTTGGTTTATAAGGCTTACAGTGGCCTTTTGCAAACGTTACAGCACCTTATACTTATATTTATCCTTTAAACCTACTATTTCAGCTAACTATTTACTTTATTTTAAAATCGTTAACATATACAGATGCGCTTGTGTACAACGACAATCTAAAACTTCTATTTCCCTATAAATTTTCAACGTATTTAATGGTAAAGTCTAATTAAAACCTATCAATTTGTTTTAATCTTAACAATTTCATTATCTCTTTGTACCGTCTCTTAACATCTTTTTTTTGTTTTTTGTGCGTTTTCCTGTATTTAGTAAACGATTAGCAAATCGTTAATTAAATTAACAACAGCAACACAATCATAAAATTTTTGTTAAACATTGTCGTAACATTAACATAGACACGCCATTAATTTGGTCGTTTTTATTGTTTTTTTAAGAAATGAAAAAAGCAAAAAATTTGCAAACAAATTCTTAAAATGATTTTAGGTAAGTATGTACATACATCTCTATGCTACTTAAAACTTGACCCAAAAACACATTTCTATAGTCTTTGCTTAAGATAAAAAAAAAAAACAAACAAATGTATTTGAGAGTTAAGACAAAACCAAAGGCTTGTTTTCCAGCAGTTAAAAACACTTTATAAAAAATTTGTTAAGAAAAGCAACGAAAAAATTGTTAAAGAATAGTTAAAATGTTATCAAACTAACACTTGTAATAATTAGTGAAAATTTATTTCTTGGTGGTTACAAATTACGCCAAATTAAACGTCAACTAAAAAATAACAGTGTCGTCTTGTCTTATTTTGGTAATTGTCTGTTATTTTTTTTTTGTTTCGCAAATATCTTTAAGTGCGCTTACAAATATTCTAAGTAATAATTAAAACTTTAAATTAAAAAACTCCGTATAAGTTAGTTAGGCAGTCTCTGGTTATTTGTCTCAATCCTTTTTTTTTTCGAAGTTTAGTTAGGGTTTTTGACCGCTTTCTCATGACAATCTTTCTTCTTTTATTCGAGATTCTTTTTTTTCAAAAATATGTCATATCGGAAGGCTAATACCTTAGACAAAATTTACGATGATGTATTAAGTTTTAAAAAAATTTATGAAGAAAACTGCGGCATTCGATATGGTTTGGCATTCAAATAACAAAACGATATACAATTACGGAGAATAAAAACTCAATGGCTATCAAATACCAAAATTTGCCGACACACATATTACACAAATCAATCGAATTTCTTAATTTTTTTTTATAAACTGTACTTATATTATATTTTTTAATATACAATTGAATAATCTCGTTATGAAGTCATAAGAGAGGAAATTTATTACTTTAAACAAAAGACTTAAGACACATGCGCTCTAATAGAAATGACATAATTTGAAAACAAATTATTTTCTTAAAAAAATTTTAAAAACAAATTTCCAAAACATTTTGCAGAATTAAAAAATTGATTTGATATAATATAAATATTAGTTTTTAGTTGGTAGAACTTTTTGCAGAAATTAAATGTAAACACGTTTGTATATCCTTAAACTATTCTATGCTTATTTTTCTTTCGATATGTCTATGACCTGATTTTTACAAAAGCAACTGCTGATATACAACAGATATAGGCTTGCTATGAAATGTCTTAACGAATTTGATATCGTTGCAGTCAGGGCTACGAAATAAAAGTTTAAAAAATCGGAAAGTGACTTATTTAAGTGTTATCATATGAACCAGCAAATTGATTTAATACGGACCGCGATATTAGCAAAAACTTTAAATTGCATAATCAATGAATACATCTGAATATATATCACTTAACGTAGCCACTGTTGCCATTAACCTTGGTACTGATATTTTCCAGAGGACTAACTAATTTGGGGAAAAACATTTTTTTGGGTAGGAATAGGAAAAGTTGAAGCTTCCCCAGAAATTTTCAAATCTGCTGCACAGAACTTTTATAATAAAGTGTACATTTTAAGTAAACAAATATTTGAAGGAATTTAGATCTACCACAAAACAAAATTAGTTAGATGGGAGGAAATGAAGGTAGCCCTCAGGCAAAAGAACCATGCTTAGCTAGTCCTAATGATTATTAATATGGCAGGGACTAAGAGGATAACGTGTAGATTTTTTTATGTTACTATTAAAGACAATGCACCATGAGAAACACTAAAGACAAAATCGGCTTGCACCTTCTATGGGTTATTATAATACACAGTTTACCAGGTAACTTTTATTTAACAAAAAAGATGCGGGTACCTAAAATTTTTAACCACGTGTACTCGTTGTTCATGACTGTATCAACTACAAAAAAAAATAAAATATCCAGGCCTGAACCACAAACTCCACAATAAAGCGGCAGATGACCTACGAAGTGCCATATGGACATGGCAGAAATATTGAGGACGCGAAATGTAGCAGTGACTAAATGATACCAAAACTAGACTCCATACTGAAGCCTAGTGTGACTATGAAAGAACATCGCTGGTGGGACAGTATTTGCCCAGGCAAGTCGTACCTATGGTACATTGTTGACAACTGAGCATTAGAGAGTCCTACAAACTTCTTAATGATTGCAGTGTCTTTCACTTAGAGATTTTGACAACCAAGATGGCCGCTGATTTTGCCCTTTCTTCCCAAAACTAGATTTTTAAGGTTACTGTCTTAATCAGAGCCAGGCAACGAACAAGGCTATTTACACCAGCTTTCTTACACGCTGTTCGATGGTCCTGACGTAACGAGAATCTCTTGCTAAACTATGTGTTCGCTGACACAAAAGTATCAAGGATAATAAGATGGTTAACAAACTTGCAAAGCAAGGAGTGCATTTGCCTATGAGAAAGGCAGAGATACTGCTATTGGGGTCAGAGCCTTGAAGGTCTGAGAAAATACAACTTTGTAAAGGGTGTCTAAGACGTCAAGGCGTTTACGGTTTTTGCGGAGGGGTGATTGTAGACTTCTAGTTGAGATGGTAACAGGTCATTGTTTGACAGCGATTCACGCACAAAGAACGGGATGACTGGCTAGCAATGATTGCAGGTGCTATAGTGTGCCAAAAGACAAAGGGACAACTCAGCACTTTATGTTTTACTGCCCAGAGCTCAGGCTCTTTAGAGAAGACTCCCTTAATCTAATCTGGTGTAATAACCTTGTTTTGGCAAGAGGAGACTTTGCCATTTTCCAAGAAAGTTTGAGTTGATTACTTCGAATTTATTTACCAAATTTGTCTCTTAGCACTAATATAAAGTATCGATGTTAGGTCGTCGAGACAGGCCAGTTTACCCCAACCTTAGCTAATCTGTACCGTAAAACACGTAGCCGCGACAGGCATATGGCAGAAATTATATTTACAAACAGATTTCATTAAACTATCAACTGAATTTTAGTTCAACATCCTTAATTTGCTAATATTGCCGCCAGGTGTTGTGCAATTTTGGCAGGTAAAGCTTTATTGCAATTTCGATTTATAGGTATTTAGGCTATGAAAATACTTAAAGTGCTTCATACGCTTCGTATTTTACATACGACTTGCCAATTTCTCCACTGCAAACATGCTGCATGCCGTGTGAACGCGTTGAGACGTTGATTGTGTACAATTCATACTTCTGTATATGACAAATTGTCAATAATAGCGCGTTCTTTTTTAATCTGACACCAGCAAAAGTTTTGAAATTATATCAGACGTTATCACATACATATATATACGTGTAAAAGCAAAAAGATAATAAACCCTTTGTAAAATGACAATTTTGACAGATATTCGCGATTACATTTGGATTACAAAAGTGATAACTAGTTCTAAAATACATCTCGTGTAAAAAGAACTTAAAGAATATGGTCGCTGCTATAAATATAGGATTTGACCCCTAGAATATAAACCCAAATGTTTAGATTTCAAGCACGCTAACTGCTAAAGCCACAGCACGCTTAAACTAAATAATTAAAAGTAGATTTTAAAAACTCCAAACAATTACAAATAAACAAACACAAATTGAACAAAAGAATTTTCCTTTTCTAACAGAATTTTTTAATTTTTTTTTTTCTTTTATGTTTGTTCTAATGTTAATTATTATTTTGGTCTTATGTGATACATATTTAAGAAAGCACAAAAACAAGGGGGAAAATACTAATTAACCTTTTTCTTCCATTTAGAATTTTCATTCATTAAGAGGAAATCCTAAAAGAAAAATTAACTGTTTCTTTAAATGTTATTGGAAAAAGGTGTTTTCTAGAAATTTTTTTTAGGAGAAAAATACACAAAACAAAAAAAAAAAAGAAATCTGAAAGAAAAATGCACATATCAACCACTTTACTAATAATTTAAGAATGTTATCACGAAATGTAATCATGCCATCAACATCATATGGATCCTAAACAAGCTCATAAATTATCTCTGTCGAAAGGTGTTGCACGTTTAAAAGTGTAAATATATTTATGTGTGTGTGCTGTGGCAATTGAACGCGTTTGCGGCTGGATAATGATTAAAATCCAATTTAGCTTTTAATTCGAACACCTTTTAAACAATTTTTGTAGCAAATAGAAAAGCACTTAGTTTCTGCAGTTTTAAAGGTTATTTTTAACTTGAAACTAAAAATTTTTTTAATTAAATAAAGAAATTATTTAAATTAAACAAATATTTTATAAGCTATTTTTAAGGATCATAAATATGATATTTACTGATTGGCATCGTTTATTGGGAAACACATTAAATTCATCTTTTGCACTAAGGTTTCAAAAACTGCAGGGTTTAAAATGTCGGTGCAAGACTTAGCGCTTAAAACACTTTAATGTTCTTCTGATTAAAACTCTAAAAAGTTTTTCATTTTATTAAGGCATTTTAATAACAGAAAAAGTCATGTTAAGAAATTTTTACTTTTTAACAAGATTTTTAAATTTGTAACTCTTTTAAGTCGCTCAGCAGTTTACATTTAACATTTCCTTAAAACCCGCATTAGTAGTTTATTAAAACAAAAAATTTTTAAATTGGTTTAAAGTAGTAAAAGTTTATTTTAACTTGAGAAAAGTTTGATCTTTAAGTTAAGGCTATTATTAAATGAATTATTTTTAATTCCTTTTTTATTATAAATCATTTTTATAAAATCTTAAATATTTTTAACCCTTCTTTACAGCACACTTTAACGGGTCATAGTGGTAAAGTAATGGCAGCTAAATATGTTCAAGAACCGATCAAAGTCGTAACCGGCAGTCACGATAGAACATTAAAAATTTGGGATTTACGTAGTATAGCATGTATAGAGACAAAGTTTGCTGGTTCAAGTTGTAATGATCTCGTCACCACCGATAGTTTAGGCTCTACAATCATAAGTGGTCACTACGACAAGAAAATACGATTTTGGGATATACGCACTGAGAAACAGGCTGATGATGTTTTAATGAATGCTAAAATTACCTCATTGGATTTATCGAAAGGTAAAAAAGTCTTTACACACTTTAGCATTATTTACTAAAATGATGTTAATTAAATAAATTTTCTTGTTTTTTAACAGATTGTAATTACCTTATTTGTTCAACACGTGATGATACTATAAAACTCTTAGATTTACGCAAAAATCAGATTATTACAACGTTTTCGTAAGTATTTTTTTAAACAAAAATGTTTTTTTTTTATTAAAGTATGTTCACATTATGCAAATATTTGGCGAACCCACTTTTTTGATAATGAATTAAAGTTTTGGGACATATAATGTTTAAATTTGTTAATACAAACCCACACGCCTTATTTAGGGGTAACTTCTTTTATTTTATTAAATTGTGTTAGTAAAGATGTTAGGTCGCTGATTATAAGTGGAAAAGGTATTCAAATGACCGTTGATCGTTTTCGGAAGATTGTTTTCAAACTTAATAAAAAAATGACCGGATAATACCCAAATAGTATTTTGAAGACTAAAACATCCATTTTCTACTCAAAAATGAAAGCATAAGCATATATTTTGTATACAAGCAAACTTTTCTTAAACCAAGTTAAGATTTCCTTAAACCAAGTACGATTTTTCTTGCACGCACTTCTTTCTTTTGGCCACATTTAAGCCAAAGAAGGTGTTAAAACGATTTTGTATAACGTTTATTTTTATACTGAAATAAATCTATATATGAATTGTACTTTTTTAGCTTAAGTCATTTCCATCTCTGAATAATTATAATTAGTAGTTGTCGAAGACGTTTTTTAAGATTATTTGCCGCGGCGGCCTAGCGAAAACAGTTGCGCTCAAATTATTTAAAAGTCAGTATTTTTTTGTCTTTCGGACCAAAAGATCGTTTTTTATATTGTTCTTCGGCTTATTGGTAGCTTGAGCAACTTTTTTCGTGTCTCCGCGTCAGTCATAAGTGGCTAAGTATTGAATATTAATGCCTATAAAGAATACGTAACTAAATATAAGTTTTTTTTTTTGAAATAGAAATACGTGAGCATCATAAAGCGAAAGTCGATTTGTTTTTCCCCTTCTCAAGAAGTCCAGTGTGCTGCAGGAACTCCTCCTGTCCTTTTCTTTAAATTCGCATTTCCCACACCAGGCTCTGGTCTCAGCGTTCCCGGGAACAGTACTCAAGAAGTTCCCCGTGAATTGCTTTAATTGGGCTAGCTTTCCTAGGCACTTTAAAGAAGAGTTCATTTAAGTTTGAAGCCGTACTTGGTGTAAGCTTAAAAGGATTGATTTAACGTAAACGGGTCTAATTCAAAAATGAAAAGTCATTTTGAAATAATGGAGCTTTTTAAAAAAAAATCGTTTTATATTCAATTTTTCTTTTATACATTATTAATATTTATTGTTTAAAATTTTTTTGCTGTACTTGCCGTAGCTGGGATTTAAACCTGGGTCTCTCCGAACTGCAACACCAACGCCCTACCATCTAGGCCACCGAGACACTTTGTTTTTAAATGTAAAAATATATTCAAAAACAACAATTTTTTCTGCTAAATTTTTTGAAGCAATCCGACCTGGGGGGTTATTATGTAATTCGATTCAAATCGAAAAGGCTTTCGAAAGGAATTTTCTATTCGAAAGGCAAATTGTATTATCTAATACTTTTAAGAAATTAAGAGCAGGAGAAGAAAGAAATTAAAGAAGAATGAAAGCAGACTTACCAAATTTTAAAAGTATTAGATAAAACGATTTGCCTTTCGAATAGAAAATTCCTTTCGAAAGCCTTTTCGATTCGAATCGAATTACATAACAACCCCCTTGATTTAAGAAAACCTAAGTGCAGATCGTACTTGCAAATTTCAAGTATGATTTAAGATAAATTTAAGAATACAATTTTTAACTTTAGAATGTGTTCTTAGTACTTATTCTTATAAAAATATTTTTGTATTTGCCGTATTTAAACCCAGATCTCTCCGAACTGCAATACCATTGCACTACCATCTAGGCCACCGAGACACTTTGTTTTTTAACTGTTAATATATATTCAAAAATAAAAAATTTTTCTCCTTAATTTTTTGAGGTAATTCTAGACTTGGTTTTAGATCGCACTTAATAATTTGAAATACGATTATGGAACAATTTGAGAGTAAAATTTTAATATTAAAATGTATTTTTTTTTTATATCAGGCATGTTTGTAAATTCCCGTGGTTTCAAATCACTTGTAATTTTTAATTATTAGTTTAATTAATTTATTGCAAAATTCAAAACAAAGTAATTGGAAATATAACCAAGAAATTCCCAGTCCGCAAGCATTTAGCTGACCGATTTAAAATCACAAAAGGTTTAAAATTTTTGTTTTTTTCTAGTTATTTTAAATCACTTTTACAGGAAGTGATAAAAAATGTTAACTGAAAAGAAAAACATGTTTAAATTCCATATTAAAAGTACGCAAATCGGAAAATATTTTTTTAATTAAATAACAGAGTAACCCCTTAGGAATCAAACATGCTGCACGCACAACCAATGGTGTTTCTTTAAAAGATCACAATTTTGAGTTTGATTTTTTTCAAAATAGTTGTTCTGTTTGTTAAATTTATCATGCAGAGCAAATGGGGCTGTGTCCTTACAAGAGGATATTGGCTTAACTGTTTCCAAATTAAACAGAAACTTAAGCCCAAGGACCATTGACCGCGCCGCCAATTCGCACATGTTGATAAGGATATTGAATTTCCACTTAACATATTGTTCTCCGAAGAAGCCCATTTATGATTAACTAGTTACGCAAATAAGCGGAATGTTCATATATTCCACAAGCTTTTGCGTAAACATTAAAACATAAGAGGCTGGCGGAGTCAATAGTCCATATATCTTTAAAAAAGATGATATTTAGAAAGTAATTAGTCATTGGTGAAAGGTACTAGGGACGTGATAAAAAATTTGGTGGTACTTGAACTCTCTGGCATTAATCCCTGGCTAATAAGTGGTTCCAACAGGACGAAGTTTCATACCACCCAGCGTGCTTTAAAATTTATTTACCCAAAAAAACTTTTTATTAAAGAATAATTTCACGTAATGACCCAACTAACTGGCTGCTAAAATCATTTGATTCAACTCTATTTGACTATTTTCTTTGAAGTTATGTAAAGTTAAAGGTGCATTTAAAAATCTGGAAATCGACATTCAAAGAGCTACGGGCAAAATACGGCCGCAAATGCTGCAAAAAATTAGTGGAAATCGGTGTTTCAAAATGCGCCTGGATGTGACAACCATGGCGGCCATTGGACTGAAATTTAAACATAATTTTTATAAAATTTCTTTCAAATAAAATTTGTTTCATTGATATGTTTGAGCAGTTTTGGCTTATTTACCTTATAGTCCAGACCTTGCCCCAAAACTTCGATGGATGCAAAATGCTCCCAATGCAAATTTGCTTTATTTCTGTGTGATTATATATATATTGATTCCTATGGTTCCAAGTTGGAACAAAGGGCCGTAACGAAATTCTTCCATTGGGATCTGTCCTGTGCGGTTAGTCTGATCTCAGACCAGGTCCTTCTTGTTTCGCTAATTTCGGATTCAAGTTGCCTCCTCCAGGTGTTAGATGGTCTACCTCTTCTTCTGCTGCCATGAGGGTTCCAGTCAATTGCCATCCTTGATATATCATCATGGGGTCTTCTCAAAATATGACCAACCCAACTCCATTTCCTCTTTGCAATTTCTATGCGAATTGGTATTTCCCCTGTTCTTTGCCAGAGGTCTCTGTTGGAAACTACGTTCGGCCAAAATATTCGCAAAATTTTTCGCAAGCAACGATTAACAAATACTTGCAGGGATTGAATGTCGCTTGCAGTAGAGTTCCAGGACTCACATCCATATAGCAGGATAGAGCGAACATTAGAGGAGAAAAGGCGAAGCTTAGTTTTTATATGTATTTGTGGTGACTTCCATACTCTTTGTAATGCACCAAAAGACTGCTTTGCTTTCCTTATGCGATATGCAATATCATCACGTGAGCCGCCTGTTGTTGATATGATACTTCCTAAGTAGCAAAACGATTGGACGTCCTCGAGTTCTATGTTGTTTACTCGGAATTTGGAGAGATTAGTCGAATTGATACGTAGAACCTTAGTTTTGTCGAAGTTAATGTGGAGCCCGACGCCAGATGCTAGCTGATGTATTTGATCCAATTTGGCTGACATGTCGGTAAAGTTATGTGCGAGCAGGCAAATATCATCGGCGTAGTCAAGGTCTTCCAATCGACCATTCATACCCCATGTAATGCCTCTTCTTATTCGGGTTGCTTGCTGCATAATTGAATCCAATACAATATTGAATAACAGCGGAGATAGGATACATCCCTGTCGTACCCCAGTGCTTACACTAATCGGATTGCCCAACGTGCGTTCATGCAGTACTCGACTTGTTGAGTTGCCATACAAAGCTTTGATTAACTCGATTAGCACAGGTGGAACTCCCTTGCATCGAAGTGCGTGCCAAATTGCCTGATGGTGGATCGTATCGAATGCTTTGGCGAAGTCGATAAATATCAAGTATAATGGAGATCTCCATTCCACCGACTGTTCCACTATGATCCGTAGACTATTTATATGATCGGTGCATGATCGGTGTGGTCTGAAACCAGCTTGCTCGTTTCGAAGATCTGCTGAAATTGATGATGCCAGTCTAGCATGGATTATATTCGCTAGCACCTTATTAACCATGGTTAAAAGAGTTATACCCCGCCAATTTTTACACTCTGTTAAGTCTCCTTTCTTGGGTAGTTTTATTATCACTCCTTCACTTAGTTCAGCAGGAAGAGAGTGTGATGTCCAAAAGTCTCTGATAATAGGGTAGATTATTTTAGCGCTAAGAGTTGGATCAGCCTTAAGCAGTTCAGGGTTAATGTTGTCTACGCCTGGTGCCTTGCCATTCTTCAGTGCACGTATTGCAGTGGCGATCTCAGTTTCGTCTGGGCAAATTGTATTTATGTCGGATCTGATCTGATGTGAAGTACAGTGACATTGCCAGACAGTTATGGGTTGCGGAATTGACAGTATGCCGGCATAATAGTCGGACCATATTGCCAGTTGCCGCTCCACGGACGAGGCAATTCCTCCCAACGGATCTTTAAGGGGATATGTGGTAGAACGGTAGTTCCCTGATATCTGCTTTGCAATTTTGTACAAATCTCTACTTCGATGTGTATCGGCAGCTGACTGTGCTTCTATGGCCATATTTTCCACCCAACCCCGCTTGTCTCGTCGCGCACTTCGTTTTACCTGGCGCTCCAGACTGGTATACTGTGCCTGTAGGATAGATTTAGAAGCTCTTGTTCGGGCAACGTTAATGAAACCTTTAAGTTGTCTTCTATCTTCAATAAGTTGCCAGGTAGCGTCTGAGATCCATACTTTACGCTTAGGTTGAGGATGACCAAGATGTTGCTTCGCACTGTCTGTAAAAATGCTTTTTATAGCATTCCATTGTCCTCTATTGCTGTTCGGGATATTCTCATAGCGAGTCGTTAGGGAGCCTACGTAACTTTCGAGAGTATTTGAGGGTTTTAATTTGGATACATTGTATCGTCTTGGCAAAGACTGTGTTGTTTGTCGTCGGATTGCACATATCCTTAATCGTAACTCTCCTACAAGTAAATGGTGGTCTGACGCTCCATCTGCCCCACGCCTATTGCGCACATCTAGTAATGAACCCCGCCACTTCTTGCTTATCGCAATGTGGTCAATTTGGGTTTCTGTTCTGTGGTCTGGGGAAACCCAAGTTACTTTATGCACGTCCCTGTGAGGGAAAATAGTGCCACCGATTGTAAGACCACTGCTTGCACATATTCCGGTAAATAATTCGCCGTTCTCGTTCATGTGCCCCAGTCCATGAGTTCCCATAACGGACTCAATATTCGTGTTAAATGAGCCCACTTGAGCGTTGAAATCACCGGTAAGAAGTAAAATATCACCACTAGGTGTGTCTTTTATTACCTTTTCCAGGAGGCTGTAGAAGTCTTCTTTGTCATTGGGGTTTGAGATTTCAGTGGGGGCGTAGCATTGAATGCATGTGATGTTACGAGCACGGGTGTGCAGACGGATGGATATAATCCTATCAGAATGAGGTTTCCATGCCATTAGGGCGCTCTTGGCCTCTCTAGAAAGAAGGAATCCTACGCCGCTCGATCGAGGGAGTCCACTTGGCTTGCCAGAATATAAAAAGGTTATGTCACCGTCGGTTGTTATTGAGCCAGTATCAGGCCATCTTGTTTCACATAAACCAAGGAAGAGAAGGTTGTAGTTCTTGAATACCTTGCACATTTGGGCCAATCTTGATGGTTCCAGAAGCGTTCTAATATTCCATGTTCCGAATCGTGTCCTTGATTTAAAGCTAAAAGTCGTCAACAGTTGGGGATCATTTTGGTTTCCATTCGTTGTGGTTTCTGTAATCAGTAGAGTTTAAGATGAACCGATGATTAGCCGATCGCATCCGATTCTGGTACCGGGATTGCCGATTGTAGCATCCAGAAATGCTGTTTTTTCAACGGGTTGTTGAGATTGGCTATTGAGTGGCGCCAATTACTCGCCACGTCGTCCCAAGGATCATTGGCAACTCGGGTATTTACAGGTGCTCTAAACGAGACCCCCCGAGACTCTCCCCTTGAGACCGCTGAGTTGTCCGCGACTGCTTATTTTATTCGCAGCATCCCAACATATCTGCTGGGGTTTCCACTATCCGCAACCTGTGGACGCGTCTGATAGCATTCAGCTATGCTTCCCGAGGCAGTAAGTACCATGTAGTATGTAATTTTACACATTACATGCTACTTAGCCACCACTTGGCAGATCTGTGTGATTAATTCTAATCAAAAATATTCAGAGTTTCTACATATTAAACTATGTATATACAATAAATAGTTAAATTTTTCGAATATTCGTAAATCAACATTCAAGGAGTTATTGGCAAAATACGGCCGCAAATGCTGCGAAAAGTTAGTGGGAATTGGTGTTACAATATGCGCCATGTACGCACCAGCCGTAGCGGCCACAGGACTAAAACATATTTATCGTAAATTTTTTTTCCAATAAAGGTTATTTCATTGATATTTAAAATATATTTATGATTGAGCAGTTTTGCCTCACTTACCTTATAGTCCAGAACTTGCCCCATCTGACTTCCTAAACTTAGATCGATGCAAAACGCTGCCAATGTTATTTCGCTTTATTTTTGTGGGGTTTTATTTGTAATTTGTTTCTTCAAACTCGAACTACAAATAGTTTAATTTTTGGATCGGTTGCATATATTTCACCAAAATTTCCTAATGTAAATTTACCTTAATTTGCGTTCTGCAAAATCTTTATTATTTGTTAAATTTTATATTCTATTTTATTTTTTTGTTTTAGTGAAGAACATTTTAAACTAAGCTGTGATTGGGCCCGTGCCTCCTTTAACATTAATGCCACAAAAGTAGCATGTGGTTCTGCTGATGGCACCATTTACATTTGGAATATTGCTGGTCATTTAGAGGCTGAACTAAAAGGACATGCGTAAGTAGAATTTTTATTTCTTTTATGTATATGGCAAAAACAAAAAACTGCTTAAGTAGACTTAAAAAGTATAGAAGGGGCAATGGGGCAATGGGTATAATTATTATTGACCGGTGTTTGATTTTACTCATCCCTGGATTATGCTTGAACGACTTAGTATGTGTGTACGTTTAAAAAAATATGTGTTAAGCAGTGAAATGTTCCGCCTAATCTTTTCAATGAGTAACATAAACAAATTTTTATTACGTACGATATACGAAGCTCCTAAAATTGAACTGGAAAACGCAGCCTGAGAACAATATAAATTCAATAAAAGCTGAAGTATAGGGAAATGTAAGAGGGGGAAAAAAGTAAGACAAAAAGAAGCAGTCTTAGGGTACCCCGGTAGTTAAGTGGTAAGTGCACGAGTCTACCAGTCTAGGGGCCGTGGGTTCGATTTCCAACGGACAAAAGTAGGATGAAGCAGACTGACTTCATCCTACTTTTTTCTCTTATTTTTCGCTTAATTTCTTCTTTTTTCTATCTTCACCCTTTTAATTGCCTCTCCAGGTAACACAAAGGAACCGAAGTAAGCGGACCCAAGAGAGCTGTCTGTCCGGGTGTCGAACTCGTGACCGCTACAGTGATAGGTTTAAACATTACTTGCTAGTTTTCGGGGAAACCAACAAGCCTCACATTACGAAAAAAAACTTTTGACTTTCCCTTATTTTACTTGATCTTTTAAAAATAAACATTACAAAAAGTTTTCTAAAATAATAACTTAAAGACAAAGCTAAAATAATTCTACAAAAACTGCAAATTTAAGTTTGGGTGTTAGTTGTTATACCCTTCACATAGTGATAAGGATATATATCAGTTTGTTATTCCGTTTGTAATTTCTTTAATAATCATTTCGAATCCATTAAGTATATGTATATATATTCTGGATCCTTATAGATCAGAAAGTCTATTTAGCCATGTCCGTCTGTGTGTCTTTTGAAATTCAATTTCCGGAGTCAAACTATCAGAAATATCCCTGAGATTATCGATATTTAAAATCAGCAAGATCGGTTCTCCTAGAAGCTAGATGATGCCGTTGCTCCGTCGCGTTGGAACTTCATGTTTGCCAGTCCTAATTCGTTCAATTGCGGCAGAAAAAACTCGACTATCATGTCCCTATAGCGTGCACCGTCCACTGTTGTTGTTTGACCGGCGGCGTCCTCGAAAAAAATGGCCTGATAACACCTCCAGTATAAACAGCGCACCACGCTGTCACTTTCAGCGGGTGTAATAGCTCCTCGTGCATCACTCATGGATTTTCGTTGCCCCAGAGAAGTGATAGTTTTGCTTGTTCATGTACTTGCTGAGGTGGAATTGAGCCTCATCGCTCATTATGGTTTTGGTCAAAAAATCGTCCACTTCGATTAATCCGCGTTCTTGGGGAGTGTATCGCTCCATGGCTTGTTCACTTGTATTCAACATCTGTCTAGTTCACAAATGTCAAAACAAATTTGACATTGGCCGCCATTTGCAAAAATAAGAGCATCTTCCAATAGGGTGATCTCTTTTGCCCACCTTGTACTTATATGAGTTTCCTGTGGTTTTTTGATAGAAATTCTAAAACTTTCTGATTTTTTTAAATTTATTTCTTTATGTGTTTTAACTTTTTTTAATTTATTGCTAATTAAATTAATTTTTTTTAACATCATTTAATTACACGCAATTTTTTGTTTTTTAAAATTTTTTATTTTTCATTAATTTTTTTTCTATTTCTCTTTTTACACACACACATATATGCTCCTTCATAAATAACGCAAACATTTCCTCAACAATCAAAAAAAAAAAAACTCAAATTATTATTTAAACAAAAAATTTTCTGGATTTTTTCACAGATCGGCAGTAAATGCAGTCAGTTGGAGTCCAAATTTCAATGCTATTGCGTCAGTGGGTAAAGGTAAAAAATGCCTCATCTATACGGAATCGTAGCTGAAGTTAAAAAAAAATCTGAAAATTTGTATAAAACAACAAAAAACCTATGAAACAAACTTGTTTATAATATTGAAATATAATTTAAAATTTTTCCAATTAAGGGCCATTATTACAACTTGGCGTTAGCTTAAAGTGAGATTTTATCGGTCGGATAAAAACATTTTCATTATTACAACTTTCTTTTAACCTAAAAATGAGCGATAAATTAAAGGCAAGTTCGTCTTGGCGGTAAGTTTTACAAGGAGGATTTATGTTTAAGTTACCATATTTTCTTATTTTAATATGGTAGCACTATCCGTTAGACAATTTTTGCTTTTCAAAATGTAAACAAAAGTGTGTTGTTGCCACAACAATTTTTCGCAATCTTATTACTCCTTCAAAAGTAGTCGGTAATTGCTCACGGTATTGCCACACAATAAGAAATATGTATTTAACTTTACCGGCAAGTTGTAATAATGGAAATTTGCTAACGGCCACTTTATCGCCCTGTTCTGTTAACGCTACCATTTACTACCGCCAACTTTGTCGCCAAGTTGTAATAATGGCCCTAAGTGTGGCAGATGCAAAACAAGCAGCAACAAATACAAATTTTAGATTAAAATATTATAAATGTAATTAAGTCTTGCAAAACACTTTAATTTTAATTATTTTTTTATTTTGTTGTAAAAAAATATTTTTATATAAAATTAAAAAAAAATTGTAATAATTTGGTCTTGTAATGAAAATCGAAATTTTTTTAGAGAGGTCGATTCTTATCACATGCATACATACCTTAGTATCCTTGTTTTTTTTGTCGAAATTGTACATTAAAAATTTTTTGTTATTGATAAACATTGATATTAAGTGCAAAGTTTTTATAATTAAATTAAAAATAAAAAATAATATTTTGTCAAAATTATGAGTTAAGACGAATTTAAATTATTCAAAACTTGCATAATTTACTTACTTTTTTTATCGTTTTTTTTACATAACTCTTTTTTCTTAAATTAAGCATCACTGTAACTTTTTTTTACGTTTAAGCAAAAAAAAATATGTAAAAAATAAAAATAAAATAAAAAAAGTTCTTTTACAAAATTATTTTCTTATTGTGTTCTAGATATAGAAATTTAATACAGTTTTAAGATAGAGTACAATTGATAAGAATAACAACTGCAATTGTTGGCAACATCTATGGTAAGTATGTCTGTGAATATGAGTGTTGTTCATACATTTAAAAATTAATAAAATGTATTTTTTTTGTGGGAGTATCTGTTGAATAGTTCGCATTTTCTTTCATCTCTATCTGCAATTCTTTTTTCTGCTCTTTTGTATCTAATAGGCCAACGATTAATTTCAACAATAAATTTTTGAACTGTAACACAAACATTTATTGTTAAAAATACGTTTGACTGAATATATTATGTTTTGTAACCTTTTAACAATATTTTTGGTCAAAACTTGCCAAAAAGTATTCAATAACAATAGCTTATCTGCTGAAATGTGATGGCAGAAAACAAAACCGTAATCGGACAAATAAATTTATGAGTTGGTTTTACATTTGACTTGTCGTTTTAGGCGATCGCATATTTTTACGTTTATGGACACACAAGCTTGCACCTAATACAAACACACACATACGTAAAATTCATACTCGAAAAATTAATCGATTAATTAAAGAACACTGCGCAACAATTTAAAATTTTTGTCGTGACCTTTAGTGATAAAAAAATTTATTTTAAGTGTTATGTCCAGAGAAGAAAAAAAGCTACTTCTCGCTATTTTGCTATTTTTCGCTATTTTGTCGTTGTTTTCGTTTTTGCTATTTTTCAAAATTTTTAAGGTATATTTGAATTGCATATTTTTAACATAGTCGTAGGTTGTGATTAGAATTAAAAATGAAAATATTTTTAAAACTTTTTTTAATTTTCTTTCCAAGTTTTCAATACCTCTTACGAAAAATCTTAATTTGTTTAATAAATTATTGACGTAATTTATTGCTAAAAATTAAATATAAATTTTGTTTCCTTTAAACTAAAATAAATTATGAATAATATTATATTTAATGCTTGAAATGAATTTCCTTTTTATATATAAGCCAAAGATTTTAATAAGAGAAATTTAAATAAAATTTGAACTTTCTTTATTCCAATATCAAAATCAAACAAGCCCAGTGAGATCCTTTTAAAATGATGTAATGGGCTCTCATTATTTGATAAGTTACAAGGTAAAGGTGTTATTATTTGCATTTGTAGCTATATACGGACTAAAAGATTTATGAAATTATAAACCCTAAAATTTTTAATTTAATCTTTAGTTAAAGCTTGGTAACTAGTTACTTGACTGTTTTTTGTAAGCATATTTGTAATCGGAGATCGTGAATTTCAAACAAAAATAACTATTTATTCGGTCAACTTCTAACTTACCAGGTAAGCAAAGGTCTTGCTGGGATATTCTTATAACTTTTGTTCAAGAAAATAAAATTATTTTATTAAAAAAACCTGAATAGAAAAATATTCAGACAAATGTTAAAAAATATTTTTATTTCACAAAATTAAAGCATTATAATTGCGTATTTTAAAAACCATTTTGAATAAATTTTTTTTTAACAAAAAGCATTGGTTTAAAGAAAAATTTGTTTACTACCACTTCCAAATTGATCCGATTTTGTTGAAATTTGTGACCGACTACCATTAACTTTTTATTTCCATCATTTTCGAATCAAACCTACCCCTTATCTAAACTCTCAATGGGGGCTTTCAAACAAAACAAAATTTTTGTTAGAGCAAAAGTCTTTACCACCACTTCCAGAGTTATATTAAAGGCCTAAGATGTATTGTATATGACCGACTACCATTAATTATGCCTTGCACATAAATGATAAGGGTATATACAAGTTTGTCATTTAATTTGTAATTTCTTAAATATCCACCTGCGACCCCATAAAGAATATATTTTCTTGGAAGTCGATTTGTTTTATTTTTGCTTTAATTTTTTTTTAAATTTCTGATTTCTATTAAAACTAACTATAACAACTCAAAATAAAAACCCGCAGATACTTCTTTGAATTTTAGGATTTATTTATTATTAAAACATAAAAAAAAACTTTTTTTTGGGTTTTATGAAGTCTTCCTAAGCTTCAAACTTTAAAATTATGTTCACTTTCAAAATAACAATTAAAAATGAACGATATATGTATGTATACATACCCTAACACAAGATGGAAATAATCAAACTATATATTTTAAACATTTTTGTAATTGCTAATTTGTATTTATTGTTGAACTAATTGTTTTTAATACAAATTTTTGATTTTTAGTTTGGCTTAAGTTCATATAATTTCTTTTTATTAGAAGAAATTATTTTTTACCTTTAATGTTGAGAGAAACTTTAATTTGAAAAAAGCAGATTTTTCTACCGATACTAGCCGAGTAATTTTTTGTAATTATTACAAAATTGATTCTATAAAACAAATTTAAAATTGTAAAATTTTTTTTTTATTTTTGTTGCCCTTACCACATATTGCTACCCGTTAACCCTTTTTTGTGGGTGTTAGCTTATTGAATAAGATCATAAGTAGAAACAATAGTTATAGCTGTAAAGTTTTACCACCATATTTAGTCAGAATCATACCGTGCTAGCATACACATCGTCACCTGAAAGGCAAAACGCCAAAACATTTAAATAATTTAACAGGAGAAGAAATAAACAGCATAATCATGTAAGAATGTTATAGTTGGCCAAGCCCGACCATATTTTACCCTACCCCACATTTGTATGAGGACCGATAAGAACTGCATGCAGTATAGAAGTTGATGGCATAAAGATAAACAAGTGTTCAAATTTTGAGAAGATGAAATAATATTCGAGTCAGTTATAACCCAAAATGTTTATTCCGGGAGGAAATTTGTATGAAGGCTGTATCATCACCAAAAACAATAGGCTTCGTGCCAGGGCCAAAAAACTTTATCAAAATATCTTGAAAATTACGACCTGTTCACAATAATACATGGAGACCCAGTCAGAAGGACCGATGTGCTTAAATAGGGATGCAGCGTGTTTCTTAAAAACATCGATGTTTAAAAGTATCGATGGTTTAATGAAAAACGTCGATGTTAAACAGCAACATTAATGAAAACAAAACATAGATGCCTTTTCGATGTTTTTATTTTCTCATACTTGAATGATAAAATATGAAGCCAGTACTATTTAACACAACAATTCGCTGTTTAAAGCAATTAAATAAATTGTTTGTATTTTGATATAATCAGTCACGGTACTAACTATTAAAGCCTCCTGGATTTGCATGTCTGCTTCTCCCAAATGTTGCAAATGCAAATTTTCTAAATCACCCTAAAGATTATTTGAAGTCCTGATTGGCTTAAATTTTCCTCTTCAATTGAAATTATTAATGAATATAAGTATGATTAAAGTAACTACCCTACGGAGAAGTGGACTGGTCTAAGACTATTGACGTTAATGGTCCCTTAGGGTAAGGGCATGTTCTAGTTCTTGCACTTTATATGAAGAGCACCTGTCACTTTTACATTGAGTTCTCATTGGAGGAGACAATTGGTTCAAAACTACCACCTCAGAACGGGTAACAGGCCAATCCTTTATTAGCAAATTTTGCATTAATTGTTCAAGATCCAGTTCAATCTACTTTTTTTGTATATATGCGTGTGTGTGTATATATATAAACAGATTTATGTTTATGTGTAGGGACAAGTATTTCTATTTTTTTCTTCTAAACTCTTTAACACCTTATAACCAGTTACTTGATGTGTGCCTTAATAACCGATCACTACCAATAACTTTTGTTCAACTCATGTTTTGTACCTGTAACAGGATGAGTACGCAGACCAATTGACCCACATTTTCCGCAGGGTATATTTTCAATTGCTAAAACTTCAAAAGTAAAATTCTGATAATTGTAAAGCAAACAAAAAATGTTTGTCAAAGTAGGAAGAGTACTGACTTAACCTCAGGTAATCACAAATACAGTGGACGTCCAATAATACGAATTATATAATGTCAGGCCCTTTCGTAATACTGAAAAATTCGTAGTATTGGACTATAGTTTTTCCCCTTTTTTTTTGCAATTCCAGAGCCTTACATTTTAATTACGTACTCCCTACTGGAACATAAGAATTTCTTTGGCATAAAAACCATTTGTATAGCTCGTCTTCCATTTTTTTAATTCTCCAAGTACTATTCGGCAACGGGATTTAGTTGAGCCTGCTTCAGATAAAAGGTTCGCCTTCTGCTTTTTTATAGTGCAAATGGTTAATTTAGATAACCCATATTTGTAAGAGATTTCATTATGAGATTTTCCACTCTCACAATCTTCTATAATTTTTATTTTATTTTGTAAAAAAATTTGATTCTTTTTGGCTTCTTTCATTTTAAACATTTTTTATGTTTCAAACGAAAAGCACCAAATGACTACTTCATACATACATATTTGTTTGTAGGCCGCAAAAAATAAAAAAATAAAAAAAAATGTTACAAAAGTTCCATTCATATAAGGAAAAACAAACATATTCGTATTATCGAATAGTAAAAAATTTTTTTATTCGTACTATAGAAACGTCAATGCAAAATATTTGCCTTTCGTACTATTGAACATTCGTAATAGCGGCAGTACGTACTATTGGACGTCCACTGTATATTAAATAAATGATGTTGATGTTTTAACTAAGACAGTCGTATCGTTTACCAAAACATCGATGCTTATGAACGATATACTGATGTTTTAAAAAAAGACTTTTATGAAGGAAAACTAAGTCAACGTTCATTCGTTAAAAGCATTTCCAAAACTGGGTTCGGCGTACTTAAGCTCTTTAGCTTTCGTTCGGATGCCTTTTATTGTTAGGGATATTTTTCATCGACCCATTATTCATTTCAAATTGAAATCAATTTTAAAATGAAAAATGGCCACAAATATTTTAAAATTTTGGGGTGTTTCCAAAAAGTGAAAATCATCTTAATTTCACAAATGAATAATGACCACAAATTTTTTAGGGCATTTTTCCAGGTTTTTTTTTGCCATTTTCCTTTTCTGAAAGTGGGTTGATTTTTCACTTTTGAAATTGAGTCCATTTTTCATTTAGTGTTTTGGTGGCATCTTTCAAGGAGCCGGTGATGGTTTTGGGTAAGTGGTGTAAAGAGAGTTCAAACAAGGCTTGAACTTGTAAAATGTTCCGAAACTATACCTTTTATAATTTCGTAATCCATAAGGTCTAAAATTTTATTCTGATTAAATAACATTCAGTCATATTTCAAAAATTGAATTATACAAAACGCAACCTCTTGAACAGTAAATATAATAAATTAAAATAAAAACTTTTAAGACTTTTGTAGATGTAATTGGCTTTAAGATAATAATAATTTTTTCATTTTTTGCAAACTTGTAAGTTTACTAAAACACAACTTAGAAATTTTTAATAAACTTTATACATTAACAAAATGCAAATAAATTGCACGGTACTGCATACCTAATTCTAAACAAAGTAAAATTTTTTTAATTGTATTGTTAAAATTGCGGACACACAATATTGACACTTGTAGGGCATATCATAATTCTTTTATATTATGTACAACCGGACACAATTTTTATTTGTTTAAGCTAATGTTAAAAAGCCGCCTTTTAAAGATGCAGATATTCTGATGATGTTTATCCATATAATGATGATGATGGCTGGTCATATTGGTTAGTTAGTTAGTTAGTTGGTATCGGTTATGTTTTAAGAACAGCCAGACAAATAAAGATGATGTTGCTTAATGCAGGTTTTAGATATTTTTTTTCCAAGACCTAAATTTGATACTATGTTTCGCTGCTAAAATATTGCAAAAAAAGTTCTCAGTTTCATTTAGGTTTTTTTTTTATGTTTTTCTTCATTTGTAATACTTACATTTCAATTGTATACAAAAATAGAGATGTTGGTCACGATAATTTAAACGTGTTCCAATAAGCAATTAACAATGGTAAGGTTTATATACATTCATATGTAAGTATTGATGTTTGTTTATTTGTTTGTTAAACATTAAAAAAGAAAAAAATATTGAGGAGAAAATTTTTGAGCAAAAACATGCCGCTTTTTTTTAAGAAATACAATTGTATTAAAAAGACAAAAGATCTTATGAATTTTTTCTAACACAGCCAGCCTTGTTTCTATTAAACACTACTTTTTTAACTTTGGGCTTCCACTACAACCACTAGTGCTTGTGAAACTTTTAAAAACGTATACTGTTATTGCCGAAACTCATAAAACTTTGCTTTAAGAAATGTGTTTTTGTCTGGATGTTACTTTTGTAATTTAAAGAAAAGTGAAGAAGGAGAATTAGGAATTCGCCAAAATATGATTATGAACACTTAAGTAGAATACATATAAAAGTAAGTTTAAGACGACCTTCTGGTTTCTCCTCTTTGTTACATGAGTATAAACAACAAATATTTTAATGGATTATAATTTATCTAGTATTTGGATAAGAAGACTTTTTTAGATTTCGCACATCCCAAATAGCACATTTATGCATTTAACAAATGGAAAACAGCAGGATACGGGCTACAATTTTTTTTAATTAAATCTACACTTTTATATGGACACAATCGACATTTTCTAAACTGTATGTCGATCGGGAAAGATCGATTCCTACGGCAGTCGGTTTTACCTGACTATACGTTAGCGAAACTTGCTTTGGGAATTTAACCCAGGTAGGGTTCTCGAACAGGGAGGCTTGGAAAGAATCCGAAAAACTGTTGAGGGGTGTGTAGATTTTACTGATGGATCCAAGATTTTTTTTCATACAAATTTTATTTTTGAATCTTCATTTCTGTGAACTAACAATAAGTATTCAAAAAATATATTCAAATATTTGATATTTGTCCAGCCAGGGCCAGACTAAAATTTATGTTCTAAAATTAAAGTTATTCAACTCGGAGGGTTAATTTAAGGGCAAAACTTTCCTTTTTCCTTCAGCGAGTGTGTCTGCCATGTTGTAAGATGCTTTGAGTGAGCGAAATTGAATGTGTTTCCAGGTTATTTATCAACTTTTCACATAGTTTAGGATATCGCAATTAACTAGTGGAACATGTACATCCTTGTGGATGTGGCTCTTTTTAATGTACCAAGGAGCACCAGCTATTAATTATAGGATTTTGTTTTGATGACCTTTAATGTACTCTATGTTTTAGGCGTAGCCAGTGTCCCATAGTTGTATTTCGTGGCACCAAGTTGGTTTCAAGAAGTTTCTAGAGAATCAAGACGAAGCACAGAGCTTCTACCAGTCAGTCAAAAATTTGAGCTGTTTTCAATTTTATTCGAGATAACTTAGCACATGTATATGTGTGGCTTTTATATAAGGTGACAGACAGTCTGGTGAATTTCAAGGTATTTTACCTCAAATCAAGCACCGGGGCTTGGGTTTACATATTGGATTCGTGACTAGGGGTATCATACAGATTTCCGGACGAGTTCTCTGTCTTCCAGGCTGGTACTAGTGGATTCGGAAGAAGAGCACAAGGAGATGTGCTGGGTATTTAGGCTGCCCTGAAGGCTAGTGAGGAGCATTACGTCTAGTCTAGACTTTTCGACGCCTGTAGAAGTGCTTTCATATAAATATGGCAACGTGCAAGGTAAAGCTCTGTTGTATGCCGAGTCATTGTAACGTTGGCGGTTAAGGAGTTGTTAAGGAGTTGGCGAGGAGAAAATCGGTTTCGAATATTGGACTCAAATGTGAGCCGGTAAAGCTTCCGATATATTTCTATAATAGATGGTTAAAGACTTGGGTAATGGACAGTATGAACTAAGCCTGGAGGGATAGGGGCAATTTTTTCTCCTTCAGGATTCTATGGACCGGGCTTAATATAGAAAGTGCACTGACCTTGATGGAAACTTGGAAGAGCTGCAAATATTACACCTGTACATTATATTTCTAAGCTATTGATATTCTTTCTCCGTTAAGGAATATTTTATTTGAAGGATGTAGAGGAAGAACACGAACTGAATGAAATTGAAGTAATACAATTTTAGATTTTGATTTAATTTTATCAACTAAGGAATTTGTGCCAAATTAATTATAGAAAAGTTTTTTATTTTTCTAATATTTCTAAAAAATTATATTTTAAAAGCAGGCGTATCCTTACTTGGAATTAAAAGAAATTAAGATAGATTGTAAAGCACGTTTTCACTTATATTTTAAGAAAATATGAGAAGAACATGAATCCTTGGAGAATAAGTAATATAATTTTAGATCTTAATTCAATATTTTAACTTTTTTGAAAAAGAACACTTTTTAAGTAGACATATCCTTGCCCGGAACTTAAAGAAATTTGGACAGATCGCAAAGCATGTTACATCTAATATTTTCAAAAAATTTCAATACTCTAATATTTGCGTTATGGCTATTTGGATTCTAAAGATATTTTAGAACGATACAAATCCTTAAATTGATAAAATTTTAGGTCTGATAATTTTTTATCAAGTTAAATATATATTTTACTTTTTTATAATAACTTTTTCTATTTTTGGCCACTCTTAATACAAAATTGCTACACTATGCGCAACAAAATAAAATAAAAATTGCTTTAATGAAGAGGGGAAAACTTATAACTATCGGAAATTTTGTGCAGTTATTGGCAACAGCATGCTTTATAATCTATTAAAATTTTTATCAATTACAAACAAGGATACATACGCCTCTCTTAAACATGTCTTTTTCAAAAAGGTAAAAAAGAAAAAAAAATATCTTTTCAAATTTAGCACACATACTTTAATGGAAATATATAATAAGAGCATAATTATTACCACTTTTGTTTGAAGGATTCATGCCTTTAGGATATATATCCTTTATACACTCAAAAAATTATTACAAAAACTGTAAGTAAGTTATTTAAGAAGTATTCCGTAAAGTTGTTTTTAAATGAAAAAACAGTTAAATTTTAATACAAATTTTTTTAAACTGATTTGGATGGTTATTCAAAGGTTCAGCTAAACAAGAAAACTGATTTTACAGTTAAAGTTATTTTTTTCAGTTATTTTTTGGTAATATATTACTTTGCTATTTTTTCTGACAGTTTGTGTTTTGCTGCAAATGACAGAAAATCTAGTCAATTTTAGACGAAAATGTCAGTTAATTTTTTGACGCCTGAATTTAAATTAAATATTTTGTTAATTTTAATGAATATCTTGTTGGGCATTTATTAAATGAATATCCAATTAATTTTACATAAATAATTTTTTGAGTGTATAATAATTGGTCTAACGAAGAAAGAACTATTGACAGCCTATTAAAATTTTTGTACGAATATTATTTATTACGTAGTTCTATGATTTATCCAAATTCTATAAACTCTGAGCAAGAATACGTCTACGTCAAATATGTACTTTTTAAAAAAAAAGCTATAAAAATAAAGTTACTTTGCCATATTTTTATACTCAAGGTTGCGATTTAAAGAAAATTCAAACTGCGTAAACGACAATTTTTTTTTACAAATTTTTGCTTTTTAGTTTGGCTTTAGTTCAAAGAGTACTGACGATGAAATTGCGTAGCTGCTTTCGAAAATGCATTCTACTCGGCTAGTATCGGTAGAAAAATCAGCTTTTTTCAAAATTAAAGTTTCTTTCAACATTAACGGAAAATATTAAAATATAAAAACAAGTTATATGAACTTAAGCCAAACTAAAAAGCAAAAATTTGTATTAAAAACAATAAGTTCAACAATAAATAAAAATTAGCATATAACTTACAATTTTTTTGTTTACCCATTTAACATATTCACCACATTTTGGGTATTTCCTGATACTTTTATCTGTAATTAGCTAGAAATTGCTTAAAAATTTACAGACTTTTAAAATTATTTCTAACTATTAAAGAATTAAGTCTATAAAATAAAGCTGCATGCAAGAAAAATATAATTACAAACTTTTTTTCAGTTTTTGGCCACCCTCATCACACTGTGTGCCATTTTGTTAAAATAAAATATGGCCGAATAGCGATCGCCATTCGCTATTTGCTCACACTGAAGGGCAGATTTATTTTAAAAGTAAATTTTAACGACTTGAAAGCGTTGTTATTGCGCTAAGCAATTCATGATGACTTTGTTATCGATATCAATAGTTCTCATGCAACACCCTACATATACTTATAATAACTGAATGCAAAATTTTATATGTATATGAACTTTAAAAACTTAATGTCCAACTAAAATGCCTTTTTAAAATAATAGAGTAACATTCCTATTCTTATAAAAAATTATTTATGGTTTCACTATATGTACCAAAGCTATGAACAGACAATAGGAAAGCGAAAAGCAAATCATATGTGGTGGTCGAGTTTTATGTTCCATTTTGTGATCACTTACTGTGGGGTGGAGTATTTGTTTTTTTTTTAACGTCTCGTGATAAGTGGTGGGAACTTTTTTTAGAAACGACTTAATGAAGACATTAAATGCTTTCAGCACTTCAACATTTCAACCATGTTTAAATTTTTTTTTATTATTTCAAAAGAAAGTTTTTTCTTGTTTTAAGTAGAGACCGAACTAACAGCTTCACTTTGGATTTTGCCAATATAATTTAATTTCGTAAATCTTTGTCATAGAGAAGGTTATATGAGTTATAATTATAGGAATCATGCCTTTAAGATGCAGCCATTAAATGCCTGTTTTCAAATATTATTTATGTTGGTTATTTAGCTTTAATTTAAAAAGAATTTAAATTAAATGACTAAAACTTCTATATTTGGTTTCTATTTTATTACATGGTAGTCTTTTACTCTTAATATGGATACAGATAGACTGCACAGTAATATACACATGCTTAGTCTATCTAATTTTCAAAGTGCATCTTTAAAAATGTTACGTTAGTATTTAATGTGTGGAAAGTTAATTAAAGTATTGTTATAATTTATGACTTTTTGTTCGGCAGCTCTGCCTACACCAGTTCCTTCTTAGAAACTAAAAAATGTACAAAAATTTATTTTCATGATCTTTTTATGGACAGATTCACCCATAAATGTAAATTGTAATGTTGTTGAGTGCACGATATAATCAATGATATTTTTTTAAATTTTAGATAAAGCGAAATATGTTAACATTACATTAGTAGGAGTTAATGCTGATATAACAATTAGATCTTTTCAAATATGTAGGACTTGTTGTCCAATTACTTTAATAGAACATTCGAAGTCGATAACTGTTATAGTTTCCGAGATATGGCACATGAAATATTTCACAAAATTTTTGCAATTGTAGAGGAAAAATTTCCTCTAATGTAGATCCCTATCTTCAAAGTATCCGTAACAAGTTTTGTGACAAGAGTGACTATATATACTAAGGTATATAAATATATGCACGGATTTTGTCCTAACTCTCTGGGGAAGTTATGAGCGTTTTTTGTAAATTTTGTATGGCAACCCCCTTAGGTGATAGGTGGTAAGTGTGTTTTAGTAATATGTTTGAGAGCGAAAACCAGTGGAGGTCTGTGATATATTTTATTCCTCTAGGGGCTACTTCGGGGAAGTTGTAGGGGTCTGACCCTTTTACTCATGTAAGGTGCTGGAGATAGGGGGTAAGTATGTTTCACAAATATGTTTGGAAGAAAAATTAATATGGGTCAGTCTTACATTTTACTGGAAGCTGTGGGAGTGATTTAAAATAAATTAACAAAAAATTAAACTTTGTAAGGCAACTAATTTGAGGGCGGAGATAGGAGGTAAGAATGTTCCACAAAAATGTTCGTGAACTGGGCAGCTCCGGCCTAGTTGTAGAGGTTTAAATGTCCAAATTTTAGAGAAATAAACAGAAGTAGTCTTGGTTTTTGGCTTATATCTTAGCCAGTTATCCTGCGATCTTGCTAGATTACAAAAACGATTTGTTCGCAGATATTTCTAATAGTTTGATACTATCTACGACATCGGGGCTTTAAAAAGTTGATTTTAACCATAACACGGACAGACAGGCAGATGGACAGAATGACAGACGGACATCGTTAAATCGACTTCCTTATCTATAAGGACCAAGAAAATATATACTTTGTGGGGTCCTAGATGGATATTAAAGAAATTACAAACGGAATGACACACGCATATATACCCTTATCACTAATGTGAAGGGTATAAATAGAGACGGCAAATTTTTAAATGATATTTCGTTTAATTAAAAAATAAATATTGCAAGATTAATAAGAAAATCATTTTCAAAACTTTTAAATAAATAAAAGTTAATAAAAAATTACTAAAAAGATTACTAATCAAAACATTTTTTTCTATTTTTTTGTATATAAAGTTCATTTACATTGTTTAAGTAAGTCATGTTAAATTTAAAAACTAATGGAAACGTTTACATGTTTTTTTGTAAACAATAATTAAAAAACAATTTGTTATGAAATGTCAAAACACACTCAAAGAATTCTAAAATTGTATCGTTAGCTAAAATGCATAAGGCTTAGTTAACATAAAATTTATAATTGAGTTTTTGATTGATTATTCTATGATAGGAAAGGTTCGATTCTATTATGAAGGAGTAGTAAGAAGTTATATTCAGTTTATAAATGCTAGGGACCCTTTTCTTTTTGGGCCTCGAAAATTTCGGTTCCCGCAAGTAGAAGTGCCATTAGCTCTTGTTTAAAGGTATTATTAAGTGGGGAAATAATGCCGAACTATATTTTTCCATATTGTACTTAAAAATATGCGAAACAAATAAATTTACATATTATTATTATATTATTTTTTTAATTAAGGGAAAAGTTTTTCTCACTTTTTTGAACAACAAATCAAAAGGTAACAAAGTCAAGGAAAAACCATTTTTTTCTTAAATGTAAAAATTTTGATAATGGAGTTTTAGGAAAAATATGGATAAATATGTTTAGGCGTTGCAATTAAATCTTAATCTGTTTTTAAACAAAAAAAGAGCGACACTATTTTTGAGAAGATCATTTATTATCCAATATTTGTACGGCCCGCTAAAGAAAATGGTCAACAATCTTGCTAAACTGATTACAAGGTTTTCCTACACTTTGTTTGAGAACCGAACCTACTTTATCCCGTGTGTGTATTTTTTCCCTTTTGCACAGTGTTATTATGAGTGTCACTAAACTACAAGGACTTTTTTTAATAAAAGACAAACCGAAGTAATTAATATTTTTTTTCCAAATATAATATAATAAAGTGTTTTTTTTAAAACTGCTTGAAAAATGCAATCGGCGGCTTATCGATGCATGTTTATGGTTTTTACTTTATAGTTTTTTTATTAACTAACGATATTGAGCTTATCATATATAAAATATTTCTAAATAATAGCTGTCTAATTTAGAATTTATTATTTGTTTTCTCCAAAAGTCGTTGGACTCTTCAAAAGACTAACAAATATTTTTTACATTAAAAAAATCATTTGCTACAAGCAATGACGTAGAATTAAAACAGAATTTAAAAAGTAAGCCCAGTTCCTCGACATTGAGAGCCTGGAATTTCTGATTTACAGCTCACGAGTGTTGAATAGTGTCTGAAAATATATTTAAGACCATCCTTATCTCTCGTTATACCACACACTTCTCAATCTTCGCTGGTCAGTTCCTCGCTCGTTTTGTATAAGCCGCTGTTTTACAATGACCTATTTTCTTCTCTACTTTGAATCTTCGTTACTTTACAAGTCATAATATTCCCACACTTTTCTGCATATTCTACGAATAGTGGTATTTACCCATACCTCCGCTGCTCTGACCTTACTGCAGAGTCTATACCCCTATCGTAGAGTACAAAAATAAGTTGACAACGATGTATCCATGTAGGTTAGGTTAGCTTGATATAACTGGCTTTGAAAAACCCACATAAACCCTTTGAGTACTTGGCGTTACCAGGCAGGCAGATTTTAACTAATCGGATGTAATGAAAAATGACAGAATCTTTCTCTTACGAACCCCAGATATTATTTTCAGGTTTTGCAATAAATAAAACCCTTGACAGTTTGGAAGCTGAACAGTAACACAAAATTTGCTAAACATCCTCCTTATCCCCCGGTATACCCCAGAATCGGCAATCGTCGTTAGCCAGTCCTCTCGCTCTTTTGGCACAAACTGTTTCTTAACAGTGACCTGTTGTTATCACCTCTAGAATCCTACATTGGCCTTTTTACTAAGAAAAATCAAACCTCGTCACCTCTGGGCTATAAGACTCTTAGATTATCCTAGATTCTTTAGACGAAGTGGTATTTGCTCATACCTTCGTGGCTTTGACCTCAGTGCAGGATCTATGCCCCTATTTTATAATTGAAGTGAAACGCGAACGTCCATGGCTCTTTTCTATAGATAACTAGATCCTTTTCTTTGTCAGCTTATTTGCCATTTCATTCCATTTCATTCCATTCAATGCCTCTGTATCCCCGAACTAAGTAGATA
The DNA here is from genome assembly GCA_963583895.1 of Melanophora roralis. Lineage (NCBI taxonomy): Eukaryota > Metazoa > Arthropoda > Insecta > Diptera > Rhinophoridae > Melanophora > Melanophora roralis. The sequence goes on from OY757187.1 coordinate 48,566,579, forward strand.
TGCACTTATCACACGGCACACTATCTACCAATCGCTTTTTTGCACGCCTAAGCAATTGAGGAGCAGATGAAGTTTGGTAAATTCTTTACTTGTCATCTGACACTCAATAAATAAGTCAAGTTAGAGTTCTCAGTCTGAGAGATCAAGACAGGAAATGTACTCACTTATCTCTCTGCCTAAGCTACTCTAAAGTCATCAGGAAGTTTAAGGGACTATGTAATACCTAGTTCTCCATACTATAGCTCCGACCTGCCCTTCCATGCTAAAATTATTTGTTAAAAAAGGCAGAACTTGTGGCTTAGGCAAAGTGTAGCCAAATAGCTGCATTCGCTAATATTACTTTCACTTTACGCAGGGAAACGTGCTCCCCAGTCCTGACTAGTACCCTCACTGCGGGAAATGGGTGTCAATTTATCGGCGTACCCGTCGTGTTACAGGTACAAAACATAAATTGGACAAAAGTTGTTGGTCTTGATTGGTTAAAAAGACACACATTAATTAACTGGTTAAAAGGTGTTAACGAGGATAGCAGAAAAAAATAGAAATACTGCTCCCTACACATAAACATACATCTACTTATATATTCACATACAGACGTGTAAATACAAACAAAGTATATTGAACAGGATCCTAAACAATTAGTGCAAAAATTTCTTAACTTGGATTGGCCTGTAGCCTGTTTTTAGGTGTCAGTTTTGAACCAGTTGCCCCCTCCAATGACAACGCAATGTAACAGTGACAGTTTTTTTTTCACAAAAAGTGCAGGAACTAGAGCCAGTCTTCGCCCTAAGGGACCATACACGTCAATAGTTTTGGACCAGTCCGTTTCCCCGTAGGACTGCTTGTGCTTAAACGTTTTAAGGTGAAACGCATTTATATTTGCCTTGACCGTCGCCTCACATGCGAGTCATATATAGATTTAAGGTTGACATACATAAAACTGAAAGGAGGAAGAGGGTGCATTGAGCGCTTGCTTAAAATAGACCTTCATATCCCTCGCCCCCGTCAGTTGCTTGCCACTGCAGTCTATATCCGATACGTAAAACCATAAATTTTGACTAGCTTTTTCCTGCATGCATTGAGCCTAACCGACATTTCCCTCATCATTCAGCCTTTAGTTCAGCCCGCTGTCCACCATTCCTAGTCTTATGTATATTGTTTGTCCTTCCAGTATCCGATAGGTATTACCTTATATGGGGACCAATCTTCATTCTCCTGATGAAAAGAGGTACCCTATCTGGCATTACAGTCAGCTATGCCTTCCTGGTTTAGTAGCTGACAGTGTAATTTCCCTTATAGAGGTGATTGAACTCTAAATGACTGAATTTTTTTAAATTATCGCTCAAAAGTGTTGAACTACGAAAACATAATGCAAAATTATTATTTTTTAGAACCTATAAATAATGTAATTAGATAACAATTTAAAAAATTTAATTAAGACAATCAAAGGTTTTAGTAAAAACAGTTGCTCTTTTTAAATAATGCCTCAATTTAAAAAAAATTTTAATATATTTTATTTGTAAATTTCCAAAAAACTTTTTATCATCGAAATTAATATAAAACCAGCATTGCTACCTTCTTTTCGTTTATTACGTTAATGACTTACGTCCTTGCAAAAAAAAGCTTTTGTAATAGTCCACTTAAAAATAAATCGAAGCAATAAAAATAATTTTTTAACGAACACTTAGAAGAGTAAGAAGCGAAACATTTTTTGTTATTTAATAAACCCTTTATATAAACGAAAGAATTTTTTTATTCAATTTCTTTTCGTTTAATTTGCATTTCTCAGAATCTCCAAATCAAATTGCAAGTGAGCAACACTTGAACACATAACAGTGAAATGCTGTTTTTCATCCTCTTAAATTCCAGGCTTGCCAAGGTGGATAAGTTCTTAAGTAAAAGTATACAATATGCAGTTTTAATATTACTATACGACCTCATGCAATGCTATAAATGTACAAAGTGCCACCATACAATTTCTTACAATTGATTATTCATCAAACGTGTATGAAGTGTCTTGTTAGTTTACCGATTAAAAAAGTCAATACGACAATTGCAACTGGTTAATAATCGAGAAAATAGAAAAATTTCTTGAGTACTGCATTCTGCCAACTGTCAACTAAAGATGATAAGAACTCAAGAACAATTTGCTGACATTACATGTACTACATCCAAGCAGGAAGAAAGATTTGAGAAAAAATATATAAAAGACAAAGAAAGAAAAAAAAAAGAAAAACTCCATCCTGCTTAAATGCCAAAGAGTTTTTCAATTTCTTAAATGATTGAACAGCGAAATTCACTTGGCGTTTAGTTAAAGAAAAAATAAACGTTTTTAAAACTAAAAAAAAAAAAATTTTTTCTAGGCATTTAACCCATCTTTGGCAGCTGATAACAAATTTTAAGCCCCCTGCAATTTCCAATTTTTGTTTGAGAAAGTGAATGTAAAAAAATTATAAATTTTAAACAAAATTAATGAATCTGACAATTACTTTTACAAAATTTCAAGGCGAATTCATAATCGGCTGGGCTCTTAACACTACCTGTATTAAAGTACCCTAGTTCATACATATATAAGAATAATTTGCTAAATTGTTTTTGTTTATTTATATGTTTTATTGTTTTTAATAATTTTCCTTTCTAAGTCTTTAATTTTAGAAGCTTTAACGTAATCTCTTTGAATTCTCTATTTGCACGGAAACTACAATTTTCCGTGGTCTTATCTAACTATTTCTTTTAAACGTACACTCAAAAAATTTTGTAGGTTAATTTAAAAGAAATACCTTTTCACTTAAGAATAGTTTCAGTTAAAACCAGACCGCTTACATTTTTTTAATTTCGTTTAAATTTTAGAACTTTTCCAGTTGTTTTTGAAAGCTATTTACACCTGAAGTTCCTTTAAATCAGTGTTAGGCATTCTGTTACGCCTCGCAAATTTCATCTTTTATCTTGACATGTACACGATCACAGGTATAAAAAGCAGTGATGAAAAAGTTGATCGTACTTTTTTGATACTATTAGATGACGGAAAATATCGTTATACTCTTCTGGTTTTTTTGACACTCTCATATCTACTTATTTTATAATCAACATATTTTGTTATCTCATCAAATGTCTTTTTTTCATATGGTTTCGTTAATACTTAACTGTGAAGAACAACATGGCTTTCAAAAGAGGTTGTAAATCAAATTTTAAAGCAGCGGTAGCCCTTGTCATATTGTTTTGGAATAAAAGGTTTCGAGAAATATTAAGTTATGAAAAGTAATGTTTTGAGCTTCATTAGCATAAATGCCAGGAATTTCAACCACGGCCCAGTAGTACTTAAATTAGCTTTAAAAATTTTATTTAGGGGAGGGACCATGATGACTTACATAGGGTAGAATCATGGTGCAATTATGTGTATCAGGTGGTGGTGATTCTGCAACAACCAAATTTGGTGAATAAAATTTTCGTTTTTGTTGTAGTTTTCGTTGGATCAGGTGTCAAAAAAAGAAATGTAAAAGTAAACAACTTTGACATGCCAGCCTCGAATTATGAGTGAACAAAGGAGATCAGAAGTGCTCGATACACCAACTGGTCAACATAGTTTCACCATTGGTAGAATCAAAAACATATTGTTTTATAGAGTCGATAATACTAACGTAAAATCTTATTTACTGTGCGAAAGATTTTAAAATTTTAACGGTTTTTATAATTTTATCTTACTCCCACAAATTAAGAAAAAGTCCTAGAACGATATAAAACGAATGATTTTTGGAAATGAAAAAGCCTTTACTTCGAAAATTTTTTAACAGGGTCCGTGGGTTTTGTGACAACAAAAGCAAAAATAGTTATTCAATCAAGAAATAGCTAGTTTGATTTATTAGTTTACTAAATGAATAAAGGTCTATTTGGGGTTATCCGATAAAATTTTTTACAATATTGTTTATTTTTAAGGGACTGGTCTTATAAAACATTTTTTCAAAGGACGTAGTTTAAAAATTTGGTTCGTTAGTATGGGGGTACCATTTTCTCTTGATACTACTTCATCCTGTTAAGACTACCTTCGAACAGCTTTGATTTCATAGCTACTACGGTTTCCGAAATAAAACTTATAAAAAATTATGCCATCTTAGGCGGCTAGCACTTCCCTTGCTCCTACCCAAGAAAATATCCCCAAAGCAGTTTCCCCTTTTCAAGGTACGTTTTTTTCTGTTGGCTCTTAAAAACTGCTTGTCTGATTTTTTTACTTTACGAAATGCTTTGTAAACATGAATGTTTTCGTAAAAAAGAATCTAACCTTTCAAAATCTCACGTCTCGATGGTCAGTGTTAACGTCTTATTCTGACAATCAGGAGCTGCCAGCTGCGCGATTTCAAAACTTGATTTGGGAAATAATATTTTAATTAGTTTTTAATTTTTTATTTTGTTCCTTTTTTTGTTATTTTCTGTGGGGCTCATTAGGGTGTTTGTCCTATCTTCTGATTGGTTTAGCAAAGGTGGTCCTTATTGACTGGGTCAAAAAATGTCGCACAGACCTCCGTGTGGTAACTTCTGGGCTACAGTATCTTAGTAGCGATTTTCGTGTTTGCGGCTAAACTTTTCCTCAAGTTTAAAGATATGAGCCAAGCTTGTGATCCGCTTTAGAAAAAAATAAGTTAGAATGAAAGTGTTTTCCATGATTTCCATGACCACTGCAAACGTTTAAACGACCATTATCTATAAATTAGAACTTTAACAATGCAAACACTCCTCAGGTCAGATTCCCTCTTTCAACTGGCGAATTGTTTTGAATCATTCACGGCCGACATAACCACTACCCAGGAAATACGATGAAAAGGATACGTCATTAACAAAATGAAAAACTGTGACATATTTCGCAGCTGTCATGAAAGTAGGCACAACTTTGCGTGCGGATATATTGTGAACAAGGGAATACGTCTCACTAGTGTTGGCCACAATCCAGAAAAGGCTCTGTTTATCAACCTGGTTTCAGCTGTTTTGCCAAATAAAGATGTAGACAAACACACCGAAGAAAGGTTTCGAGCGTTTTCCCGGCCATGACCGTAAAATAATTCTTGGATATTTTAATGGCAAAATAGATAGGAAAGGTATCTTTGGTATGACTGTTGGTAAGTTTAGCCTTTACGACAACGGAATGAGACCGATTGTTTTTACCGTAACATGAGATATGGTTATTGGCAGCACCACGTTTAAAAATCACGAAGCCCATATGGCAACAATGCTGTCATCTGTTGGATAAATACAAAATAAAACCAAGCATGTTGTGGTAGACAAAAGCATTTAGTGTGCTGAACGTACATAGGCTCCGAATTGCGAACATTGATTCGGACTACTTGCTTGCAGCAAAAAAAAAGGTAACGCACTCGTACGTAGCAATAGAAGGAAAATGCTAGACGACAAGAAGTTTTATTCACAACTGACCGACCAATTCAATGAAGTTATCCCAAATCCTTCTGTTGAATCCTACTCCTCTCGATGATATCAGCGGGTAATAGCAACTTATACACAGCTAAATGGCAAAACCCGCCGAAAAAGAATTTGGTTAGAGAGAGGCCCGAAAGAAACCAATAGTGTCACGACAAGTGTAAGACATCACAGAAGCCAAACAATTTTTATTGTAAGTAGGATGACACTCTTGCCCACTGTAACTTGAGCCTTGTTGGAGCGATATGAAAAGCTGAGGCGGGGAAACGGCCTATTCTAAAGGAAGAAAAGAGAATTGAAATAATCGTAAGGTATGAATATTAAGGTATATTCAACTATATGAAGGGCTTAATAAACTGTTTAATAATAATAATAGTTGCTGCCCAATAAAAAGGGAAAAACTGCACGAAGTCTGCCACCTGTGCCTTTGTTCTCCTTTTTTATGGGTTAAACATAGAATAGTTAAATTTCTTTTGAATTTTTGTCACTGACTTTTTGTTACTTAAAAAAATTTTTTTTTGCATTCCTTTCATAAAGAATGCAAATTTTTGCATTAAGTGAAAGCCCTATAATATGAATAACAGCGATTACAAATTTAAATACTTTGGTTTGCAAAGTTTAGAAAAACATAGAAATATTTTCATTGCTATTGACTTAAGGAAAAAAATAAACAAACAGAGATAAGCATTAAAAATTTGTTGTTCTAGAATGTTTTATTAGAGATTTGTTTTTGCTCGTTTGCTTCTAAAAAACTACTTTTTGCTTCTGTGTTAATTTCGACACCCTACGGATGCTTCTGTACAAAGTCAGACTTAAACTGGACTTTCGCAATTCAATTTTTCATGAAATTACTTTTGGTATGTAGAAAAAAAGGGTTACAAAAAGGTTTCTATTTTACACCTCTCGTCTAGAAACAACATTTCATGGAAGCGATTTCATCAAAAATTTTATTGTGTAGATCTAGTATTAGTTTCTCGCAATTAATCTACTTAAGAAAAACTGTCCTTTGGTTGCTACTAAATATATTAGTTCTCACAAGTTAAATTTTTTAATCAGAAAAAAATTCTTTTTTATAGTTTGATTAATTCAGTTTAAATTACTTATCTGATTTCTAGATGTAACTGACAAAGTTCTTTAGTTTCGCATATGCATATATTACAAAATCTTTCCCTCGTTTAAGAGTTCCCTCTGCAACATACCTTGTCTTTAATTAAAAAATTATGAAAAAATGTTTTCTATAAGGTATTACCCTTAAGAATGATGCGTTTTATAAAATAACTTCCTTACATTATGTTATGCATTTGGTTACCAAGCAGAATGTTTTAAGCGCTTTTGCACATGAGTTACCTTGACGCGTGTCTTCGGGGCAATTGACATTCTTGTCAATAAAACAAAAACCAGGAAACCAAAACAGAGACATAAACATTTGTACATATGTATGTATGTACGTAGAAAACGCAGATCACATTTTTAATATTGAAGGAATCCTAAAAACCAGCAGCAGACTAGCCAAAAATACTTGCTGTTAGATGAAGTTCCGTATATGCTTATACATGCACCTTAGGGTGTCCCTTTAAAGCAAAAAAAAAAAAATTATTCAATTTAAAAATTCTAAATTATGCTTATTAGATTAAGTGGTACATTGAGCTAAGTCAGGCGCGCATACTAGGGGAAAGAACTTGGGATTAATAAAACAATATTAGACATTCAACAAATCAAGCCTGGTTCAGATCATGTCTCAAAACCGGTCATTATTGGGCCGATGCAAATGTTCATCACAAATTTTCGTGAAGCACAAACACTTGTATAAGAATACTGTCAATTCACTTCGTACTTTATACATGGCTACTCCTTTCGCAAATAGGGGAGAACAAATTGGCAGATGCAAAAACACTACTCGAGGGTTCGACTTACCCTCTTTTCCTCTTTTGGTTCACTTGGTGCTGTTTAGACAGCAACGAGTTTCTTTAAGAGTTTTCTTGGAAGAAAAGAGGAGGAGAGGATCACTAAAGCTGACTGCAATATTTGTGGGAAAACGTGACATGGGAAAAAATTGCGGCCTTCAAGTTCGGAACATCAGTTGACTCTACAAAATAGAAACGATTATCTTCTAGGATGTTTAAGAAGGGCGGAAGTTTGGAAACTTATGCAATGGTATGCAAATTTTTGGTTTTTATAAAAAGCACAATGATATCAATTCCATCTAGGTCACTTCTAACAATGCGTAACTGGTTGTCGGCGGATCTCCTGGATAAAAACTAACGCCTACCAATGCGATAAGAGTACGTGCCGCGTGCAGATAGAGACAGGGAACATGTGACCAGGCAAGTATTATTCGGGTTGTCAATTTTATTTCTAACCTGATATACTACTGCACATCGGATCTTTTTCACACCATGAAATCCTCTTTGGAAATTTAAAAAAGAGGGGTAGATGAAATCATTTCCTCTAGAGGTGTAGATCTAGATATATAAACGGAAGGTTCTAAGAGAAAAAACTAGTGTTGGTGGAGATATAATTATTTACAAATAGGAGTCAAAATCTTAATAAAACTTTTGGATTAATGCATTGAAAGCGGAAGGGTCGACGGTTACCTAAGCGGCTTTGTGGTTTCGGTTTTACAGGAAGAAATAGAGGAAACAAAGAATCAAAAAAAGTGGACTAAAGTTTGCCGCTCTTCCGTCGCTTCTGAAGCTAGCTAACCTAATCTTACTGCATTTCGGGGGCAATTAGTTGCACTTCAAAGTACATAAGAGAAAAAGTTAATGTTTTGTTTAACATAAAGTCTTAGTCACTCCGGCTGAAAGAATATGCACAGAAACTCTACAACCTTTTTAGAGCTGCGATTACGCCAGATTTTACCGGGTTCTCTTCAATATATTTTAAAAGGAACAAAGAAAGCTGGTATACAGAGATTCCTTGAACCTATTAAGCAGGTGTAATAGCAAATAGGCTATGATATCACATAAACAGATTTGTAAAAAAATACAAAAATATAAAAAACAAAATATCTTTTAAGATTAAATTAAACTGTGATAGCATAATAAACTGTGATAATTTTTGTTTTGTGCCGTAAATAATTGTTAATTTATTTATTTATTTATTTATATTGTGATGTCCAGTTTTTAAAAAATTTTTATACAAATCTGACAATACATCAGATTTTTAATATGTAAAAGTAGCAATAACTTCAATAAAGATCCCGCTCCTGAAGAAGTTGGAAAAAAGCCAACGAAACGTCGAGCAAAAAACCACAAAAATTAAAAAACTGTTTTATTAAGATCTAAAACATATTTGTGACCAACATCAGTCTAAGGTAACCCCTAAATAAAATCTTAAAAATAAATAAAAATTGGTCATAAAATAAAAGGAAATATATACCAAAATATCTTTTCTTTAGTCAAGTAGGGAGGGATTCGGCTTATCAGATACATATGCATATGATATGAATGATAGTTTTTTTAAATTTAAACAGCCTGCTGGTTGCCGAGAGTTGCACTGGACTAAAGCTTAGTTCCATACAGGTTCCAATTCGTTAACAAATTAAAAAAATGTTAAAAAATTTTTTGGTCATAGTCAAATTAATTTAAGGAAATGAGCTTAAATATATTGGCTTCGGCAAATAGAGGACACCCTAACATACATTTGGATGTACATATGTTTGCACTTAGTACCTCTGACTTCTTATGTTAAGATGATATGATTTTAATTCCTGTCAATTAATTTGAAAATCATACGAAGTTATTTTTTTCCAGATTAGCCATAAAAATGTTGACATCCAACAAATGAAGCTTAAACAATGTAACAAATATTGTCATTCGTCCAAGCATTCCGTCTGATTACATTCAAACCAAATCATGCTGCGATTATGTGTTGCCACACACATACATAGTCACGTGGTAAATGGGAAAATAATAAAAATCTGGAATTTATTCATTTGTTGGCAAAATTAAAATTTTTGTAAAATTTCAAATATTTATTTATGTTAAAATAGCAAATAAAATAGAATCTGCGTATAGTAAAAAAGTCCTCCTCCTAGAATTACCATGAACGGAAAAGTTTTGTGAAACCCATTTAAATCCCAAAATCTTGTGTTTACTCTTAGTAAAAAAATCTTGTGGATTGTTTACCCTTATTAAAGTTTTATTTAATTTAAAATTAATTACTTGAAAATCTATAGACAATTTAATAACCTTTGAAGTTGCCCCTCGGTATGTTATCTGTATGTGGTAAAAACCACCTGTTAGAATATTTTTTAAATGTTTGTTTGCCTTGTTATGTTTGAACACTTGTCAAAATTATAGTTGATCATGGTTGTTTGTGTGTCTGTTAAAGCACTCCAAACTACTTATCTAATCATTAAGTAAATATCTATTTTCATTACTTATTTGTATCTTGTGATGGTCGCTATTATTAGAGGATCTTGTTAAAACACGCAACCGTAATTAATGTTTGATGTTTGCTCTGCATCAGGTTTGCTTGTACATATACTGTTTTATGAAAGATTTTTAAAAAATTTTTAATTATTTAAATATAAACTGAAATAACGCTTTTATATTTTTAAAACTTTTTATTGGCCAATATGTTTTTTAGTAAGCTTGAAAGATTTTAAAATTTGTTATAAATTTTTATAGAAATTGAAAATGGTTTAATGTGTTGCTGGGCTTTTTAGGAAGCTTAAGAATCTGATTCATTTTCCATAATGTTTTCTTTGTGATGTAGGTAATTAGAAAGCAATTATTTAGTCTATTGCCTTTGAAATTAAAAAAATGTTGTGGCACCAATATAAATCTTTGAAAATCAGAGTCTTCAAATTTTGTAAAATATATATTTCCAGTTTCAAGTCAGCTAAGCTCTAAATAACAATCTTCTGATGATACTGCGGATGATATTAATATGATATTGATATAAGCAAGGGGTAAAAATGGGTCTGATGTTGAAAGTGGAATTAAAACTTTGGTTTCAACTGTTAGGCAAACATCAAGATGACGGAAATTTGACATTGTGAGAGCCAAAAAATGAAACATTAAGGTAGCAGAGCCATGTCTGTGTTAACAGGAAATATAATCGTCAAACAAACGGTGAGTTGTATAAGCTATAGCCCGACGTGACTATAGATAATGCATCAAAATACAGGGATTGCACCGGCTGGGCCATTCTGATTGAATAGATACAAATGCTAAAGTCGAATATCCTTTGGATTACAGACAAAAAAACACCGAAACTCAGGTGAGAGTACCAGGTGAATAACTACACTCAAATCTATGGTTTAACGAACTGCAAAAAGCAAACACAAGACATACGAGCTTTGAAAGCAATTAATTAGCAGGTCAATACCAAAATCAGGTTGCAAGGGCAAAGATCACCAACTGATGTTCGGCCCAACCCAACATGCCTGCACGCCATGGCTTGCTCAGTTAGCTGTTGGTCCTAGAAAGTGTTAAAAAGTGAGCACAGAATTATTTTTCACATACATTTTCTCATGCACAAATTTATATGGGAGCTATGTGAAACAAATAAGAGCGCTTTATTCGGCTGTGAATCTTACTTACCATTTATTAAGCCTTTCGAAACCCCGAACTTTTTTTTGTTTTAATCCTTTCTTTTATTTATGAAATATTTATAATTTTTAAATAGGGGTTAGGTGTCATATTATAGCCCCTTTAGGGTGACTACAGGAGTTGTATGAGTTTTACCCTAATTTTTTTTCAAATTTTGAATGGCAACCCCCTTAAGGAGTGAAGACAGGGGGTAAGTATATTCTAGGGAAATGTTGAAGACGGAAAAATTAATGGGGGTCTCTGATATATTTTATTCCTCTAAGGGCCACTCTGCGGAAATTGTATGGGTTTTTACCCTAAGTTTTTCAAATTATGTATGGCAATCCTGTGAAGGGGTAGAGATAGGGCCAAGTTTGCTCAATGAAAATGTTTGGAAGAAAAAATGTAATAAGGTCGGACATTTTACCTTTGTTGGAGCACCCTGCTGGAAGCTGTGGGAGCTATTTAACAAAATTTAAAAAAATTTAACTTTGTAAGATAAACATATAGGAGGGAAGAGATAGGGTGTATATATATTTCATAAAAATTTTTATGGGAAAAAATCAGCTGCAGTCGATCTTACATTGCACATTGTACATGGAGACTCCGGGGCAGTTGTAGAGATTCTTATATAAAAATTTTAGAGAAATAAACAAAAGGACGTCTTAGTTTTTGGCCTACATCTGGGTCAGTTATCACGACATTTTGCTGGGTTGATACAGTGATGTAATTGCAAATATTAATAATAGTTTGATATTACATAGATGTCTATGCAACATCGGGGGGCTTCAAAAAGAGTGATTATTGCCGGTGGGCATTTGAATTGGGGCTGTTAAAAAAAATTACCAATTATTTTTTCGTTCAGTTAACTAGTTAAAGACATAAAGGAAGATATTTATGCGCAATTTTGTCAAAATAGAGTAATATTTGAGTCAGTTAAAACCCAAAATTTTAATTTCGTAATGACAGCTGTATGGCGACTATATCAAGAAGTGCACCGATCATCACCACGAAAAATAGGGTTTGTGTCAGTGCCAAAGAACTTATCAGTACCGAATCTTATCAATATATCTTTAAAATTGCGACCTGTAACTTGCCCACAGGAATACATGGATACCCAGCCGGATGGATGGACGGACGGATGGATGGACGGACAGACGGATGGACAGATGGACATGCTTAAATCGGCTAAAAAAGTGACTCTGAGTCGATTGGTATATTTGAAAGTGGCTCTCAGATCATTATATTTGAACGTTACAAGCATCTGCACCACGCGTGGCCACGTATGCTTGTGGTGTGGTTTAAAGAAAACAAAAGACTTAAGCAACAAACCTAATGGGTGTAAGTTGTTTCACTGAGTAAGTGGAGCCATAAACCTTTAAAATTTGTTATAATAACAAATGGTTTTCAATAAAATTAACTGTATTTAACAAAATAATATGTAATGAGTTCTCAATTTATTTTAAACGGCAAACAGTTGGTTTCTTATATGTATGTATAAAATTTTTTGTTTGTTGCCGCATATGGCAAGCCTGTGTAGGTGCTGCCAAAATTATGTTCGAATTATTTTTGCTGGCAGAGACCACAATTAATGCTGATCAAAGCAATTTCTTAAATTTTTGCAATGCATTTTTATGCTTGTATTTTTGTTGATAGTAACGCCTAATGTTCCACCTGGCAATTAATTATAATTTATTAAAAGCAGACACGTAAACATAACGGTCTCACATAAAAAAAACCTTAATATTGTGGCCACAGACATTGGTTTTTTTTTAAATTAAAGTTATTAAACTTTTAAAACTTATTCTGAGCAATACGATAAAATAAATTGTAAAATTAAGTAAAAAAGGAAAACAGGAAGAGAAAAGTTAAAAAATTTTTATGTTTGTAAGTTTTTTTCAAAGAAGACATGATAACAATTTGAACAAAGTTTTAAACTCTTCTTTAAGGTACGACTAATAAGTGCAAAAGTCTTATTTGAGTAAAATAAATTGTCCTTTTTTACTTTTACTTGTTAAATAATAAGTTATTACAACATTCTTGTTGCATATTTCAGTGGTGTTGTTTTGTTGTTCTTTCAAACTAAATGCAAATTGATTACGGTTTATATATTTTTGGTGTTTTCAATACTTTAACAAATTGTGTTTCTAGGTATAATCAACTTAACGTTTAAGGATAATAAATATATTGGCTTATAATATAAAAGATTTAGTTCATTATGATATTTTCATAGCATTAAGTTAAGTAGTTTTTAATTTATATTTTGCATTAAAAGAGGTTAGGTAACATGCTGCTTACTCGCTACTTAAGGTTCAAGTAACCGAACATTAATAAATTTTAAACCAAAGTTGGTTATTTTAAATTCTTGGGAAAAATGTTCCTATTTTGTTCTGTACTAATTTCTTAAATTTAGTTAAAAATTATAAATAATTTCGTTCAATAAGGTCAGGTTAGGTCAGGTTGAATAGACAGCTCTTAAAGAAAAGAATATATCTCTCTTGGATCAGCTTGTTTGAGCCCATGGCGTTGCCAGCAGCGAAAGAAAAAAAGAGGGAAAATATGGTGTAAGCTAAAGTATAAAAAAACAAAAAATTGGATAAGTAAAAAAAATGAAGTCGTTGGCGGGAATCAAACCTCAGGCAGATGGGCTTACACTGCTCTACTGGAGCACCCTTTTTGCTCAATCACCAATGCACACATTTTCTTCTTTTAGTCTGGTAAAAGATGCTATCTTGTGTCCAATAACTATTTTTTTTGCATTAAAATCACGCTCGTTACGGTTTGATTTGAATTTTCCTAAAATATACAACCTATTTTCCAATTACCATAAAATATTATTATAAGAAAAAAAACTATTATTTCTTTCTACAAGGTAGAAAGAAACCCTTCGATCATTTATGGGGAACCTTTTCTTATTTGTTTGGGGCAAGATTTCTGTCAGAAAAAAAACGCTTAAGCATGAATAAGTTCAGTCCCGATTTATTTCTTTTAGGCTTAACGGAAAAATCAAGGCACATTCAACAAGAATTCAAAAAATTCGCCTTCTGCATTTCCTTTTAATGTCTAAACGGTAGAATGTCAGAAAAATTTCATATAAAATTAAATTTTTATAACGTAAAATTGTCAAATTGATTTTAGTCAGCTGGGCTCTTTATATTACCTGGTTAAATGTGCCTTGGATATTGTTTTATACTCGTACTCAGCAGCGTTATTTCACATAAAACTGTATGAAACAAAACGCCATTGGCAAAGCAGTTAAATGGCTACAGTTATACAACACATTGGGCAGGTTTATTGGAATTTTCACCGAAAGTAGTGCTGCCATTAAGAACATTACTGATGTATGCTCTATACTACAACCAGTTCACGATTGCCGAACAACTTTGAGCTGGAAGGCGTTACATTCTAACATCACTCTGGTATTGCATTCTTAATCTCGTAGTGTACGGACGTGTTTACGCAAGTGCAATATTGGTAATAGGTGATATTAGTAATAAGTGGCAAAAGAATTTATTAATATACTTACATACACAAATTAGTGAGAAAAGAAAAAAAAACAGCAAACTAAATAATAAAAAAAAAGCGAACGGTTAATGAATAACAGTAATCGTCGTGACAGTGGGCCTAATAGCCGAAATGCTTACATTGTGTTAAGCTCAAGCGTTAGTAATGAAAACATCAGAGACCCTGAATATAATAAAAACTATTTAAGTGCAAAACCTATAATAATTAAAGACAATTTAAGTGCAAGTGCTCCCAATTTAAATAAGGCTACTGAACAAGGGACAAACTTAGCCCGATCTATTTTTAAAAATTATAAAAAAAATACCGAGGTGCCATCCTCATCGCGCTCATCCTTATCAAGTTCTGGTGTTGAACCAGCAGCTGCTAAAGACGGTCACGGTCATTTTTCTTCACAAGCTCCAAAGGTCCAGGTAGGAATGGATCGTTACATAACAGTTCGTAAGAGGGGAAGAAGCCCCAAATCGGCATAGATTAACAACCCAGCAAAAATACTGAAAGATGACGAAAGGCCAACGTCATCGCAAAACCGTTTTGCCATATTGCAGGAGGAAAACGATGCTCCATTACCCGAGAAGAACACTTTTAAGCCTCCCCCAATTTATTTGAGGGAGAAAAACACCAACGACCTCATTAAGCTTTTAGTAGGATTGATCGGTGAAAACAACTTTTATGTGTCGAACATAAAACGTGGTAACATCTACGAAACCAAAATTCAAGTTCATCACGAAAACGATTACCGTACCACTGTTTCGGAATTTGAAAAAAAAAACAGAAGAGAAATTTTTACATCTACCAACTAAAGACCGCAAAAGGCCTCCAGATTGTGATTAAGGGTATTGATTCAAATGTGGACCCGGAAGAAATTAAGGCCAGTTTGTGCAGCAAAGGCTTCAAAGCCAAATCTGTGTCAAACATTAGAAACAGGGAAAGGCATCCCCAACCATTATTTCGGGTGGAGCTTGAGCCTGGTGATGTAAAATTAAACAAAAATGAAACTCACCCTATATATGACCTAAAATATATTTTGCATCGTAGAGTTGTGGTTGAAGCGCCACATAAGCGATCTGGGCCCGTGCAGTGCTTAAATTGCCAAGAATATGGTCACACCAAGGCTTACTGCAAATTGCCTTCTGTTTGTGTGGTGTGTGGAGACCTGCATGCTACGACAAAGTGCGACAAACAAAAAGATGATCCTCGTGTAAAGAAATGCAGCATTTGCGGTGGAAATCATACTGCCAACTATAGAGGCTGCCCTGTTTTTAATTTAGTAAGGCAATCATCAAAGACAAAAGTAGTTCCTGCTCCTTCCCAGCAGTTAAATATAGCAGCTACTTCTATGCCTCCACTAGCACAGCCAACTACGAGTCAACTTTCTTACGCCAACGCGCTAAAGTCTGACCAGCCCAACGCAAGCAAGCCTAACCCGCCAACAACACAAAGAGAGGTGCCAACAAATGAACCTACGGGCCCCAATTTCAGCCGCCTGGAAGCCGTAATAGACAATATGGTAAAACAATTTACGCAGATCATGGCGCAAATGGCCAACATGATGCAAGAAATGCAAAAAATGCAGTCTGCTTTTCTGCAGGCTATGCTTAAAAGACCATGAACTGCCTCAGGGTTTGTTTCTGGAACGCAAACGGCATCCGCCAACACAAAAATGAACTCGAATATTTTCTAAAACACCAAAAAATTGATGTCATGTTGATTTCCGAAACTCATATGACATCTAAAAGCACTTTTAAAATATGTGACTATACTTTTTACGACTCAAAAGATCCCAGAGATAGGTCATGTGGTGGCTCAGCTATATTAATTAAATCAAGAATCAAACACCAGTGGATAGGTGGTCTCTCCGAAAGTTATATACAAGCAACAAACGTCTGCATTGATGAATTTTTCCATAACCTTGTTATTTCATCAGTTTACTGTCCACCCAGATTCTCCATAACGAAGGATCAGTACAACAGTTTCTACAAATCATTAGGTCTCCGCTTCATAGCTGCTGGAGACTATAACGCTAAGCACACATACTGGGGCTCCCGCCTAATTAGTCCGAAAGGTCGTGTCTTTTATGATTCCGTGTCTGAAATGGGACTTTTCGTTATTTCAACTGGACAACCAACATATTGGCCAACAGACCGCAATAAAATACCAGACGTAATAGATTTTGGCGTAGCAAAAGGTATATCCCCGGAGCTTATTGAGGCCCAAGCCTCTCTGGATTTATCTTCTGACCACTCACCAACAATAATCACTATTAGCAGTCCTCATCAAATAGCAACTAGTGATTTTCTCTTAACTAAAAAAGTAGATTGGTTGAAATACAAAAAATATATCAGCACCCACTGCTCGGAAAGCCAACCACTAAAAACACCCGGAGACATCGAAGATTGTCTGAACAGCCTTAATGAAAACATTATAAAAGCCGTTGAACATGCTTCGTCTACTTATCGTCAGGCCAAGTACAACAAAATTTTTTCTGCAGATGTTGAAAAGCTTTTATTTGAAAAAAGGAGAACCCGAAGAGAATGGCAAAAGCATAGATCGCCTCAACTTAAAAATAAACTGAAAGAATGCACAAACCAATTAAAAAACTTGTTGGAGGTGCATAGAATGGCATCACTGAATAAATATTTAGAAAGCCTAGACGCGACTTCCCAGACAAATTATTCTCTATGGCGAGCTGCCAGACGTCTAAAAAGACCCGTTATCGCAAAACCTCCACTGCGAAATCTGAGAGGATCCTGGGCTATAAATGACAAAGAAAAATGCGATCTGTTCGCAAGTCACTTAAGAAACGTGTTCACTCCCAACACGTGTACTGACGTGAGGGAATTACCGCCTGTTGTTGCTAGACGTCCTATGGAAATACGTTTCCGATTTTCAGATGTTGTAAAGGCTATCGTTAACCTAAATGATAAAAAGGCTCCTGGTATTGATAAAATAAGCAACAAAATGCTTTTAGAGCTACCGTTAATCGCTAAAAGAATTATTCTTTTTATTTTTAATGCCATAATTCGGCTTGAACATTTCCCGGCAATATGGAAAGTTGCCTTAGTTAAGATGATTCCTAAGCCTGGTAAGGATCCTTCGAAGGTGGAGTCGTATAGGCCTATAAGTTTGTTACCAACATTGTCAAAATTGTTCGAAAAGCTCTTTAAAAACAAGCTGACTCCGATCATGAATGGAAACAATTGCATTCCAGATCACCAATTTGGCTTTAGAAGTCAACATAGCACAATCGAACAAACTCACAGACTGGTACAGGTTATAAGAAAAACTTTTGAGGAAAAGAAGTTTTGCTCCGCGCTTTTTATTGATGTCTCTCAAGCTTTCGATAAAGTATGGCACGAAGGCCTGTTAAACAAACTTAAGCTTAACCTTCCAGTTAATATTTTTAACCTTTTAGAAAAGTACATAACCGGTCGACAATTTATGATCAAAGAGGGAAATCAAATAAGTTTTTCTCAACCAATTGGGGCTGGTGTACCTCAAGGGAGTATACTAGGTCCAATTTTGTACTTGCTTTACACGGCAGATATGCCAACCAACTGTTTTACGCATACGTCTACATTTGCTGATGATACCGCTTTTCTCAGTATTCATAAAGATCCTAAAGAGGCTTCGTGCCAATTGCAACAACACGTAACCCAAGTAGAGAAATGGGCAAAATTATGGGGAATAAAAATTAATGAGCAAAAATGTACCCACTTAACTTTTACTTTACGCAAAGAAACGTTCTCTCCAATCACTATTAACAACCATTTGGTACCTCAACGAACCGAGACAAAATATCTTGGTATTCACCTAGACCGCCGCCTCACATGGAAGCCTCATATAGATGCGAAGTTGACGCAAATGAAACTTAAAGCTACACAAATCCATTGGCTAATCGGCAGAAACTCTGTGCTTCGTCTTGATTGTAAACTTCTACTCTACAAATCGATTTTGAAACCAATTTGGTGCTACGTTATACAATTATGGGGCACTGCTTCCGCATCCAACATAGAAAAAATTCAACGCAGGCAAAACAAAATCCTAAGAATGATAACTGGCGCTCCTTGGTATGTTAAAAACAGCAATATCCACAAGGATCTACAAGTTCCCCTAGTTAAATGCGAAATTCTGAACTATGTAAACAAGTATTTAAATAAGCTGGAAATTCACCCAAATCCGCTCGCCCGAAACATCCTGCAGCATAGTGGGCACACCCGCCTGAAAAGGAGGGATACTGTTGCGCTCATATGAAGCTTGATAATTAATATGAGAACTTAAATTTTAGTCTGGCACTGGCTGGACTTATATTAACTACCTAGTTTTAAGATTTGAACACTTATTGTTAGTTCGCCACAGGCGAAGATTCAATAACAAATATATGAGAAGAAAAAAAAAAAAAAAAAACTCTGGTATTGCGGCGAGGACCAGGGAGAAATGCGGGTAACTGTGTTGCTGATATACTGGCTGGGAATAGTCCAGAATTGCATGATGGGCTGATTGATCACTTCTGTAACTTTCTCTTCCCTTCTTTTAAGCTCCGTGAGCATTAATGCCTGATCTGCCTTTCAAAGACTTTTGTAGAAGCCGTGAAGGCCAAGAGGATACTAAGAGCATTTACCACATCTTGTGCTTCTGTCTGGCACACAAAAATACTTGGATTAAACACTTTGGCGGCGACAAACTGAACAGTCTTTCGGATATGAGGTTTGTTGGCCTATCTTGCCTATCATTCTTAACTGCGGATAGCCGCATATTCTGCCTTGCCCAACCTAATCTAATCTAACCTTCCCCTTTGATGTACCAATAATGCAAGCTAGTGCTTAATTCTTAAAGCTTTAAACATTTTATATTCTGAACTAAAAATCAAAATTTTTAATATTGTAATTGACACAAAGTTTTATAAAAAGCATCGAACGATAGAATGAAAAAGCTGATTTTTTTAAAAGTATGTCATCCAGATGTCTTCCGTTGTGGTGAACACACTGTTTAAAACGGATCTTAATGTTTTGCGCCACACCCTGTGGTAAGATTGGTTCAATTAAGTTAATTTATTGACAAACATTTTCTTTTAAATCCACAAGAGAATGCAGTTTGCCATTATAAACCCTTTCTGTAAGGAAAATTCTAAAAAAGTCCATGGGAGTTAGATTGGGTTACCTCGGTGGCCATGGGGTATTTCTAAAGCGACTAGTCAGTTTTTGGAGGAAATTTTCCCGAAGCAAATTTATTGAAACTATGGCTATGTGTGCAGTAGCCCCATCCTGTTTCAACCACAAGTGTGAAGAGTACAACGGATGAGATCGCAGGTTGGGCAAAGAGAATTCCGCTCTCTTGCTTCGAAAATTTTCACCTTTGACATTCGTCGCCTGGGCTCCAGAATTTCCAACAAATTTGGTCCAATTATCTCATTTCTGCATAAGGCACACCAAACAGTTTCCCTGGAGCAATCTATTGGTTTTTGATGTTTCAATTGAGGGTTGCGGGTTTTTGGAGACCACCAACGAAAGTTTTGATTTTTGGCGTGGCCGTTTAAGTGAAAAAATTGGATTTATAGTGCAAAAACGATCCAACATCGTTTCAGAAAAACTTTTGCGTAAATTAAAGTCCCTTCCTTTAAATCCTTAAATGATTTCAGGAATAGAACTTCAGATATTTTTTTAAAATTTCATGAATAATCATTCTTGGAAATCCCAGTGAAGCTGCTCTTTTATGTTCTGAAAGTCTTTAAATTTTCATGAAAACTGTTTTCGTACAATTTAATATTTCCTGGAGTCCTTGAGGATCGACTAACCCTGGCAGTGGGACATTCAAAACCCAAAGAGTTGCTTAGAATCTCTGCAATCACGAACGATGCAATCACAACTATCTCAATATATCTTAAACTACTAAGAAGATTTAAAAAAAATATAGGTATAACTTAAAGGTAATTTTATTGCGAAATTTCAAATTTTTATTTAAGTTAGTTAGAGCAAAATGTTTTTGGGTTACACTCATATATTATGTAATTTCGAAAATAACGCCATACATCTCAATAACTAAAGGCAATTTAAAAAAACGGAATGTAGATTTGTTTTCAGTACCCCAAATTACCTTAAAAACAACTCACAGGTGCTCAAATCCAAACCTTGAATTCTTGAGTCATTTAAAATTTCATCATCAATTTGCATTAAAGTTCTTTTTTGCATAAATATTTTCTTGTTTAAAACTTAACATCTTACGTCATAAGGAGAATTTTTTAAAGCATGTGTGCTTCTTAAAATTTTTAAAAAACAAACCCCTAATTATTTGCAATTTATGATGTGTATAAAACAAGCATTGATTCTGAGTTATTGAGACTATTAAATTTTATGTGTGCTTTATTGGAATTAGTTATTAACAAAAAAACTCCTTAAATATCAAATAAATAATGTTTTACAAATGCAGTTTTCAGAATCGGCAAAAAGTATGAAAAATGTTTCTGCAGCTTTAGTAAATTAACTTGATTTCAAAGTTGATTGTTGTGTTGTTGCCTAAATAAAAGGGTGTTAAATTGATGTAGCTGAAAGATAGGTGTGTCTGACAACCCTGATTGGGCTGCCATTATTTTAATTAAAACATTTAAGAAAGCCACTTTGCAAGAAAGAAAGGAATTTTATGTTCATTAATATAAGTGAATTTTTTTTAATTTATTCAGCCAAACGATAGGATTATTTTGGTGATAAATTGTTTATCCTTTATTCAAAGAAAAATTTTATTTGCAGTTTTGGATTTTGTTAAAAATGTTTTGTTAGAACACGATTACTTACTGTACGATTTACTTATGTAAATGATATGTTAATAATGGTTTTGTTTTTCAAAGGTATGACCCTTTTAGTTTTACCCATATATAGGACAATGTTAGGGCAATGGATGTTTCATTTATGTGGGATTTCAACTAGCTCTTCAGACTTCACTTGATCTTACTTCTCTTGTAACGTTTCAGCAGCATTCTAGATATGAAAAACTCCCTGTCAAGGGCTTTCGACATATTTTTGCATAGTAACTAATTTGACTGCTTTTAGATAAATTTCGGAAAATGTTTTTGGTTGATTTAAGCAGACACATATAATAGAATGGCTTATTTGACTTTTTTTTATTAAAAAAAGTTGATATATTACATATTAATAACTACTTAAGGGACAATGTATATTTGATTTTATCAGTCAAAAGTAACTTCGAGCAAGTGCATTACAGGCTTTTGATCACGGAACAGTCGCCTAAGGAATTGTTTTTACCGTAAGGTAAAATAGTTTACAAAAACAGAGTTTAAAGAAAAAATTAATTTAACAAATTAAACGATTAATACACGAAAATTGTATCAGTTACTCTTTAATCGAAATTTGCAATTTTTCTTACTCGAGCGATAACACTATGCAACAAATTTCAACCTTTGACGTGATATTTCATAAACGCTATATTATGGAAAAGATAATTGGTCCCTTAAGTACAAAAGCAGTCGAAATTCAAAATTCTGTGGACAAGTTTTTTTTAATTTATTTCAAAATTTAAGACTAAAAGTGAGTGTTTCATCTATTAAATTATGATAGTTCTTATCTAATTTTTCCAGAAGAACCACCAAAGGACTTTCAATAAAAATATCTTTAAGTCGCGCGAATATTACTTTTTGGGTTCTAAATGCTTTTAGAATTGTTTGTCCCGCAATGATAAATACTTATTATTTTGGGCAAAATTTTGAGAATTTTTATTTTTTGAAAATTAGTTGAAAATAGAAAATGGCAAAAGCTCTGCAGTTTTCTTACTCGATCACAAGCTCTACAGAGTCGCCACAGCAGTTTTTTTTTTTTTTTTTTTTTGTTTCATATATTTATTATTGAATCTTCGCCTGTGGCGAACTAACAATAAGTGTTCAAATCTTAAAACTAGGTAGTTAATATAAGTCCAGCCAGTGCCAGACTAAAATTTAAGTTCTCATATTAATTATCAAGCTTCATATAAGCGCAATAGTATCCCTCCTTTTCAGGCGGGTGTGCCCACTATGTTGCAGGATGTTTCGGGCGAGCGGATTTGGGTGAGCTTCCAGCTTATTTAAATACTTGTCCACATAGTTCAGGATTTCGCATTTAACTAGTGGAACTAGTAGATCCTTGTGGATGTTGCTGTTTTTAACATACCAAGGAGCCCCAGTTATCATTCTTAGGATTTTGTTTTGCCTGCGTTGAATTTTTTCTATGTTGGATGCGGGAGCAGTGCCCCATAATTGTATACCGTAGCACCAAATTGGTTTCAAAATCGATTTGTAGAGTAGAAGTTTACAATCAAGACGAAGCACAGAGTTTCTGCCGATTAGCCAATGAATTTGTGTAGCTTTAAGTTTCATTTGCGTCAACTTCGCATCTATATGAGGCTTCCATGTGAGGCGGCGGTCTAGGTGAATACCAAGATATTTTGTCTCGGTTCGTTGAGGCACCATATGGTTGTTAATAAGAATTGGAGAGCACGTTTCTTTGCGTAAAGTAAAAGTTACGTGGGTACATTTTTGTTCATTTATTTTTATTCCCCATAACTTTGCCCATTTTTCAACTTGGGTTACGTGTTGCTGCAATTGGTTTGAAGCCTCTTTAGGGTCTTTATGAATACTAAGAAAAGCAGTATCATCAGCAAATGTCGACGTGTGTGTAAAACTATTGGTTGGCATATCTGCTGTGTAAAGCAAGTACAGAACTGGACCTAGTATACTCCCTTGAGGTACACCAGCCCCTATTGTTTGAGAAGAACTTATTTGGTTTCCCTCTTTGATTTTAAACTGTCGACCAGTTATGTACTTTTCTAGTAGGTTGAAAATATTAGCTGGAAGGTTTAGCTTTAGTTTGTTTAACAGGCCTTCGTGCCATACTTTATCGAAAGCTTGAGAGACATCTATAAAAAGCGCGGAGCAGTACTTTTTTTCCTCGAAAGTTTTTCTTATAACCTGCACCAGTCTGTGAGTTTGTTCTATTGTGCTATGTTGACTTCTAAAGCCAAATTGGTGATCTGGAATGCAGTTGTTTTCATTCAGGATCGGAGTCAGCTTGTTCTTAAGCAATTTTTCGAACAATTTTGACATTGTGGGTAACAAACTTATAGGCCTATAAGACTCTACCTTAGAAGGATCTTTACCAGGCTTAGGAATCATCTTAACTAAGGCAACTTTCCATATTGGTGGAAAATGTTCAAGCCGTATTATGGCATTAAAAATAAAAAGAATTATTCTTTTTGCTGTAAAAGGTAGCTCAATGAGCATTTTGTTGCTTATTTTATCAACGCCAGGAGCTTTTTTATCATTAAGGTTAGAAATAGCTTCTACCACATCTGAATATCGGAAACGTATTTCTATAGGACGTCTAGAAACAACAGGCGGTAATTCCCTCACGTCAGTGCATGTATTAGGAGTGAACACGTTTCTTAAATGGCTTGCGAGCAGATCGCATTTTTCTTCATCATTTCTAGCCCAGGATCCTCTTAGATTGCGCAGTGGTGGTTTTGCGATTACGGGTCTTTTGAGACGACTGGCTGATCGCCATAGAGAATAATTTGTTTGAGGGGTTGCGTCTAGACCTTCCAAATACTTCTTAATTGATGCAATTCTGTGTACCTCCAGCAAGTTTTTTAAGCGATTTGTACACTCTTTTAGCTTCGTTTTAAGTTGGGGCGATCTATGCTGTTGCCATTCTCTTCGCGCTCTCCTTTTTTCAGATAAAAGCTCCTCAACATCGACAGAAAAAATTTTGTTGTATTTGACCTGACGGTATGTTGAAGAAGCATGTTCAACGGCTTTTTTAATGTTTTCATTTAGGATATTTAGGCAATCATCGATTTCTTGGGGAGTTTTTAGTGGTATGTGTTCCGAGCAGTGAGAGCTGATATATTTTTTATATTTTAACCAATTTACTCTTTTTGATAAGAAAAAATCACTAGTTGCTATTTGGTGAGGACTGCAAATAGTGATAATTGTGGGTGAGTGGTCAGAAGATAAATCGAAGGAGGCTTCAGCCTCAATAAGGTCCGGTGATATACCTTTTGCCACGCCAAAATCTATTACGTCTGGAATTTTATTATTGTCCGTTGGCCAATAGGTTGGTTGTCCAGTTGAAATAACGAAAAGTCCTATTTCCGACACTGAGTCATACAAGACACGACCTCTGGGACTAATTAGGCGGGAGCCCCAGTATGTGTGCTTAGCGTTATAGTCTCCAGCAGCTATGAAGCGGGGACCTAATGATTTGTAGAAACTGTTGTACTGATCCTTCGTTATGGAGAATCTGGGTGGACAGTAAACTGATGAAATAACAAGGTTATGGAAAAATTCATCAATGCAGACGTTCGTAGCTTGGATATAACATTCCGAGAGGCCACCCAACCATTGGTGTTTAATTCTTGATTTGATTAGAATAGCCGAGCCACCACATGATCTATCCCTAGGATCCTTTGAATCGTAAAAAGAATAACCACTAATTTTAAAAGTGCTTCTAGATGTCATATGAGTCTCAGAAATACACATAACATCGATTTTTTGGTTCATCAAGAAATATTCGAGCTCGTTTTTGTGTTGGCGGATGCCGTTTGCGTTCCAGAAACAAACCCTGAGGCAGTTCATGGTCTTTTAAGCATAGCCTGCAGAAAAGCAGACTGCATTTTTTGCATTTCTTGCATCATGTTGGCCATTTGCGCCATAATCTGCGTAAATTGTGTGACCATATTGTCAATTACGGCTTCCAGGCGGCTAAAATTAGGCCCGGTTGGTTCGCTAGTTGGCACTTCTTGTTGTGTTGTAGGCTGGGTAGACTTACGTGAATTAGGCTGGTTAGACTTTAATGCGGCGGCGTAAGAAACTTGATTTGTAGCTGGTTGTGCCAATGGAGGCATATTTGTAGTTGGTATATTTAAAGGCTGGGGGGGGGCAGGAACTATGTTCGGCTTAGTTGATCGCTTAACTAAATTAAAAACAGGACAACCTCTATAGTTGGCAGTGTGGTTTCCCCCGCAGTTGCTGCATTTCTTTATCCTAGGATCATCTTTTGGCTTGTCGCACTTGGTCGTATCGTGCAGATCCCCACACACAACACAAACAGTAGGCAACTTACAATAAGTTTTAGTGTGGCCATATTCCTGGCAGTTTAAGCACTGTACGGGCCCAGATCGCTTATGTGGCACTTCCACAGTGACTCGTCGGTGCATAATATATTTTAAATCGTAGATGGGGTGAGTTTCACTTTTTTTCAATTTGATATCACCAGGCTCAAGCTCCACTCGGAATAATGGTTGGGGGTGTTTTTCCCTATTTCTCATATTCGATACCGTCCTAACCATAAACCCTTTGTTTAACAAACTGGTCTTGATCTCTTCTGGGTCAACGTTAGAATCAATGCCTTTAATAACTACCTGAAGGCCTTTTGCGGTCTTGAGTTGGTAGGTATAGAAGTTTTTTCTGAGTTTTTCGAGCTCCGAAACCGTGGCGCGGTAGGCGTTTTCATGGTTCACTTGAATTTTTGTCTCAAATATGTTACCGCGTTTAACGTTTGAAACATAAAAGTTATTTTCCCCAATCAAACCGACTAAAAACTTGACGAGATCATTTGAGTTTTTTTCCCTCAAATAAATGGGAGGTGGCTTAAAGGACTTTTTTTCACTAACATGGGCCTCATTATCCTCTTGCAAAATTGCAAAACGATTTTGCGATGAGGTTGGCCTTTCATCGTCTTTTAAAATTTTTGCAGGTTGAGATGCTTCTGCCGATTTAGGGCTCCTTCCCCTTTTAAGAACTGTTACGTACCTGTCCATCCCTACCTGGATCTTAGGAGCACACGCAGAAATTGGGCCCGTAGCGCCTTTAGCAGCTGTTGGTGCGACACCAGAACTTGATAAAGAAGACCGCGATGAAGATGGCACCTCGGTATTTTTTTTATAATTTTTAAACAGAGATTGGGCTAAATTTGTCCCTTGTTCAGTACATTTATTCAAATTAGGCACACTTGCACTTAAATTATTTGTATTTGTTTTCGGTTTTGCACTTAAATAGTTTCTATTATATTCAGGGTCTCTAATGTTTTCATTGCTAACGCTTGCTGAGCTTAACACAATGTAAGCATTTCGGCTATTAGGCCCACTGTCACAACGATTACTGTTACTCATTAACCGTTTGGTTTTTTTGTTTTGTTTAGTTTGTTTTTATTTTCGATTCTCACTTATGTCTTGTAGGTATGTATATTAACAAATATTTTTTTTTTGTAACTTATTACAAATATCACCTATTACAAATATACACTCGCGTAGACACGTCCGTACACTACGAGATTAAGAGAGCAACTGCCACAGCAGTTAAAAATATAAAAAATTAACTCTTTTGCAACCCAAGGATGCATTTTTACATTAATTTACAAACTTTTACCAAAATCAGAAACTTACACCATATTAGCCCTTAAATTTTAATACGCATTCACGGTTAAAATATGGGCAGAAGCAATTTAATTTTGATGGGTGTGACGGGTGGTAAATTTTAAAGCGATTTACAGTAAGCAAACACTGAGAGAATCAAATTTCTGCTCCTAACGATTATTTGAAGACTGTGACGGGTGTGATCTCACACATTAAAATTTTAGAGAATTTTGACATTAAGATCGAGTTGTTTGTGTAAAAAATTCGTGAAAACGGGCTTAATTTTGTCGATTTTCATGGTACTTTGAAGTGTTTTTAACCACATTCGATACATTTTTTCAAAAAAAAAAAACTATTTTAGCTACAAACCCCCTTCAAGAAAAGTGGTAACATTTACATCAAATCGTAAAAAACGAAGAGCCAGTTATTTATTATGTAATAATTCTGAAGTCTTGCGAAATAAATTTAAAAAAAAAAAACGTGGACCAATATGTTTATATTTAAATATTTTTCATTTTCTTTTAGGCGTGAACTTTTCAAGTTTTTATTGTAGAAAAAACTTTTTTTTTTCAATTTTGGGCCATTTTGCGTGGGGTTGACCACAGTTAGCTTTAGTTTATTGTTGATTAACGTATTGATTTTCAAGCTTTTGGTTTTTGAAATTCTTGTCGCTTAATTTTAAAACAATTTTTTATAATTTTATGGTAGAAATGTTTAATTTTAATTTTCTAAGTATTTCTTGTATCTCAAACTTAGTCTATTAAATGGCAAACTATAATTAAGTCGGTGGGTAGTCCTTAAGAAACTAATTTTTTTTCTTTTTGAAAATGCATCATTGCGTAGCGTCGTGAAATTTACGGTTGCGAAAAGCATATTTTAATGAACGAATTTGCCTCAAAATGTTTTTTAAAAATATGACTGCAACTGTAGCATTATTTACCATTTTTAAAGCTTTTTCCGTTTTTGTAAATGTTGGCAATCGTAATGCAGTGCAGTGATACATTTACGAATAGGCCCTTATATATCGATTTTCATAATAGTGGACTTAGGAAATTTTAAATCTATGTAGTTTTATGATCAAATAATAAAAAAAAGAAAAGTTTTGCCATTTTATATTTTTTTTATTATTTTTTAAACATAAAATTTCTCTATTTTTTTGATTAAAAATTTTAGTTTTTTATCATTGCGGGCCAAATAACTCTAAGACCCTTATATACTTAAGAAAGAAAAAATTTAAAAAAGTAGAAAGAAAAGAAAAAATATAAAAAAAATTTTTATGAATTTTACAAGCTTTTTTTTATTTCATAACATAAAACCATTTTAAGTTTTGTGGTTTAAACTATCAGATGATTTCTTCATTATTTTACAATCTCCGCCAGCCTTTTCCACATCAGGGGCAATGCAGCGGCAAAGTTTAAGCCCCTCTTTAGGCACTGCACTTTGACTCTTGAATTCTTGTAATTCTGTAGAAGGACCAGCCAAAATACGCCAATTTGCATGAGGCTCTAAATAATCTATACCCTCTTTTACATATTGTTCTGCTAGTTGAGCACAAAACTCAGGATCATTGCTGGCGCGTTTTAAATCATTTGAAAAATTAGAGTTTTCCTCTTCTCGTAATTTATTCAATGCCGCAATTTGTTTATCAAGTTCTTCGCGATTTCTTTTTCGTTTCTCTTGAATTTCCTTTCGCGTTAACTCATTGTGAACAAAACGATTTTCTAAAATTTTCTGCTCACGATATTCGGCCTCTTCACGCAAACGTTTTTCATATTGTTCGCAAATCTGCTGCCTTAACTCGGCATAGCACTGTTCGGCTATACGTGCCTTACGTTGCCGTTCTCGTCCAATGTTATTTCTTGTGCACATGTCAACGCGTCTTAGATCTTCAGTTCGATCATGATACATTTTTTCTTGCTGTTTCTCCAATTGACGCATGCCTTTAACAAACTCAATAAAATCTAAAGTTGCCTTATGGAAAGCTTTCTTCTTTTCCCTGGCTCCAGCTGCTTCCTCGGCTTCTATAAATAATATCTCCTTTATCATTTTAGAGTGCATTTCCGCTTGCTCCTGCCTTTCTTTTTCAGTTGCCATTTGTTTTTCTTTAATCATTTTTAAAAGTTCGTTGCGGTATTCAGCTTTTTGCTGGGGTTCCCCTTTTAATTTCATATCAAACTCTTCCAAGCGAACTTCTTCGAGCAGTGCCTGCAATTGAGTTTTTTCTTCCAATTTTTCTAGACGATTCTTTTCTTGTTTTTCCTGTTCTTCCTCTAGTTGTACTTTTCGCACCTCACCTACATGCTTTGTCAAAGATTTTTTCAAACAATTTTCTTGCTGCTGGCGTTCATCCGCTAAACGCAAATTTATATCTTGTACTTTAAGCCAATACTTTTCCAAATCCTTTTCTTTTTGTAAAGCCCTTTCCTTATCTAGCATTTGTTCGAGGTGACATTCTTTAATGTTTTGAGTTTCTTTGCGCCTTAAAGCTTCACGTATTTCATAACAACTGTTCATGTATTGTTGTATTCGTTTCGATTTCAAAAATTCCAATTCATTTCTTGTGTTCTCCTCCTTAATCTTAAAAAGAACATCTTTACGCTCCCTTATGTCCTCGTCAATGCGTGACTTGACTTTGTTGGCAAATTCTTCTTCGTATATCTTATCCTCATGCTCTAGCAAGAGCTTTAAGGAATTTCGCCTTTGATTAAGTTCCTTGCTTGCCACATCTTGGGCTTGATGAACGAGATTTTTTATTTGTGTATACAAAGATTTGCGATCAGTTCGTTTAACAAAGGCATGATGATCCGTTAATTGTTTCAACTCATTCATGTTGGAATTTAGTCAGCTGTGTTCAATGCACTTGCAATTGAAACCATGTATTTTTGGTTTGATGGCATAAAAATAAATTTCAACACAATATAAAAATAAATTAAAAGAATTTCGTTGGGTTTTAGGATCGTTTTTGTAAAACAAAATAAAAATACTTATTTTCCAATTAGTAACAAAACAAAATTGTCAATTTATTATGATTTATTTGATTTTTTGAAATCATCAATAATAAAGTGATTACAAAATAATTTCAATCAAAATAAAAGGGTTGATAACATAGTTAATAGCTTGGGAAGATTTACTTGTAACAACAACAATTCTCTACGAAGGTAAAAAAATATTTGGTAGGCAACTGGTCAAATAACGCCTAAATATTAAAATAGAAAACAGAAGCATGATCTTTTCCTTTTTTTTTTTGGCTTCCCTTTAGTTTTAAGGTTTATTTAAACCAAAGGAAAAACTCAATGAAAACCAAATTTAAAAAGATTTTTACTGTGTCTTTACCTTCAACGATTACCTGACCTTATAAAAGAAATATAAAATTCCTTTTTTTATATAAATGGAAAACAGAAACCACCTTTAAACGCTGCGTGTAATTAACGCATACGCCCCTTTAAATAAAGAGCAACAAATAATAAATTATTATAAAGTAAAAAAAGACAGTTGGGTAGGTTATTCGACCATTTTATACCCTAAGCATTAAGTAAAATTATTAAAAAATTATCAAAATAATAAATTTTGACTACCTTTTTTTGAACTGCATTTTCGATTTTATTAAACAATATGGTAACAAATTTCAATTATATAATTTTAAATTTAAAAATTAAATTATTGCTGGCGTAATTTAAGATATTTTCAATGAAAGTACATGAGTTGTTTAGTGTAAGACGGTACATTATGAGTTAAACCTAAGGTGCGTAATAATTATGGGTGCTTCGAAAATGCATTCCACTCGGCTTGTGTCGGGAAAATAACTTTTTCAGTATTATTATTCAATTAAATTTTTAATTTGAAATGTATAAATTAAGAGTATTTAGGCTAAAAATAATAGAAAAAGTAATAATATGTTGTTGTCGTGGTTTTTTAGTATGGCATAGCCGGGGAGTGGTATGCCTGTCTACAGGTGCTTGTACCAGGATCTTTGGATCTCTTTTGGCTTGTATTTTTTACATTTTTTAGTGTCGGCATAGATCAGATATAGAGGCTTATATTTGTATCACACTTGTTAAAAGACTTAATTTTTTTTTTGTAGCTTCTAATACAAACTGGTAAATTTTACATACATATGTGTCAAAATTTCATCATATTAATAGAGCTCAATTGAAGCTACAGGATTTTCAATTTATTAACCACAAGGCTAGTTAAAATTTTTAATATCCACTGAAATTTTTTCGCGAAAAAATACGCCTAAGAGTCAAAGACCACTAAGTCCCGTCTTAACCAACGAAAAGCTTACCATGTTTCACACCTGTTGCTTTTTTAATATTTAAAATAGTATAAGATACATCTGAAGTATTATCTTCAAAATTACTTTTGCTCCAATTATTATAAGGTGCAAAAATATTCTCTTCTTTAATATGTGTCTTACATGTTAGTAGTTAATGTAACGATTTAATAATATACTTACTTATTTAGATGACTATTAAAGAATGCTTGTTCCATTAGCTGAACCGATGCCAAATTTCGAGATGTCTTCCTCTACTTGATTCTTCCATCGGAATGGTGGTCCTCCCTTTCTGCATGATCCATCACCAGGTTTGCAATAAAAAAATTTTTTAGCTGCAGCATCTTTATTCGTTCTCACAAAATGACCTAGCTAGCGTAAACGTTCAATTTTGATACGCGTTACTATGTCAATATCGGCAAACAGCTTGGACTATGGAAACATGTGAGGTAGGACCTTTACTAAAAATTTAATAATTTTTTCTGCCAGAGATATTGCAATATTTTTGAAACTGGAATTTTTAGGATCTTGGGTTTTTAGAAATTGAATTCGAAAAGAATATTTCGTAATATAAGAGCAAATACGCCTAAAACGGTCTTAAACGGGATAAAATTATTCTCTTTTTTCTAATTAAGATCCTACAATGAACAGAGCTTCTGGTAGCAGATTAATATTTTTAAGGTTAAAAAAAACGTAATAATTGACACAAACTTTTATTAAGAGCATTGAACGATAAAATGGAAATGTGGATTTTATTTCCTAAAGTGTATGTCATTCAGATGTCGTACGTCGAGTTAAACACACTGTTTAAAATGAAGCCTTGTGTTTTGCGCTACCTCTTGCAGTAAACTTGTTTCAACTGAGCTGATTTCTCGACGAATATTTTTCTTTAAAACCAGAAGAGATTAGGGATTGTCATTTAAACCCTCTCTTTTAAGTAGCCCAGTAAAACAAACCGTTGGAGTGAGAAAATTTTTCCCTAAGCAAATTCATCGAAGGCGTGGACTGTGTGTACAGTTGCCCCATTCTCTTAAAACCGAGTGTGCGAACATTACGATGAATGAGCTCGCAGGTTTGGTAAAAATAATTCCGTAATCATGCATCGATAATTTTCACCATTTGCATTCGTCACCTGTCCTCGAGAATTTTAGAAAAAAATTGTGAAATTTTTTTCATGCAGAGATAAGGAACACCAAAAAGTTTTCATGGGGCAAAACAATGGATTTTAATTTTTCAGTCAAGAGTTGCGGGTTCTTGGAGACCAGTTACGGCAGTTTTGCTTATTGTCGTGGCCGTTTAAGTCAAAATGAGTGAGAAAACGTCCCAACAATGTTTCAATTTCTTTCAGTTCTTGAACGATTTGGATTTTAAAAGGATGGACTTTCAGTCACTTTTTTAAAATTTCATGATTAATCGCTCTTGAAATTGCCAAGGAGGCTGCTCTTTTCCTCATTGAAAATCGGGGATTTTTACGTAAACTGCTTTTAACTAGTTCATTGTTTTCGGGAGTCCTAAAAGATTGACTGGGCTCCAGCTGTGGAACACTCATAGCCGAAGCAGTACAAAAAAAATTCAAAATCACTAATAAAACCCCTTATAATCTTTATTAAATTAATTATCAATTTCAATCTTTCAAACTTTAAAAAATCCTATAAATCTCAATTTGAAAAAAATTGTTTGAATATCTTTTTTATTGCCACTGTAGTTGAAAATAAAAAAAAGTCGTTTACAACACAAAGATGAATAGTTACATCCATTTACAAAATATTGTTAAAATCGTTTTTTATACACAAGTTTTTCGTAAAAATAACCTCAAACTACTCATATAATAAAGAGGAGGGCTTATTTAAATACGTATTTAGGGTTAAAACATAGATGGCTAATTCACTTTATTGTTAGTGAAGCACCCTTTAAGCATTGGTTTACATTAATTAAACTTTTTGGTATTTGAAAATAAAGTTGCTCTATGGATCTGTTACAAACTTGATAAGGTTTTGGTTTTTTTAAGTTTTAAAATACTAAAATTTTTTTGATTTAGGAAAAAAACTGCATCTTCTTAATAAGTTTGGTTTGAATAGTTTAAAACCGCTGAGTCTTTAAACAAAGTCTTATTACTTGAAAGTGAAAACAGTTTTATTTAAACTTTTTATGTATTTTGTGTAACAATTCTGGTTCTTCACTTTATTCTGAATGAAACCAATATTTATCAATTAATCTTGTAGAAAGGTTTATAAGACTTCAAATATGTACAACTTTATGATCTTGTTACAAAATAAGAAAGTTTTTGCACTTTATATTTTAAATTAATTTTTAAAATATAAAACTTTTTAAATTTTTTGTGGGCCAAATAATGTTAAACCCGTTAAAAATTTAAAAATGTATGTTTGCACAGCTTCAAGATAATTATATTTCAAATCTTTTGGTGGTTCCTTTGAAGAAATCGGATGAGGCCTTTCCAAGTATGATGCAACCAACGGGGTACCCTCTTCAAAAATCGCCAATTCTAGAAAAAAATTATCGAAAGAATTTTGTATTCTACTGTTTTTGTAATTCGGGACCATAACACATCAAAGAAATATAGTGGTCATCAAATTTAATTTTGCTTGATGCATATTGAAAGCCAAATGGAAACTCATCTTACCTTTATCGTAGTTTTTTATTTCATTTTCCCATATTTATCGTTCCCATATTTGTTGTTGGTGTAAGCAGACAAATACAAACACATCGTTGCCGCTGCGTACCTAAAAATTTATTTTAAAAATTTTTTCGTGTTTTGGCGCTCGTATTGCCATTAGATATCTGAACTTAAAAACAAAACAAAAGAGAAAACATAAATATATCCTCAATTCTTAAAATAGGAATACCTCATATAAAATAAAAAAAGAAGTATTAGGATGCAGTTTTCTTTACAGAAATTTCTTTAAAATTTACTGTGGCCGTATGATTATTTCAACAGATACATATAATAAAACATAGATATCGTTAATCTGCTTGTAGTAATGTTACAAACATTAGCCCAAACTTAATTATACCATTTTTCTATGACAGTGTAAGAAACGCTCAAGCCACAGCTGTAAGGTATGCCAGTTGAAAAATTAAAAGCAAAACACGCCACCGGAAAAAACCATACAGGCGCCATAAAAGGACTTCTTAAGTTGCGTGTCAAACTTAAACTGTTGTTGTTGGAATTTTTAAAATAAAGAAAAAAGTTTAAGTTACAAAGTAACAGAAAACATACAGTAGGAAACTAAAGATTAAAACAGAACCTTAAAGGTATGCATTGAACATTCACTTGAAATATAATCTTGATTCTCATAAATGAAATTCTTTTACCGCAAAAGGAAAACTTTGATTGTAGAATCCCAATAAGTCGATTGGCATTAAATTCGGTTGCAATCCCTTATTGCTTTCCTGGCTCTTCTCTTATAGATTTAAGCAATTTTTTTTATTCAACTTTTAAGAACTGCATTAAATCATATTGCCTTAAACCTGTTTAAAATAAAGAACTTTAGTGTAAAAGATATATGATATTTTATTGTTTATTTTTTCCTACTTAACTGACCAACAACAAACACGTAAAGTCAATCGAAAGGGACTTACAATTTTATTATTAAAAGCCAAGAAAATTTTATTTGTTTTTGACTTATATTTCAGTTTTATTTTTATCTACAGCTTAGAAAATTTAATGGAAGTGAAGATGAAGTTTTCATTAGGTAAACCGCAGTGGCATTGAGAATATAATGAAGATAAAAAAGAAGAAGAAGAAGAAGTTAAAAATACTTTAGATAAGCCTTGCGCTTATCTCTTTACAACGATGCAAAGCATCTCTGATGTAAGCTTTATTGCATTTTACTGCAAGGATGCTCAGTTCAATTGTGTTAAGTTCAGACACGCACTCACGCACAAATTTTTTTATTAAGCCTGACTAAAAATCAATAAAAATATTTTTTTTTGTTTGCTGCTATAAGAAACCACACGTATGTTTTATTTGGTTAAGTTGCAACCTAAATACTTTTTATCAACTTGGTAACTTTACAGAATTCTTAATGTTTTTTTTCTAGGTACTTCCAACTATCTTAAATTTATAGAAAACGGGCCTTTTAATCTGCAAGACAAATATTCCAAAATCTTATTTTTAGGTAAAGAAACAAATTGTTAAAAAAAAGAAAACGTTCCTTTTTTCTCAAACCTTAAAAACCAATTTTAATGGTGACTTTTCAAAGTAGCACAGGAAGGAGTTAAACGTGCAGTATATAGCTTAACAGACTCCTTGAAAAAAGGCCCCAAAGTGAAAATGAAAAATGGCCCCAAAAATTTTATATTGAAAATAGCAGCACGAAAATTTGGGGCTTTTTTGGGGCAACTTCCCTTACTTAAATTGGATTGATTTTTTATTATTAAATTTGTTAATACTTCGAAATAGTTTAATAAAAAATGGCTTTAATGAAAACTTACCTCAACACAATAAATAAATAAAGCCTCAATTTAAAAAATGAAAAATACTCCCATTATAAAAATTCAAAGTGACCCCAAAAATAGAAAAAATATTCCCAAAAAAAATTTATAAATATTTAAGGAAAGAAAAAATGGCCCCAAATGTAAAAAATAAAAGATGGCCTCAAAACAACTTAAAAATACAAGTCAAATGAAAAATGGCCCCAAAAGTTAATATTACAAATAGCTTTACGTTTTAAACAAATTATTTTTTTAATACTCTACTGAATTCAACCCGCTGGCTTTGTTTGCCGGGCACACATACAGAAATAATTTTATTTATCAAATACACCGTAGTCTTATAACTTTGTGCCCTGCCGAAGTCTAAAACGAAACTGGCGGTTCGGATCCAGCAGAGTATAAATTCATTACGCCCAGCCGAAGGCTGGTTGTATTTATAGTGAAATGTAAGAACAACGTTCATTCCCTAAAGACATGTCTAAAATGGGTTTCGCGAACTTAAGCTTTTTAATTTACATTCGCGTGTCTTATTTTATTGCGGCCATTTTTCCTTAAACAATTTTTTATAGCACCGAACAATTTAAAAATAAAAAATGGCCCCAAAATTTTAAAAAAGTTTAAGCTTATTTCAAAAATTAAAAATCAACCGATTCCAGATATGAAAAATGACCATAAACCCAGGAAAAATTCTTCTAAAATTCGTTGTTTTCAATGTAAAAGTTTGGGGCCATTTTTTATTTTCTTCTTAGGGACCTTTTTTAATTGGGACCATTTTTCGCTTTTACTTTAGGGTAATTTTTCTTTGGGGCCATTTTTTATTTAGGACAATTTTTCCTTCCCTTCTAAACTTAGTCATTTGTTTGCCCATTTTCCTGCTTTTATTGTTGTTCCATTCGCCTTAAGCCTGTTTTTTATTACGTTTAACAAGCCATCCCAAAAAAAAACTTATTTAAACATTTTCTTTCACGTATCCAGCTCTTATTCTAAAGATATGTCCTACTTACAAAGAACCATATTTAACTCGGGCAAATGTTGTGCTGGGTGCTTAGCCATCAGAAATATATTGCTAGCGAGCCTGCTGACTATTTTACTGGCTTATTTTGGAAAACAAATGCTTAAAACATTTGAAACCTTCAGTAAAAGAACAGAAGTTACTGCAGGATAGCACAGGATATATATCCAGGGTTTAGCTCAATAGGCAGGAATTGAAGACCACGATTGGGATCATCGCCGAGCTAAGACGAGAAAATAGGATCGCGATACTCCGTTTTACTCTAGGATATGTAAGCGAGAGAAAGAATTCGAAATCATAAGTCATATTATCTCTTACTGACCGAGATTACAAGACATAAGATATTTTAAGACAGCAATAACAAATCCTTCAAACAAAATTTTTGAGTAAGCGAAGATTAACGTAAGTATTTATTGATGTTTACAGAAAAGAGAAGATTTTAAATAATGAAACCTGCTTCAATATAATTTAGCCTTTGTTATTGTTTAAAAGATTTAAATGTTTTTCTGCGACACTTTTATTTGTTGTTCCTATACCTATATAGACGCTTCTGTTATAAGTGATTTTCATCAATTCCAGAGATAAGAGGAAAAAGTATAGAGAAATGTTATTAAAATGTGATTTCTAATTTTTGGCCCAATATTTTTTTAGAAGATTTTTAGATCACGAACATACAGAAAGTTGGAGATTGATTAGTTGAAAGTGGATTAGTTCATTCAAATTTAACTCACCATTTGGATTTTAAATTTTGATTTCAACCCAGCGATATTAAGACATAAAACCATAAAGGACATTTGATTGATGCGTAAGTAAATGTAGTGTACCCTTCCGATCATTTATGGATTTGTAAAATTTATTCCCCTAAGACTTCATTCTGTTGGCAAGCTGCATCACATGAGACTTTTGTTTTTATTTTAACTTAAACATGCATTCAAACACTTACATATATGTACGTTCGTAGGGCACCAAGGCTTAGGTGTTCATTGGTGCTGCTTAAAAAAAAACACAGAAGATCATTGGGTGTATACATCGAAAGCCATTAACATTCTTGTCATCATACATACTACTAATCCAACATAAAATACATCTATAAACACCCTTTAATTTTATGAAAAAAAAATAAATTAATGAAAAAGGAAAACGAACTGTTGGCATATAAACTATTTTTAGCTTAAAAGAGAATAAAAATAAAAACTTTAATGGCAATTTTTGTCGCCTGTTTATAAGAACAACAAAATCAGATTTTATTAAAATAAAAAATTTTAAAACTAATAAAACACTTGAGTATAAAAGCATGTAAGATAAAGGATTAAATTAAAGTAGTTGTTGTTAAAAAATTTTAAAACGTTGCTGCTGTTGTTGTTGTTTAAAATAACCAAGTTGTTGCTATGGCCTATGACGAATTAAGTCATGTCAAAACGCATCATATAATCGTATTGATAAAAGCTACACACATAAGTGTTAAGACTTTGGTAGAAATAAAGTTACTAGCATGGCATCGACTTTATTCCAAAATTCTATATTTTTCTTGTTATGTAGGGAAATAATGGCTTCTTGAAATTTAAGTGCTCAGAATGATTTCAGGCAAAAAGCTAGAATAAAGTGGAGTCGTTAAAAAGTTCAGTAAAAATTTTTATTGCAAACTTTAACTAGAAGTTTATTATTAAAAATAAAAATATATTTCTTAATTGAATTCTTTAATATTCTTTGGGCTGCTATTGTGACTTGCTGCGAGCTAAATATAGCATATGCAACCTCACCCACGCAAGCGAGGACCTGTCGACTGGTCAAGGGTGGTATATCTCTTAAATCAGCTTAGCCCAAGTTATTTGCTTAAATAAAAATCCGAAGACACAGCCAGCAGCTCTAGTACCAGAATTGGGCATTGTGGACAAATGATCTGCCCACCGTATCCTCAAATTATAAAAGGAACTGAATTTTAATATAAAACTGCTCTACTCACCTCTTAGACACTAAGAGCAGTTATATGGTTAACTTAATAGAGAAAGGCTCCAACTCGTAATTTCTAGGTTAAGATTATTTTGGCTAATTGTGAGCAGACCATATATCAAAATAAATTAAAATATGGGCATGAATCGCTACCTTACAACAGAAAGGCCCTTTTTAAGAAATCGTTATACATTATTAGCAAGTACACAGAAAAATGGTTTGAATTGCTCCTACATAAAAAGGATTCTTACAGCTGAATTTACAAGGCCACAGACGATAAGTTTTATTAAAAACTCAATATTGGCAATGAATTTTGTTTCCTTAACTTGTCTGTTTCCTGTGCTTACACTTATATATTTTCTTTATTTATCAAAGGGCTTAATGCGGGTTTTCAATCATTTTCTTATTCCAACTAAGCATGTGATTTGTATACTGTGGTGGCTTAGGAGTAACCCCATAATCCCTTCGGCATAAGGATTAATTAAATCTTCTCTTATCTTATATTTACTTGTCGCAATTAAGCAGGAACTGACAGGTAACGCTAATGGGGCTACTATTAAATGCGTCTTTTTTCTAGCGTTAGTTCGAAACCTTATAGCACTTATTCCGGACTCCAATCTCTTTCTTTATTTTTGGTTTTTCCAAAAGGCTGAACTGCTTAACCTTTTCTAGTATGTATTTGCTATTTTATGTTGCCTTATTTTCTCTGTGCAAGGTGATGGCGCGTTAATGGGTGTTTTTAGATGAAGCGTACAGAGAGGGTGTGAGCTTCTTTAGTATTATTCCTTCGAATCGCTTTTTACCAACCCTCGTTGCCTCTTTACGGATACGTACGGCTGTCAATGTAATATTGAGTCACATGCTATGACTAGACCTTACTTCGGACGCGAATTTTGTGTGACTGTCAACTTGTAGTTACATCTTTGTGATTGCGAGCATTTCCATTAGGCTAAGGTTTCCCTTGGATACTTTATTTGTTTCTTCTTTTTTTCTTAGTATAAAACTGACTAAGGCGTGAGGCTTGCACAAAGTGATTGCGGCCTTTTTGGTCTCTCTCTAGAAATTGTCTATGTCATTTTCTTTGATACGTATCTTAGTCATATGCTACCTGAAATTACGTGCGCAGTCTAAACAACCAACCAACTTAAGGTACTCCTTTCTTCCAAACAGAATGACAAGACTGACACCTTTCGAGCTACAAGAAATCTATCCACTGAAACGCTTTAACCCGCACCATTCCATCTTCAGATGTTTTGGACCACCGAAAGTCGTAGCATAATTTTTCTTTACAAGCTTGTCAACCTTGTCATTACTAGCTATGCATATGTCTCCTTTAACTAACATCAATGTTATCTTTTCTACGCAGAAGTATTTGTTAAGTTTCGAAACAAATTCAACCCCCAGTTTAGAGTTCACGTTCGTTTGCCGCACCTTGCGTTTGTATTTACACTTATTCTTTCCTTGTTCCTGGTACTTGTAAAGACTCAAAGAGCAGGGCAACTTCAACTGGGTTCAAAAGAGAGAACCATCAGTAAGAATACTGATATTATTTTCCATGCGCTCATTGCGCGTGCCTCTTAGTCACGTCAAAACTGAATTTTTATATTCGTTAAAACTGGGTTGCTGCTGTTGCAGGCGAGTACACTAACTATAACGCCACGATCCCATGTTCAATTAGTCTCTTTTAACATTAGTTTTATTTATTTCTAGTTGCTGTGTTATCTCCGCTTTAATTTGTTGCTAGCGCCAGCAAATCTGTAAGAGTACGGCGCTGCCACTGCGTCATACATGTCAAATGTAACGTGCTTTGTTTCAAAGGGAAGCTGTAAATACTAAATACTTATGGTTAAGATACTACTTCGGTTAAAATTTTTATAGGCCTTAACTTTTTAAATTTTAAAGGCAAATTGAAGCAATGACCCATTACTTAATTTGGCGTTCATTTTTGGGTTTTGAATTAAAATTTTTGAAATTTTTACTAAAGCCTTATATTACGATAACTTCTTCACAATTTAATATTTTTATACCACCCTATTAGCTTTCAGCTATTTATAATGTATGTAACTTGATAATGAAAGAATATTGTAGAAGATTCGCATTTACGCCGTCGTTATGGCAGTCATCAGGTTGACAATAATGACGGCTAAATTGATGAGGATGGAAAATGACTTTGTCTTTAATTTTGCAAGTAAAACACACATCCATACATATCAGACCTTTATCTACTTAAGTGTAACATTGTTGACATACTCTGTGGTCAAATTGAAATTGAACGTTTTTTAATCCGAATCTTTAATAAAATATAGTAAAACAACAATGTTTTAAGACTTTTGGCTTCGGATTTCAGTTAAGTTTATTTTGAGACACATAAGCTCTTTTATGGTGTTGTTAATTGACATTGAATTCTGAATTCTGTTTTTTTACTACGAATTGTTGCCTAAGAGTATATAACATAGCTTTAGGTCATAAAAAATCAAAATTATAAAAAATAATAAAAAAATAAGAGAAGGTGTAACATTAATATTTACCTGGGAATAATAAAGATTTCTTAAAAATCTTGGCAGATTTTAATTAAATTAAATAATTTTCTTAAAACGCTAATACACTGCTGGTGGTCAGAAGGAAAATAATAAATATTTTTAATATGACAATTTAACTTTATATGTACGAAGAACACACAAAGCAG
This sequence comes from Melanophora roralis, assembly GCA_963583895.1. Taxonomy (NCBI): domain Eukaryota; kingdom Metazoa; phylum Arthropoda; class Insecta; order Diptera; family Rhinophoridae; genus Melanophora; species Melanophora roralis. The sequence continues at coordinate 48,607,834 of OY757187.1, forward strand.
GAATGCTAGCTTAAATGCTTAAAAACATATGTAAAGGAAATCCCTTAAGACTTTTTTGTACATATTAATATTATTTGTGCATAAAATTTAATGGGTTATGTCTTATTAAATTTAACAAATACACAGTTTATTAGATCAATTATTTCATTTTCTTTTTCTACCAAACCTATGAATATGTCTCCTCATTAATCTAACTTAGAAACATAAGCTACTTACAAGTTACAGTTTATAAATAAAACATTTGATCCGGGAAAAATCTTGCACCTGCCGACTAAAAACAGCAGGTAAGTTGCACAAAAGCACTTGCCTTGATACGTAGGATGATTGAAAGAAGATTTGCCTTAGAAATATAAATGTGCGGTTACGGTTACCCTGAACTGTAGTGATTAGGCCAGAGATAATCAAATCAAAAAACAGGTTAGAGCGCTATATTCGGTTGTGCCGAGTCTTAGATACCTTTTATATGGGACTTTCCAAACCCCGAACTTTATTTTATTATAAAGTTTTTTATGAACTATTTCCAACTTTTTAATAGGGGTCGGTGTCGTATTTTAACCCTGTTAGGCTGGAATTAATTGCAATTTCCAAGACTTTGTATGGGAGCCCCCTTAGGCAATGGAGATAGGGGAAGGGAAACTAATGCGGGTCGGTCGTATACTTAATTCCTCTAAGGCCAACTATGGGGAAGTCATAGGCGTTTTTACATCATATTTATAAATTTTGTATGGCAACCACCTTAGATGATGGATATGGCGGGTAAGTATATTCTATGAATATGTTTGAGAGGAAAGCCTAATGCGGGTCGGTCGTACACTTTGTTTCTCTTAGACGAACTCTGGGGAATTTATGAGGTTTTTTACATCATTTTGGTAAACTTAGTATGGCAATCTCCTTAGGTGATGGAAATAGGGGGTAAGTGTAATAAAGATATATGCTTGGAAGGGAAAGCTAATGAGGGTCGGTCGTACACTAAATTTCTCTAAGGCCTAAATTTTGTATTGCAACTCCCTTAGGTGATGGCGGTCGGTTGTACAGTTTATTTCTCTAAAGCTGGCTCTGGGAAAGTTATGGGGATAGGGGGAAAGTATGTTCTAGGAATATGTTCGAAAGGAAAATTAATGGGGGTCTGTGACACTTTTAATTCCTCTAGGGTTGATTCCAAAAAAAAACTTGAAAGGGGTTTTACCATATATTTTTTCAATTTTATATGGAAACCAAGTAAGGGGCTAGAGATATGGGGTAAGTACGTTCAACAAAAATCTTTGGGAGGAAAACCTAATCGGATTCGATCTTACAGTTTACCTTTGTAGGAGTACCCTGGAACCTGTAAAAGCGATTGAAAACAAATAAAAAAATTAAACTTCTATGGCAACCATATTAGCGGACGGAGATAGGGTGTAGGCATGTTACACAAAAGTGTTCATGTGAAAAAATTAATGGGAGTAGGTCTTACATTGCGCATTTAAGGGGCACCTCCGGCAAGTTGTAGAAGTTTTTTTGTACAAATTTAAAAAAGAACAGAAGTAGTCTGATATGTTATGTTATGCTTTATACTGTCTATAAATTTAATATTTTAATTGTTTATACTTTTTGCGTTTTAAGAAAAAATGTCGGTTGCCTTTTCTAGTGAATGTTAACAAATTGAAAACTTTAAACGGCTTTTCTTAAAATGTAATTATATTTTAACACTATTTTCTACTCCCTGTTTATGCCGTTCGGAACTCCAAAAACAATAAACCGGCCGTAAAATGTTTTTTCTGTGTTTGAGGCAGTTTAAAGCAATAAGGCTTAAGGGAGGACTGATGAAACAATCTTCAAAAATACTTTGCGCACAAAATATGCAACTTGCCGGAAGGATTTATGTTGTTACATTAATTTTGGAATATATTCAGTGTTGATCAGTATAATTAAAAATGAGTCCGCCTAAGTGCGGACCTACCATGTATGTGGTGCTAATGTATTAACGTAAAACTCTTGCAAGTTTCTGGCCTACCGTGAAATTAATATTTCTCATTAAATTACCAATTTGCCCACGCAAAAAATAAACATGAGCTAAGTTAACGAACATCAGTTCTCTAGTTGCATTTATGTTGAACATATAAAGTTATAAAAGTTTACATAAATTAGATATTATTTGTTGGAGGTGCTTGCCTAACAAGAGTGCATGTTTTTCCTAATAAAACCCTTAGGATGTCATACGAAACATAAGAGCAACAACAAAAGCAAAAGAGGGCAAGAAAAAAAATATTCTTTATTACAAAATATTTATGACTATGAGAGTTTCTCATTTTAACTGATTTTAATACTGCTATAGAATACAAGATAGAAATCAAGACTTTGACTGGAGTTATATGATTAAGGAAATGAAAAACTCACAATATAATTTGAATGATTAACTCTTGGGAAAATAAAAGGTTTTCTTAGTGTTTCATTCATATCAAATGGAATATATTCATAGTAAAAATGAAAACAAAAATCATCCATACACTAGTTGTTTGTACATCCATTTGCAAAAAAAAACAGAATTGAGGGAATCATTTTATCATAAGATTATGTATGATGTTTCCCAGATGGTGCTGCACTATTTTAAAATACAATTTTATTGTGCAATTTGGTGTTTCAGCACTTGTGTTGGAAAGTTAAACCTATAATTAAAATATTAAGATTTTCCCTTAATGATATAAACGTGTAAAATTTTACTGCTGAGTTTTAATTTTCCTTATCTTCTAACTGAGAACTAATAATGACAGAAGTTTAAACAGGAGCATATGATGACGATGACAATTAAAATTATTATGACAGAATTCCTAATGTAATTAATAAAGATGATAATTAAAAAGTATTCTCAAAGTCTTTTTTAAGGTGGATTTGTTTTATCTCTCCCAAATTACTTTAGTAAAAATAAGATATTATGAATGTGTATTTTGCTTAGCTAATTTGGGTTTATTGCCCTATTTTAGAGATTGCAGTAGCTTTTTTTGCACAAATAGTAACAATGCACAGTAGGTAATTTTACCCGTTTTTTGGCAAAAATTAATTCCAGGCAACTGCTTAAACGATTTAGCTTTCCCTTGGACTTATGCTTGGAAAAATTTCCTATTCATTTTCTTAAATAAGTTCCTCACGTTCGCTCTCACTATATGTTACGCATGGCAAATTTATCACTACCTCTACCCCGGAGTTACCCTTACCGACTCCCACTTTTTTTCCACAAAAATTTCTGTGGAATATGCTAACACCTTATGTCCGTCCCTTAGCAGAGTTGCCATTCAAAAATTAACTTTTTTAACATTTTTAAACCGCTTCTACAGCTTCAAGGTTGCTCTTTCAAAGGTCTAATGTAAGACTGACGCTTATTAATGCTTTCTTACCCCCTATCACCAGGCCCTAGCAGGGTTGCCATTGAACATATAAATAAATATATACAAATACAAATACAAATTCCCCGTGGTCACCCCTAGAGGAACAAAATGAAGCAAATACTCCCATTAGTTTTCCCTCCCAAACATATTCCTAGAAAATACTTAACCCCTATCACCATCACCTAAGGGGACTCCCATACAAAGTATGGGAAATTGTAATAAATCACCCCTTACAGCTTCAAGGGTGCCCGGGGGGTAGGTCAAATGTAGGGCTGACCCCAACTCATTTTTTCTTGCAAACATTTTTCTAAAACATACTTAGCCCCTATCTCTACCCCTAATGGGGTTGCCGTACAGAATTTAAAAAAATTAGGGTAAAAAACCCTAAAATTTTTTTAAAAAAGAAATGTGCCCGTATCCATGATACTAATAGAAAGTTTTTTTAGAGGCTTATTTGACAGATTTCTATGGCATAATTTAATTTTTTATATATATGAGCGATAGATTTTTGTGACAGATTCTTTAAACTTTGCACAACATAATCACATAGATATACACGGTTAGCAAGGGAAACCCCATAATAATTAGGGAAACGGATTAAAACATGCACAGAATGTAAACATGCGAATCATGCATCTAAATGCGGTCATTGGCTGGTTGCCTGTAAAATTAATTTCTTTATGTTTCTGTTGCTACCGCTTGCTGTTGTTTGTTGGTTGCCGCTACCATAATGACTGTTGTTTGTACATGTTACTTACAGCAAGTATAAACGATTAAAATCTTAAACTATCTAACACACACTAACGCTTGGCAAATGATCTAATGTCGTTCGTTGGCAGCAGTTTTTTTTCCTTTAACCAAGAAAAATCTCCCTCATTTTATTATTGCTATCAAAGTTAGAAATTAAGTCTAGGAATGCATATAATTATATTTTATATTATTCTGGTCTACACGTTTTTGCTTTGCAAATATCCAAAGTCATAATTCCTTTGTTTGTTGGTTTAACGTTCACAGCTTTCCGTAATAGATTTAAAGTGCAACTCACACGCATTTATTGCGATTATTATAAAACAAATAAAAGCAAATATAATAACTTGCATCATAAAGATTTTATGGAAATAAACAGTTATTATAAAAAAAAATAAAAAATAATTTTCAGTTATTAAATATGTAGGTTTGCCTTAATTGGGATTTTATCGCTTGCAAAAGTGATTAAATTTCCAGATTTGGAGCCAGATATGAAAAAGAATTTTTGAAAAACATTTAAATGTTTCATGCCGTTAATTCCAATACTATTAACGGAATGAAACTTATTTTAATTGAATTTCGGACAATTGACCAGGTGTGAATGGAACCTAATGACGTTGCTACCAGGAATACCCAGCATAGTCACAAAAATGGGGAGTGGAGAGAAAGAGAAAAAATATATTATTGAGCGCATTACCAGATGCCACTTTTTAGGCTGCGTAGCAGTTTTTTCAAGGTTTAAAATATATCACGATACGATATCACATGACGATTGCAATATTTTTACCATGGATAGATTTGAATAGGTAATTGACTCATTCCATTTATAAATCCCCCGGGCCAAACGATTTGTTCCAGCACTAACTCAAGATGGCAAAGGTAAACTTATTTCTCGACTGGCTTGGATCCTTAATGAATGCGTGAGGCGGGTGGCAGTATCCACGAGGCGTTAGGAGGGCTATTTCTTTTGAAATAATTTTAAAGCGATATTTTATATTCAAAAGTTTATAGACCAGTCTTTTATAATTAATATTGAAGGCTTTGTTAAAGATTATTGACTTCCACATCAGGGATTGTGTGACATTAACTGACCTCGTAACAACTATTCTGTCCCCAAAGGAGAAGTCTAAGGCGAACAAAGTCCTTTAATGCGGCAAAAACACAAACCTTTTCTTGGCATTGTACGCGCTTTCATTATGTAACCCCGGAGGCAGTCATTGAAGCTGTCTTAATAGTTTTAAACTAAGTTTTTTTACTATTCTTAAGGCGGTGGCACATAGAATCCGTCGTACGTCATACATTGCCTTTTTTAACTGGCAGCTAAGTTGAAAAACATGTTTTATTATGAACAATGTCACATTCAGTACGTCTCCTTCAACGCAATGTTCTAAAGTAGGGCAATTTTTAACATTTAACGTACGTCAAGTACTTTGACAACTACAAGCTGGTTCATAATCTTAATTTTGATTAGTTGTTTTTGCACGCGGCCATATAATATATAAAAAAAGCTGATTTAACATCCGTTTATAAAGGATTCTATGTGCTAACCTCTTGCGTTGTTACGTTAATATCAGGTAAAAAATGCAACGCTTGAAGTACGACGGATTTTATGTGCCACCGCCTTTAAGCGCAAAATTATATGCGTCAAATTGAGAAGTTCATAATGAGGTGGCACAAGAAGGAACTACCCAAGGAGAAGTTATCTTATCCACTTCTATGACACTTATATTCAACGAGCTTTACAGGAGACTAAAACATAAAATTCCTGCAATGAATATGTATGCGGGTGATACATCCATAAATACCACCTTCACGTTTTGAGTTCAAAAAGCTCTTTTATGGAGGTTACACTTTCTATAATAAGCCAGTGGCAAGGAAACTAGAGTTAAGGGTAATCACTGAGAAAACAGACATTATTCCATTTGTAGGCCCATGGCCTACAAAAGATTGAAAAATACTTATCCAATATTAAAGGGAAAGGCAGACTATCTAGATATGATAGCAAACAGTATGCTACCGCGGAGGCTCAATATGAAAAAAAGGTGCAACAGGACCACCAATGTGCCAGGCACAACTTTTGGACTTACGCCAAATCTTATTCCATGGGTATATTTTGCAGTGATAGGGAGGCATCAAAGGCTTGACCACATTGGCAAAGAAAGTTTACCACAGGCCTGGAGAGCACACATATAATTGTAGGACTGTGTGTTACCGGCACTTAAGGCAGCACTTCTACACCATCGTTAGATGTTATCTTAGATTTAAAAGTAATTGATCTAGTTGCAGAGGGTACTGTGTGTGGCCCAGTTATTTCCCAAAACTCAGCTTCATTAGAAAGCCGAGTGTAACTATTGAGGTATATGGTTAGTTGGCGGACCATTTACTGGCCCTCAAGGAGCGTGGGGCTGGTTTGAGCTGCGATCTCTAGCCAAAAAGTGGATTTTAGAGACCGCAGACTCCTAGTGATGACAATAACATTTAATTGTTCATGCCAAAAGAGCAACACAACTAGACAGCAGATATTGCAGACTCATAATTTAAACGATAGTCACCGGCTTATCCTCTATTCTGGAAGCTAACATTAGGGACCCAAAGGGTCTCTGTTGGGTTTTAGGACCTCCAAACCTAAGCAAGCTAGTGGGCTATAATCAGATATACTTAATTTTACAAAATACACAAGTTTAAAAAGAGATTACCTAAAGTAAAATTAAGGAAAATTATTACTCTGTACCTTCCCTATGGGGAAGAGAACTGACTAGTGTTGCCACCAACGAAATGCCAAATTACACACGGATTAACCCAAAATTACACATGAAATTACGAATTACACATGCTTTTTTTTAAAAAAAGGCCTTTTTCTCCTAAATTTAATAACCCAGCAAAAACTTGCTCTAAAATTAGTTAAAATCCCAGAAACTCTTACTCATTACCATTTTAACACATTATTTTAACATGGCGATGACATTAGAGGCAAGTACTTACCATGCTCGCTTACAAAGAGGGAGTTAAAGAAGTACTTACCATCCTCGATTACAAGGAGGGACTTAAATAAGCTATTACTTTATAGGCATTATAATAATCTTTTTCTGTTGCCCCCAGTTATTTATTATTGCAATAAAAATGTTTTTCTGTGATGTTTTACATATTTTTAAATTTTACACCCTTCATATAACAATAAGGGTGTATATGAAATTGTCATTCCATTTTTAATTTTTACAATATTTATTTTACACCCCATTAAGTATAAATATTTTGGATTCTTATAGATAGGTAAGTCGTTAAAGCCATGTCTGTCCATCTGTGTATCTTTTGAAATCAAGTTTCCAAACCTTAAAAAAGTCGCTCAGAAAATAATCAGAAATATACCTGATTTAATCGCTATTTAAAATCAGCAAAATCGGTTTATTATTGACCGAGATGCAAGCGAAACTCTAAAATAACCACAAAGCTTAGCACAGATACTTTGTAGATAGGGACCTAAATTAGGGAAAAATTTTTCATGTATAAGCACAAATTTTGGGAAGAATTTTATCCAATCACAGATATAGAAGTCAAGTGTTCTACAACAAGTAATTTTACAATAATAATAATAATAATAATTTTACAATAAGTGGAAAGTAAATTTTTTGAATAAGAGCAGGGAGAGGAGCAACCCCCATTCAAATAAACTGATTTTGTAAAATTTTTATACGCTATATTTCTCAAACTATAACATATATCGACTTTAAATGTTCCACAATAAGTAATTGGACAATAATGCATACTCTTTGGAAAAAATACGAAGAAACAAATTTAGTTAACTTTTAATACGAAATAAGTTGAAAACTTTTATCCTTAAACCTTCTACATGGTATTTCTATTATACATAGGTACAAACATTATTTTCTAAAGTTTTCTATTTTTAAAACTAAAATAGCTATCGACTTCAAACTCGGTACAAAGTATTTTTATTATAGTACATATTTCCATTACGAAATAACTCGGTCAGATCAGATGACCATAAAAAGATCAATGTGAAGGGTATATTAGATTCGGCATAGCCAAATAAAACGGTCTCACGTTTTTTTAAATACAAGTGTAAAAAAGTTTTAATATATATAAAAATAATAATAATTATCAAAAATGATAAAATTTTAAATTACACATGAATTACACATGCAACCAATTACACATGGGCTACACATGAAACGAAAAATTACACATGAAATGTGTAATTAGACCTAAGGTGGCAACACTGGAACTGACACAAAACTATTGACTTAACAAGTTTTTTGTAAAAGGGGCTGGTTCCAGGTCTTAAACTTTACATGAAGCGAACGTATTACTTTTACACGGCCTTGCCATTGGAGGGAGAAATCGGCTCAAATTTATTACCTCACATCAGATTCCAGGTCAATAAAAATGAGCTTAATAAGTGCTAGTTACCTTAGATCCTAAGTGTTCTAACCAACCTGTCTTTTAACACTGTATAAATATATATTTGGACGTTTATTTGTATTTTTTTTTTGACTCCTTAACAAATTTAAACCAGCTACATGATGTGCTCCTTTTCAACCAATTTTTTTATTACTTGTGTTTTGTACAAGCCCCAGAACCAGTACGTTTAGAACAATTGTCACACATTTCTTACAGGGCTACTTTATCTAAAAACCAAGCAAACCCATACACTTGGCTTATTGAAAGAGGAAGGGTAAACACTTCTTTAATAAAATTAGTTGTGAACGGTATGCAAAATCTAAACAACTATTTTTGTAATTTATCATTTATATGAAAATTGCCACAATGCCACTACAAAATGCCAATTTTTATTTTATATGACGACTGCTCATTAACTTCCGGGATGATAGAAAATGTTTAAACATTTAAATGTTTTAACGGGCAGTGCAGCAACTATATCAAACATAACTATATATTATGGTTGTATTTGTCAATGCTTTTGACGTTTGCGTTAGTTGTAGCACAATTGATGCTTTTTAGAAACTACAATGATGAGGCCGATAACAATGATGCTGCTTCTAACTACTTCAGTTGCCAATCATGGTTGTTAAGATCAGAACTATTGTGGTGTATAATAATGATGGGTTTCTAACGTAAGGTGGTTGGAATTTGTGGCTAAATCACTCATGTTATGGTTATTTGTTTTTGCAATTATTGCACTGTAGTTTGGTTTGACCCAAAAGAACACATCAATTAAACATATTCAGGGTAAAAACAGGTTTAAAGATTTCTGATTTTTTTTTATTTTGTAGATAAGAAATCTATTTAAAACCAATATTTTGTTAAAGCTAATGTTTTAAAAAAATATTTCAACACAAAATTTTGAATAAAAAAGAATATTTTTAGCTTAAAAAATACGTATTGAAGAATTAACTATTTTAGTATTCTTACTAAATATAAAAATATTAATAAAAAATATGTTTTTGTGTAAAATTTTTGACATATTCACTTTTATGTTTTTCATTTATGCCAAATTTCTAATTGAGCTTAACTAGTGCTTCTGATCCCAAGGTAAAAATTTAATTGGGAATTTTTTTACACACACATGCATTCTGTAAATATCCTAAAGTATTTATTGGTTACAATGTCTAAATACATATCGCACACTAGATCAAAAATAGACACAACTAAAAATCATTTTTTTTCTGGGAGTCTTTTTTTCTTGCTTTCAAAAATATAGTTCGAATTGTTTTACAAAATTAAGGTTCAACAATAGGAGCATCGTCGTTTACTGTTTAACCGTTAAGTCTTTAAGTTATTTGAAATGCAAATGGAGTTTTCGTGTTTGTTACAGATTAATTCTGGTCTAAGAAAGCAAAAATGATTTTAAAAACATTAAGGTTATGCGGTAGGTCCTCAAAAGAACTACCTGAGTTAAAAGTGCTAGCACCGGTACTGGATTTTTAATGGCAAGCACATACAAAATGTTTTTAGAAAATATCATTGCTTGGGCCATAGTTAGTATTACTGACTATTAATATTTCTCAACTAATAAAAAAAAGTTAGTTTCTATATACTCCATGTCTTCAAAAAAATCTTTTATTATTTACTTAATGCAAAATTTTTTAGCTGCTCTTTCATGACCCTTTTTTAGGGGTAAAAATTTTATTAAAAATTTGGTCCCAAAAATGTTTTGCATGCGCTTTTGGGCAATTTATGAAAAATAACCGTAAAACTCCATTCCTTTTGTTATTGCTTCGTTCGTTTTTGTTAAAATATTTTATATATGCTTTTCAGTCTGTAATGTTTACCTGAGATCCTGGGTGAAACTCTGCCCTCTAAGTTTCTAAAAAATTTGGAAATTAATATTTAAAAACTGCATCACTTTTAGCATTATAATATTCACAGAAAAAGTTGGTCCAGAAAGTTTATAAATTATTGTCGAATGGAAAAGGTATAATTGAGTATCAGACTTTGCTAATTGGAGAATTTTCTGGAGAAGCAAACAAATTTTATAAAATATATAGATTTCTCAACGCTTTCAAACCGTCATAAAAACCAAAAATTTTAAAAAACATTTCTTGTACTTAAAATTGATTTTTCCATAAACTTCAAATTTGCTAACCTACACTCAGGGCCTAATTACGTAAAACACAACGCATAATAACAAAAACAGTTGTATAAAAACAAAACTAAAATTTAAAAACTTCTCATTACATTTTGTTTTTGTTTTAGGGCGTTGCGTTTCAGGAAAAAAGGGGGTTGAAATATTATTACAGTAACTGGCTGTAAGTTATTTAGGAAGTATTTCGTAAAGTTATTTTTAAATTTTAAAACAGTTAAATTTTAATACAATATTTTTTTCAACTGATTTAATTTTCAGTTCAAGTTAATTTTTTCAGTTATTTTTTAGTAAAATTTAACTTTGTTATTTTTTTCTGATAATTTTTGTTTTGCTGTAAATGACGGAAAATCTAGATAATTTTCGACGAATTTGAAGGTTAAATTTTTGATGTCTAAATTTAAATTAAATTTTTTGTTAATTTTAATGAATATCTTGTTGGCGGGTTTTTAAATGAATATCTAGTTATTTTAAATAGATTTCCAGTTGATTTTACTTTAATAATTTTTTTAATGTATATCTAAGTAGTCACTTAAATCGCATGGAACCATCGGATACATTTATTAATTATCTATAATATTCCTTTAAAACTTTTTGATTATCTAATTTGGTTTAAAACTTATGTGTTTGTAACAAAAAGCTTATGTGGGGTCACTGTGCGTAGTTAAATAAGTCAACATGTGTTAACATCAGCTGACGCCACAAAATTGTATAACAAGTGATGAGTTTAGCAATATCTCGCTCACAGCTTCAATAGAACTTTACTTGACAGACTTACATTTTGATGTCTGTTGATAATTAAGAGTAAAAAAAATTAAAGGCACACATTATATAAGGAACTGCCTGAAAACAAGCAAACACTAGTTTTGCTTATATTTTCTGAAATGCTTCTGTTGTTCCAAACGCTTATGATTTTATTGAGTAATACATGTGTGATTTTTTTGCTCTTGAGCTGTTAGCGTGGGATCTTTTTAGATACTAGTTGTCCTTGCCCCAAGTAAGTACATTTTCTAATTCTGGTGTATACGTACTAAGCTATACATCATTAATGTCACAAACTAATCAACTTACATTCCCGCAAGGCTTCCACTAGGTAATACTTTGCGGTCTCTATTGGAATTCACGCTTTTTATTCGTCAGACCGCCTGGCGTTTTCAGCTTTCTAAGAGTCTAAAATTTTTGAAAGAACACTTCACTAAAGAAATCCAAGTTCCTCGCATTTCAAGTCGTTTGCAGTGGACGCTCCGAAAAATCCATCAAGTTTGCAACTTATCGCATATACCTAGAGCATCGAAACACCACGTGTTTTACGTTTTTTTTTATCGCGTTTAAGCACTCTGGGCATGTTGGATAGTTTTCATGACTAAACCTATACTGGTATTGGTAAAATGTCTTAACCTGTCATACACTGGGTAAGGTATTAATTTACATCCCCCGCTTCCTTCTCATCCAGTTTATGTATCTATCGTACTATGGTAATGTAATTGGTAACTGTTTTAAAACTTTTTTCCGCTTTTCTGCATTTGAAACTAAGTTTGATTCTGAGTGGTTTGTCGTTTATTTGTTGAAACTTTTTTGTTTCCCTTCTCTTTTGCTAGTATGAATATTTAAATATATGTAGCTATAACGTGAGCACTTATTATCTTGAGTTTGCCAAGTCCATGTACCGAAGACATTTTCCTTAATCGTATATACTTTTTATCTTAAGGGCTTGTGACCATATAAAGGCTGCATACAAAATTGTATAAATAATTAGCAACAATAGCAAAAACTTCTTTTTTAACTCTTTTTTGTGGGCAAAATTTAATTATAGTTTTCCAATTTTTTCTAATTCACAAGGTCTCTGTTAAGGTCTATCGTCTAAGTATATATATTGTATGTAAATCTACATATAATAAAATTATTAAAATAACATTAATAATACAACTTCTCAAGGTAACGATATATTATTTTATTTAAAAATATTTACACTTTATCACAACGGGTTGGGTTGGTTTTATAGGAAAAAGTAAATAATAAGCTCCTTGTGTGGTAGCAAAAATGTAGGCTTTTTGTTAAAGAAAAACATAGATTTACACGAGGGTGAGAATTTTCTATTAAATTTTTGGTATAAAAAGTTAATTTGAATTTCTAGTTTAAATTAATTAAAATTTTGCTTCGATAACATTGCCATAATTTTTTTTTTCCAAAATTTTTTTTTAAAGTTTAATTAGTTAAAAAATATCACAAACAATAATATTTTTTTTATGTTGTTTGCTTTTAAGTCATGATAAAAATAACAATCTACGTTAAATATTCAGAAAAGTTGCTGGTGATAGAAAGAATGTTAGACGCTAAATTTGATGACGATAATAATAATATGCTGCTGTTTGTATATAATATTTCAAGTAGTTTATATCAACATGACATGGCAGCAAGTAAAGAAAAACAAGAAGAAGGTGTTTGCTGCAACAAGTAAATGCTGTAAAGGGCGTTTATGGAAATGTTAACTTTTTCTTTTTCATCATCTATGTCTTCTAGGTAAAGAACAAATACCTTGTTGTTGTTGTTGTTGGGTACCACTCATTTCAACTTTAACCAGCTAATGGATGCTAATTGAAAATGAAAACACTTTAGAGGTTGCAACATAACTGTGATTATGCAAATTTTTCTTTGGCGGATCATTATCTTTCAAACTTATACACACACACGTTGAATTTTTGTTTTATATAAAAAGTTAACTGTATGCTGGCAAAGGTGTTTTAGTATATGTGACTATTTTAAAATGTTGCCGTTGTTAAAAATGTGGCTGCTGCTGTCGATTTGATCGCGAGGGTGTTACAAGTGAATTACGTGCCTGCAACACATCGTTTTTCTTTTCAATTTTCCTAAATACCTTTATACATATCTATCCATCTAATGCTGCTAAATCAGCCCACAATTCTTTTGCATATGTATGTGTGTATGTGCAAATTGCATTATCTTCGTTTTGTTTTAATGTTTATGTATAGATAAATGCACATATTAACTACCTTATTTGCGGCTCTTAACGTGCCTTTTTAACTTTTGCTATTGTAGGTTAGAATACTAGAAATTACATGCCAGAAAACTACACCACCGCCACTACCAATACTATCTGTATTTTTTTTATTTGAAAAGAAAATAGCTAAAAAGTATTTCTATCGACCTTTTCTGCATATATGTAGTTTTTATGCTGTATGCAAAGGAACGAAAAACTCAGGGGCTATTGAACATACAATACTGCTTTATTGGCAGAAAATTTCTTTTTAGGCTTCACATTAGTTTATATTTTGTTGTCAATAACCTTAAAGAACTTAACTTCTCGTTATTTTGATTAGTTAACGGGGAGTTAATAATGACTTGGAGAAGATTTTTAGTTCGAGTTTTTCCCGAATAACGTGCATCATACCTTTACCCATATAAGGACTATTTTTATTTAGAAGCTGACATTGTTTTAATTAATATTCATTTATGTGCTATTTATTCCATTAATGAGTTTTAGGGGCTCCTAACAGGTATGGTTTAATTTCTCTTACAAATTCCTAAAAAAAATATGTTAACAATTGTTCATTCTGCTGTGCTAAAAACGAGTTTTTACGAAATTCCCGACAATCAAAGTTTTAGAGGTTGTAAAAATTCTAAAGAAAAACCATGCATTACATATGGCGGAACAAGCATGATATAGCTACCTATATTTTCAGATTTAAAATAGAAAAATTACTTTGAATATATTTAATATTTTATTCGTTTAGGGTAATATTAGAGAATTATCCGGTCTTTCATTGATTCTACTTTTGTTGCATATTTCTCTAAACGAAATTGTTGCCTGACAGATTTTCAGTTGTTAAAAATGTTTTCTTCTTTGTCAGTTTTGCTGCTGTTTGTTGTAAATAATTAAAGGCCAGAACTGTTTTCTTATTTACTGCAAGAATAAAACAAATTTCTTAGAAAACTTTTGAATTATTTCTCAAACGAAAGAAAATATTATTCTATTGTAAACATAAGTATTAAAATTAAGCATTTAAAGTTGTTTATCATTATTTTAAACTAATTTACAAAATGTTTTAAGGTAAAGAAGCAGAGTTTAAATAATTAGGAGACATATTCTTAACGGCAGAAAATATTGTAAAATTTAACTAATTAAAAGTAAATTTAAAGTTAAACAACTTGTCCACTTAAAAAACACTTTAAATGAACTGCAACTGGAATATAAATAACCAAAAGGAAGAATGTGTACTGCATGTGAAGAGTTGCTAGGTAAGCCCTTTAAAACCCTAAATATTAACGAACTTTACGCTATTTTACTCCAGCTCATTATGCCATACTTTTGTGAAAAATTATAAAAGCTCGCCACGACGGGGTATGGATTTTAAATAAGTAGGTATTTGCATTTTTTGTAAGGAACTACAAAATGTTCAACAAAAAAGGCGGGTTTAGGTATGGTATTTCCATCAAAAGATCATTGTTTCGGATGGTACGGTATATTATATTTTTGTAGCGCTGTGTTATTTAAAGAGGAGAAATTACTTGAATTGATCTTAGAAAAAAATCAGTCGATATTTTTGTGGGGTTTGTGAAGCTTATAGAATAAATTGAAAAATTTGTTAGCATTATTTGTTGGATTTATTGGTACATTAAGGATATTATTTTATAGTTCTCCATATAAAGTTGACTTGGTGTTCCGTTTAAAGCAAGATAATTATAAATTAAAAGTTTTTTTTAAAGTTTGCAATTTTGTGTGTAGGGTGATTTATGTTACACTTTTATATGTGAATTTCACTACAAGAAGTTAACTTAACTCAACTGAGCTAATTACCAACCCTCTCTTTAAGGTAGCCCCATAAAACAATGGGGGTTAGGTCAAGCGGCCCCGGTGGCCAAGGATTTCCCCAAGACAACTGATCAGTTTTTGGGGCAAATTTGTTGAAACTCTGGCCGTGTGAGGATACCCATCCCCTTTTAGCTACGTGCGTTAAGAGTACTAGGGATAAGCTCGCAGGCTTGGCAAAAAGGAATTCCGTAATCATGGGTCGATAATTTTTATTTTACACTCGTCGCCTGGCCTCAGAAATTTTCGCAAAAAAATGTATTAAACGTTTAAAACACCCCATCTTTAAAAGTCAAAACCATTTTTTCCAACATGTTACACAACTGGAAAATTCAAAACTCGGCAAGTTGAAAAGTCAAAATTCGTTTTCCATATGCATGTCTCCCTGCTACCAAACAGATAAAATAACAAAGCGGTTTAAATACATATAAAATTATAACAACTTTTTTGTTAATGCTGTTGTCTAAAAACGAATTAGTTGCCGCTCTTAATCCTTTATTTCAATTACTTTATAAAGCCAAACCTTGTTTTCTTAAAAATAATCATATGAGAAATTTTTTTAACTACACTAAAACAATAAACGCCATTACTAAGTATCTACGAAATAATATTATTAAACGCAAACCCATAGTTATTTTTATATTATGTAATTGGTAAAAGCCATTACATTATTTCTGCACAAAGTTAAGTTTATGACAGTTTAATTATAGTGACTTTATAACCCTAAAGTGTATTAGAGTTATCATGTTTAAGCTAAGAAAAGATCCCAAAGAAAATCTAAATCATTAGCTAAGTTTAGCTAAGTTAAGCTAACAACTAAGTATTTATCTTGTCCGCAGGATATGAATTAAGTTTATGCCTTTAAACATGCCATATTTTAATTAGTAGCTGTTGCCTTTAAGTCAAAAAAAAAAAAAACAAAAGGAACAGAATTACAAATACATTGATATAGAGAACCTGCTAATAGGTATTAGAGTCATATCAAAAGTGCTCAATTATGCAACAAATTAGCAAATTGCAAACTTTCAATTGGTAAAATTGTTTTTTAAACAGGAAGTTATTTATTTATTAGACAAACGTCAGTGATATTTTTATTAACTCACTGATAAGGAATTAAAGGCCTAAACAGCTACTATAAGATGTTTACGATTTTTTTATTTCACTTTTGCCACAAAGATCAAGTTTATTGTAGCGTGAGCTGCGTTAGCTGATTCGATTTCCTTTTCTTAATGTTTTTGAGCATCAGGGTAATTATTTTTTGTTGAATTTTAATTTTATTAATTTATGAAAGCACTGTTATGTTATGAATGTTAATTTCAAAAGACTCATAAATATATTTTGAGTGCAATAAATTATAACAAAAGCAGTCCACATTTAATCTCAAATTTTAGAGGCCGTTCATTAATACAGGAATCGATAGGACTACTGAAAAGTAGATAAAAACAACATAATAAATACTTGATTTTAAAGCCCAACATTTTAAAATCATGTTCTTAAATTTTCTATACGTTTTTTTATATTACTTAAATTATTTAAAATTTAAGACAGATTGAGATGAGTTTTCAATATCATTTTAAAACTACACAGCCTTTTTAACAGAAAAAAATAAAAAAAATTAAAGTGGCATAAGAATCAGTATTACATAAAAAAAATTGCAATAGAATTTGGGTGGTCAATTGATTTATTTGATAGACAGTTTATTTCTAAAAAATTACTGAAATACGATTGGTCCAATAGTTTACGTGTTAGTTTGATTTGCTCGCAAGCTGTAACATTTTCACATGATTTTACCAATCGACAGATGCATCCCTCGTGCTAGATTAAAAGATCAACAAATTATTAACCTGGACCTCGATACCTTAAAATAGCCATCTGCATCTGGCAAAAGCAGATTAACTAAAAACCCATCTTTTTTTCACTGTCCGCAAAACTGTGATAGTGGTCATAAAAAGGACATTGACTATGTTAGAACCGAGAGTCCATTTAGCAAAGAACCTCTTACGAAAAGTGTAGTAGGCTGCCATAGCTTTATTAGCCCCCCTTTGCCACCATGATTATATTTAGCTGAGGGCGATACCCAGGTACTTGTACATGAATATATTTTAAATAATTTTCGAAATTTTGTAAAAAGTCAACTGACGATTTGTGGTAACAAAACTATTTATTGTTTTTATTTAGGACGATAAGCGCCACTTCAATTAAAAATTAATTGTATTGAATAATAGTGTTATTATTATTATTATTATTATTATTATTATTATTATTATTATTATTATTATTATTATTATTATTATTATTATTATTATTATTATTATTATTATTATTATTATTATTATTATTATTAGGATATATGTTCTAAAATGCAATAAATAAGGCGCATAATGGCAAACGCGGTAACACCTGCAGGAAAACTTAGTGATTAAAGTAGAAGTTTTACTTGCAAACAACGTGTGCATATCTCTAGTGATGCAGTGGTAGGACAAGAGTCCTTCGGTATATGCAACAAAACATAACTGGGAAAACATAGCAGAGAAATCTGAGTTAGTAATAACACCTGTTAGCAGCCTTATTTGCAAACTGCTCAAATTAAAAATTAAAGAAGAAAAATTAGTAGACTGTTCCTTCAAAAGTCCGAAATGTTGTGGGTAAAAATCCACTCCAGACCAGAGTTAAATTAGAAACCATATGCAGTCATAATTAAATGGAAAACAGTTACGTATTTATAAAGGTGATAGCAAGAACTTGTGATACTAATAAGGTTTACAATAGAATGTAAGATGTAAGATGTAATTTAGAGATAGAATTTAACTTATTGCTTTTGGAGTCAGAGAAACACCCAGTTTTTTTCAAAATCACACTATTCAAGTTTTTTTTATATGGGATCCCTTCCAGAGGGTTCTAGAGCAATCCATGAATTCCACAAGTCACCCTCTTCTGGCTTTTTTGCTTCCTACATTTTTCTAAATGACCTTTAAGTCTTACGCTTTTTAGATGACAGCAGAATAAAGAAGATTTTGCGGTAACCTACGATTGGGAGAGTGCAAACAAGATCGATTTTAATGTCCCAAGAAATATTTTTAGTCATTTAAAACGGTGCAGGAATTTCTTCACACTATATAAACTGCTAAATATAGCACTTTTATTCGACCGAATATGGAATACAACTCTGTTCCTGTAGCTACCTGACTGCTAACAAAAACAAGCAAAGGTAATTATCAGTGTCATACAAGTATCTAACAATATCGATTCACTCGAGTTGTAATATGGAATATGTTTCATTGTTATATCGCCACTATAATGGAACTTGCTCCTAACAAATCAGAAAACTTGTTAATGAAGCATAAACCAAGAGAACTTATTTTCTTGGTCGTACAGTTTGTAGAGAAAATTTTTATCTCATCACTTTGAACATTAGCTTGAAACAAATTTCCACAAAAACTTTTCCCCCTTTCCTCCTTCTTAAAGTTTATTTTCCTGATGCCAACGCAATGCGACGTATATGTATTCCCTTTCCTACAAAAGATATTACTGAGTAATAAAAAAAATTGTAAAGAAGAAGTATGTATGTAACGAATAAAAATAATATTTCTGAAAACTTTTAATCTACTATATGTACATTGTAAGTATTGGGTCTGTTTTGAATGGCTTTCGGGACAAAGGTATTTTTTAATGTTGTTACTTTTTTTCTCCTCAGTTGCGGATCACCAATTCCGCAAATAATCTTTAGAAGTTCTTAGAACTAATTTTTAAGGCAGCTACTGATACAGTTCTTGTTTTTGAATGAAAAAAACATTTATTTTATCTGAAAAACTTAACTCATTTACTGCTTAAAGCAAAATCTTCATACAAATTATAATTGACGCCCCAGAGCTTTTTTTGGATTAAAAGCAAAAACAAAAATAAACTCTAATCTATCATTATTGTTGGCGTGCAAAAAGTCATAAATACTCATCTAAAACAAATATTTAATTAAACATGCATTAATCATTAGAATTAGAATGCAACTGGAAATATAATGCAATATTTTAAAAGATATACGAAAAGCGAAAAGAAAAAAATTGTATCTATCATTGTCAGTTTGCATGTTTGTCAGTTTGTCAGTTGATCCTACAGCAGCAGGTATGCATTAAGCACATACATGGACTTACATATGTATACCTGCACAAAACTTTCTTCCTTAAATTAAGGTCTAAAGTCATGTTGTTGCATACAGCTAACTAACAAGAAAAATAGCAAACTTTAAAAAAGTATATTTTCGTTTGAAGCAAAACCTCCTTCAGATTACTTGGGCTTAAATAAAATTTAAATTCAAGAAAAACTATCATTAAATAGAAGAACTTAAGCAAATACTTAACCAACAACTTCTACTTACACAAGTGTTGACACACAAGGTCATCAACAACCGCATTCATCTGTTTATAAATACTTTTTAAGTTAAAAACTGATTTTTATCTAGAAATTTTTCTTTTATTTTTAAGGATCCTTGAAGGTGTCAGCTACTGTATTTTTTAACACAAAATTAAGTTGCGAACACAGAAACAATTTTTAGTAAAAGTTTATGGCTTTTGCCAAGCGAAAACATTAACAGTGGTAAATTAAAAGAGTAAACTGAGTACTTCTTCCATTCTTCCATTTTATTTTTAAATCCGATTTTAAATAAGACTTCCTTGTTGAACCTGTGGCTAAATACCAGAAACAGAAAGAATTCTAAGCGAATGTCAAGGTAAGCATTACTCCTAAGATTAGCAGCATTTGATTCCTTCTAGCCTCTTTCATAACGTTGTACGGCGTCATGTGGCATGATTTGGACTTAAGGTGTTTAAGGTAAAATGTTTTTGCATATTTTCTTTTCAAAGTTTGATGGTGGCATTGCGTGCCACATAAAATCATGCAGCAGGTGGACTATTAAATTTGTATAAGAAATACGTACGTAAAGTTTAAGATACAAGTGTTTTTGTATTCATGCATGTTAAGTTTTGTTTTTTTTATTAAATTTTCCCCAAAGATTAAATACTGAATAACTTAAAAAAGGCATACATTAAAATGCATTCTATTTATAAATGAGATGGATCCTTCTTTAAAATATTGTTGAAAACATTTAAACATTTAAAATTTTTCTTTAAAAAGCGGAAACATTATTCCGTCAATATATTGGGGCGCTGGTATTAATCTTTATTTTTTATCACTTTTCACATTTATATAAAAACCAATGAAGTTTTTATAATTATTTATTGTTACTGAAAAGAGCCGAAGATTTTACAATTTTTTGCTGCAATAAGCAAAAAATTTTTCAATCTCTGTGGCAGAAACATAGAGCCGAAAATATCGCCGCTATTGGCGAGGATATTGAGCTCACGACAGAAACATCGACTAGACGCCGTGCCTCGCAATTAGCCATCAGCCGGTCGTCCCTAAGGCGAACTTTGGTCAAAGACCTGCACATGTTTCCGTACACATCCAGTTCGTGCATCAGCTGCTGCCTGTCGACCGCCAAACGCACGTAACCTACGAACAAGCCATCCACAATTTTGAGGCCAAAGTGGACGGTTTTTCAACCAAAATCATAATAAGCGATGAGGCTCATTTCCATCTTAGCTAGACTTATATTAATCCACGGGTGCTGCGCCCGCTTAAAGTGACGATTTAACCGGTCCGGACTTTTTGTGGGGTTCTTAAAAGTTCCGTAATTACAAGAACAAGCCATAGACCCTGAAAGCGCTAAATATTAAAATTGTCATTAAATTAAAATAGAACAAAATTCGATCGATATTTTTTTGCCACAAATTTCTTGCTTTTACCTTTTTTTTCAAAATACTTGCCACAAGCTAAATAAATAAAAATGATATTACATTAGAATAGCATACAAAACGGGCCGTTAAAACACCACTAACTGACACTACTTAATTACAATTTATTTCAACTAATCAAAA
Organism: Melanophora roralis; assembly: GCA_963583895.1. NCBI lineage: Eukaryota > Metazoa > Arthropoda > Insecta > Diptera > Rhinophoridae > Melanophora > Melanophora roralis. The sequence goes on from OY757187.1 coordinate 48,629,260, forward strand.
TTATTATTAATTTAAATTATTATTTTTGTTCTTTTAAAATTTTAGAAACTTACAAATATCTTTACAAAATAAAATTTCTCTTTTCCAAATTTGAAAAAAAAATTTTCGGGGATTTTATTTTTGTTCAGTTGTGGTTGCCATATCCATGGAAACGCCCATATGCAACTAAACGCTTATAACCTTATTGAAAACTCATGAAATTTATTCAATTTTTTTGTAATATTTCCACACAAAATTGGTTATAAAAACCTTTTGTTAGTCTAATAAATATTTACGAATAGGTGAGTTAGACAATATCCGCCACATATTTCTAATTATCTTTTCTTTCTTAGAGGCTCCTTCCCTTTTACATAAACAAAATTTTTTATCAGTATTTGACTATAAAATCAATAAAAACCAAAAAAAATAAGGAAGTTAAAGCTAAAAAGTGAATCTATTTATTTTCATTAAGAATTGTTTTTTGTTTTTTTTTTGCAAAATAACTGTAGCAACAGTAATAGCTAGGCCACATAAAATAGAGAGAAAACTAAAATTGGTCCTATAAAATTATATTGCTGCATAATTTTAAACTTTGCAATCATTTTGCATGCACTAGCAAATATTTATAGCAACTGCAATAGAAGCACCAAAAATAAAAGTATTTCCATAATGTTATATAAGCAAAGTCCAGGTAACAATGACTGCTTTCATGCAACATAAAAGAGCAACAAGCAGGTGATGGAATTGAATGCGTGCGTGTTTTTCAAACATTTCAATAACACAAACAAAATCACTCTTACTGTAAATAACATTTTCAAGTGCAAACTATGTTTGCAAGTAAGTGCATCATGGCTAAGTGTTGCAAGTAAATTTCGATTTCATAATGCAGTTTCATATGAAGACGTTTTGCTTGTTCGTGGTGTCTATGTTTTCATATTTGCAACCACATTATACAAATAATGATCAAACAACCTTTAATGGCTAAGAAGAAGGCGACTACTAATGGTATTAAGTTTGCAACAAAAGGCCGTCTTTCCTTTTCCTTCTTAAAATTATAACTGTATATAAATTAATTTATTGATTTCATATAATAAATGAATAATTTAATTTTTACTGGTTGAACAAATGCTGTCTCAGCTAAAATTGACTCAAAAGAAAATAGTTTTAATAAAATGCCAGGCAATAAATATCGTCATTTTGCATACATTTTGTAAAAAATCTAGTAGAATAGTAAAATTTTAAGGCAATTTCAATAGGAGGCTTTTAAATGTAATAAGACCCCTAAATGTATCATCATATATAAATATAAAAAAAGGAAAAAACCACTTAGGAACGGCTGGACCGATTTTAATGAAACTTGCAGAAAAGACATACGAAATATCTCGAAAGAGGTCATGAGAATTTTTTTTGTAAATTTGAAACAGGCGTGGTGTTTCCATATAAATTGAACAGATTTTTTCACATTCCTCAATAATTATTCCAGCTGAAGCCTCAAAGTTTGGTGATACAGATAAATTAATAATTGATGTGCATAATTGGGTTAAGTTTGGGAAAAAGGAAATTATGGGCGTGGCACCTTCCATACAACAAATATAGTTTCTTCTACATATCTCAACTGTAACAGCTGATGTTTCCAAACCTCGTGTTTAAAATGCAAATTTGCACAGCAAAACATTAATGGGCGAGACACCGCCTATACAACGAAAATAAGTTTTTTACATTTATCTCAATAACTGTTACAGCTTAAGCTCCCAAGCTTTGTATGGATGTTTACAATGTGAATATGCATTATTAAGCTGAGTATGGGCGTTAAGAAAGAAAGAACAGAAGACTGAAGCAGACTTACCAGGGTCTCTGATGGAAATCGAACCCACAACCCCCAGACTGGTAGACTCGTGCACTTACCACTGATCTTTCTTTCTGTTCTTTCTTTTTTATACTTCTCTAAATTTCCTCTTTCCTTCCGTCTCAACCTATTCTACTTGCCTCTCCAGGTAACACAAAGGGACCGAATTAAGCGGACCCAAGTGAGCTTTATCCTTTCCTTCAACGGCTGCCTGTTCTACCTAACCTAACCTAACCTATGGGCGTTAAGAGAATAAAGGGCGTGGCACCTACCATTAAACGAAAATATTTTTTTGTATATATATCAATAACTGTAAAAGGTGAAGCCTTCAAATTATGTATGGGTGTATTTGTTGTTATTATGAGGAACTGAGCTTATTATGAGTAAAAGGAAAATAATGGGCGTGGTACCTCCCGCATAACGAAAGTAGAGTTTATATATTTTTTATTAGCTGTAGCAGCTAAAATTTATAATTTTTATTGTTGATTATATGTATAATTAAGATTAATGTCGACAGTTTTATGTACATTTTTCAGGTGTTTGTTGAATGGTATGTTTACTTTCCAAGTACTTAAAAATAATTCTATTTAGTTTTGCACCTGCCATTTACAGTAACTACTTATAATCCAACTATATAAAGTACTGAATGCTTTTCGAGATGTCTCCTACTTTTTTAATATATATTTTGACACTTTCCCGGTTATAAAATGAAAAACTTCAAATATTAGTGCGTCAAACTCCATATTAGAAAACATAGGAGATGCTAAAATTATATTTTCTTACTGATGTGATTAGATAAATTATTTGACCATGAGATATAGTTTTAGTTCGAGTTGAGTTTTATAATATAATACTTTTGTATTATAAGCAGTATGGTCGAGTCCACCAAAACTTTTTTTATTTTTGACCACTTTACCTACACTGTATGTGGTTCAGTTTTGAGCCACATCTGAGTATGCGGCTTTGTGGAGCAGGGTCAGTCAATGTAAAGTAGAGAATTAAATTAATGTTCTTTATGGCGATATGATTGTTTTAAATCTAAAATAATAATATTTGACTAAAATAAGATAGTTTAAATTGTTTTTTGTTAAACCTTAAAGAACCAGAGTTGGGCGCATACTTGGTGCATTTGAAAATGCAGTTTTAGGGAATGCTGCCATGTAAAACATCCCAAACAAAGTGAGAGCCAAATAAGCATTACTTTTAATGAGGAAGAAATTTATTCATTACTGACACTAAGGTAATTGTTTTCGTGCAAATTAACATAAACGTCCAAATAATGTTCTTAAAACGCCTCCTACCATATAATTAAGAGTCAATCTTCCTTTTTTATTTAAGAAAAAATCTAAACAACTTTTAAAAAAATAATTGTGGCCAAACAAGCACTAATCATGGTAACTATGGTTTGAAAAAGATGGATCACTTAAATTATTTTATTTGCTTTAACATACCATCTATCATTAGTACGGATATGATTACAACACAGTGCAACAAATGGATATTTTTACAAAAATGTAAAAGAAGACAGTATAGGTCCGATTATATCATCAAAGGGTGGTAAAACCCTATGCTTAATATGCCGAGATAAGAGACCGTTTTCTTTTAGTGGGCACAAAATTTAGAATATTTGTAGACCCCTTAAAAAATGCTTTGAAAAACTTTTAGCCATTAATATGTAAAAAAACTTTTACTTCCACATTAATATAACCCGAATATGTTTATACCTCCAAATGACCATTAAGTCTGAAAAATTTTTTTCCCAGATTTCACTTTATGCATTACAAGTTAAAATTTTTTGCAAAATTTATTTAATTTAAAGTATAGGTTTGATTCTAACTATTATCATTTTGTTGTAAGACATATACACAGTTTGGCAACATTGGTGGCCATTTTCATTTGATGGCCATAAACATTTTGGGAAAACCTAGGGATCCCTTCAAAAAATAGTGTCGCTTTTTTTTCCAAAGCTAATTAAGACTTTCTTATAAGTAAATCCTTACTTTATTCAGCAATATTTTACTTACGACTTTAGTTAATAAATATTGTGGCATTTTGCGAATCTTTGTTTTCTGTTAATTTTTTTTATAAAAAATGTTTTTCCGAAAAAAGACAAAAAAATTTTTCGCATACTCAAACAAAAATGAATTCAAGAAAAAAATTATTTTTTTCGCATAAAACGCAACAGCATTTACTGAGTGGAGTTTTAGGTACAATACTGTGGAATTTAATTAGCCATTGAAGCCTATCTATGTTAGCTTTTAGAGAAAAACTGATAAAAGGTCCACTGATTTTCCGAAAATTTTAAAAATCAAACCGTCACTAATTTCGCCAAAGTGAACATAGGACTTAACTGCACTTTTTTAATACAAGGTGGGCTCTCATTTTTATTCTAAATAAAAAAATTGCATTCTGTTTTTCGATTATGTTTATTTAAAACTTGACAATAAATATCGATGAAATGAGCGCCATCACAATTGATTGCTATACGGGCTCATTTTGTGGCATTTTTCATCACTTTGGTGAGAACTTCGGGCGACAGTTTCTCGCACTCGTGTCGATTGTTGTCTTTAAAGGACTGCATGGTCTTAGGCTTGTTCACGGAAACACGGGACTTCAAAAACCCCCACAAACGGTTAAATCGGGCAATCTTGCGGGCCAATCTAAATCGCCAAAATAACCGATGAGGCGACCCAGGAACGTCGTCGGTTGTGGGTAGCGCAATGTGTGTCATTGCTCTGTCTTTTTGGAAATACATCTCCTCGAGTCCTAATACATTTTATTGCGGCAGAAAAACTCGGTTAACATGGCCCTGTGGCACACACTGGTCACTGTTTTCGTTTGATCAGCGGAGTCTTCGAAAACAAAAATGGTCCGATGACTCCTCCAGCGTGGACAGCGCCCCATGAAGTCACTTTGAGCAGGTGTAATGGCTTTTCGGGCATCAGTCGTGGATTTAAGGTGCCCCAAAAGCGCTAACTTCGCTTGTCCACGTACCCGCTGAGGTTAAAATAAGCCTCATCGTCCATTATGATTTTAGTCGAACAATTGTCCACTTCGACCTCGAGATTGAGGATGGCTTGTGCGTGTTAACACGCGTTTGGCGGTCCGCAGGCAGCAGTTGATGCCCCAAATGGACTTTGTACGAATACATGTGCAGGTTTTTGGCCAAAATTCGCCTTAGGGATGACCGGCTGACGGCTAATTACGAGGCACAGCTGGTGGCCAAAAGAAGCAGCGTTTGCGCAGTCGGTGCCGGACGACCGGAGGTCGGCAACAAAATTCGCACTGCACCAACACCGCAATTTAGTCTATCGTTCCATGGTTTTTGCACTTGTATTCTACGACTGTCTAGTTTACAAATGTCAAAACAGATTTGACATTGGCCGCCATTTGCAAAAATAAGAGCATCTTGCAATAGAGTGTTTTATTTTTGACCACCTTGTAGAATCGAATCTACTGCATTTCGTCTGTGTACTTTTTTCACTGTTGCGCAGTGTAATTCGAACTTAATTCCCATGTTGCATGTTCTTCCTGCTGGTTTAAGACTAGACTCTGCAATATAGCAGTTTAATGCTTAAAACAGATCTTAAAAACATGTATGAGCTCTTCATTACATAATCGAGGTTTATTATAGATCATTCGGAAACAAATATTGTAAGTAATGGATTTTAGTCGTATGTTTGTATATGTTAGTAATTTGGTACCCTTAACAGCTTCACTAAATATCAAACCCATGATGCTAGAGTATATTAATATCAACAAGGTTTTAATTTGTTAAAATAAAACTTTACTCCTTATGGTAGATATAATATACATAATTATTTTTTAAGTACCTGTGTTGTAATTGAAAATTTTTGGTTATGTATAAAATGGGGAACAAAATTGTGGTTGTAGTTTACCATCACGAATAGCGCTGCAAGCTGTCAAAAGTTAAAAACAGCGTTTACAAAGTAGTGTCAACAGAATAGGTAGTTGTAGTGGTGGCTGAAGTACAAGCTCCACTACAAAATTCGAAATCTTGAAGTTTGTTGCACGTCAATAAAATTGATAATTGTCAGCTGATGCATACCTATTGCTCATTTGCTTAAACAACGCCATAATACAAAAAAAGCCATTTTGAGGAAAATGCAGCTGAAGTTTTAAAGTTGCTTACATTTACAAGAAATGGCAAGCGGTATTTTCTCTTCAAACGTATGCAGACGAAGAAATTTAAAGATGAAATTTATATCCATTACATAGTATAATATTTGTTCTCTTTTTAATGTCATTAAATTCATTGTAAAGTTGGGCTGAACCAGTAATCCTTCACATTCGAATTTAAGCGATTGTAAAGATTTTTCACGTCAAAAATTTTTTAACACTTTAGAATCGCTGCTCAAAAAATTTACAATTTAAATAAAAAATTTTCTTCTTTTCTTGTTATATATTAACAGAGGTCAAGCACCAGCATTTATAGAATTTTTAAAAAATTTAACGAAAGCGAAAACCTTAATTATAAAATTATTTGAGAGGGTTTTATTCTGGTACGAGTACCTTAAGGTAATTAAGAAATAAATAATTGCTTGTAAATTTCTTTAAATTTATATATATCGCTTATGTCGCAAGTCGCATAGATAAAAAAAGACAGGAAACCAATAAATAAATAATAATATTCCTGCGATTATTATGCAGTAGTTTGATCTCTAGGCGGTTGCATAAAATTCCAAAACTTTGAACCACAATTAACAGTGATATTATAGTGTAAAAATAGCCATTTTTTGCACTTGATTTTTAAAACTCTAAAACTGCTGTCTTATAGAAAAATATTTTAATAAGAAGACACAATATCTTGTTTAAGTTAAAAATAAAATTTTGTTTTAGAAAATTTCTGGTGAAGCATATTTATTTAATGTAATACAAAATCTGACAAAAATGTTTATGCAAACAATGCGTGTAAGATCTTTTAATTGCTTGAAAAAAATCGTATTTTTTAAAACGTTTAACATAGGAAGATGCTGAAAGAAGATGATTTCTGCTCATAATTACCAGTAGAAGGCCGTGGCGTGTGTGGCCTGCTATTTACTATTTTTTTCTTAGGTAAAAATCTTTTAGTAAAGGTGACGAGTGTGACACACAAGCAACAACATAACTTGAAAAATTAATTTTTTGTGCAAGTGGTGCAAAATTGTTGATTATACTATGCTTTATACTGTACATAAACTTAATCTAAAAATTATTTCTACTTTTTGCATTTACGTAAGCAAAACGAAAACTTCAAACGCGTTTTTCTCGAAATGATGATTTTAAATTATCGCGTTGTTTAAGCAAATTATTTGAGAAATAACACCAAAAACTGATAATAAATTTTTACAATCCCAAAGTATAATAAAATTGTCAAAAATGACTTCATTTTTTGGCTCAAATAGTAAATTATGTAATAAACTTATTTACTGCAGTAATTATGTGGATTAAGACCTGTTTTATATGTTCTGGAAAGTGTATGCACCAAGTTTACAAGAAAATTTTTTTTTGGTATTGCCATGGCTGGTATTGATGAAGCTTTACTTACATAAATTAGTTTGTTACAGAAAGCTTATGTGCTCTTTTTTTAAGAAAGATAAGAAAATTTTATCAGAAAAGAATTGATGTGGATTTGTTGGTGTTGGAATTGGTAAGTGTGGGTGGCGGGCGATAAAGGGGAGGCGTAGGCGTGCCTTATGTTTGATAAAACTTTAGAAAAGATTTTATGCGAAGAATATTGTATGGAGATGGGCGGTGGACATGATCATTTTATAATATATTTTAAACTCAGTCAAGAGAGTCATTGGTACCAACTAATAACGACTTTGGGCGACTACTTATTAATTTTGTAAGAAACTTTTCGGCCATTGTGCAACGTAGCAAGTTAAAAATTTATAATTTTTTTAAATAAAAATAATTTTGGTGACTTTTTAAATTATGCAAAGCATTACCTTTTTTCCACTTACTTTATATTAAGCAATCATAACTCATTTTAATAATAGTTTCTAAGACAAAACTTTCGGAAGCTCGGTCCCTGGAGTCTCAATTTTTTGGCTAATAAATTCAAATTTTTTTTAAAATTAAGTTTGACAGTACCTATTGGCTTTAATAATTGTTTACGAGCATTTTTTCGCAGATTTAGTTTCAAATTGTGTTCATATTTATTGTTAATAAATAGATTTCACATCCCTAGAAAATACGACGTTCCTTGTCAACGTTAAAAAAATCTGCCTGTTAGTTGTATTGCATCGGGATATTCTCCAACATTTAAATAAATCCATTCATTTAAGAGCTACGCTTTCAACAAATTATTTATTACCAAAAACTAAAATCTCTTGTTTAGATAAAACATGAATGTTTTAAAATTTAGACACTGATTTTGCTTACAATGTTGCTGTTCAGATGTTTGCTATAATTTATTAAATTTTCCATATTTGTTTAAACAACTTGTTGCTTCACATAAAACAAACGCAAATTTTTTCACAAAATAGAAACAATGTAAGAATATGAAAATGAAGGTTTTGTTGAGGGACAACATTTGCGCATTGCGCATGTAAGTAAGCGCTTGCAACTTAAAAAGGTTTAAAATATTCAAAAGATGAAGCGAAAATTTTATAGTTTGGAAAACTCTTGACAAACACAAATTTATCACAGCCATTTTCTTGTTTGTTTTTTCTATTTCTGTTCTGTTTGGCTTTTTACATTTTGTTTTTAATTTGAAAAGAAGTATGAAAATTATTTGCCGAACACATTTGTTTAAAAGAAGCAGGCGGCAGATATATAAAAGCCTGGTTAAAAGTTTGTTATTCTAAGATTTTGCGATTTAATAATTCTGGCACAAGTCGGAGTTGCCTCGAAAAGGAAGCAGGAGAAAGTAGCTTTCGTTAGTGGGATTAAATGATTTCTATGTAATCGACTTTTATTGAAAGTACGGGTAATAAAAAATAAATATATTTTTAGCAAAATTTGGTTGGTTTACTTCTTCCGGGAGTAGGACTTTAATGGACCACTTATGGTCAGTTAGATCAAAATAAGGTTAAGGTTACCAAAGGCAATATACATAAGTTCCCAAAAATATACAATATTTTGTAGAAATAGAGCAATATTCGAGATAATTAAAGCCCAAATTGCTAACACAGAAGGCTATAATAAGGAAGAGTAAGTAGTAAAAGCCCGAATCACTTTAAAAAATTAAGATCTAAATTTATTGTTAAAGTTGATGGCAAAAAATCACAAATACTCAAAATTTTATGGGACTTTGGAAAAATTATTGAGGGTATTACTATTTGTGGAAGTTATAGCCAAAAATTGTTGTTGGAGAGAACATTTATTATAAGGTAAATTTTGCTCACAGGAATACATTAATGCCCAGCCGGACAGACGGAAGGCCAGCATGCTCTTGCTGACTCAGGAAGTTATTTGCAGTCGATCAGTACAACTGAATAAGAGTCTCATTGTATTAATTTTGGGCGATACAAATGGTTATACACACACAAACTCACCATCAAATTGTAAATATATTTTGTCGCATCTAATATTTCAAATGGGCATAAATTTGAACTTTACAAGGAGAGCGCGCATCTTATAGTTGTACTGCAGAGATACATTTAAATAAAAATAAAGTGTAAATTAAAGATTTACTTTATTACATAAAATTACTTCTATCTATGGCATTGACTTAAAGAAATATTATTTCAATGGTACATATGTTGGTTGCTGAGATGCATATTGCAATTGTGCCAGATGTACATACATACTTGTGTAAAGGTAAGTATTTTTCAAATGTTTTGAGTTACACGCAAGAATATCTAAATAAGTATGTACTTGTGTGGATAAATATCTTGCAAAATCTTGTCGTGTTTGATCTTTAAGATCTTACTTTAGATATGGTTAAATGTGTTTTTATCTACGTGTTGTCCAAAAAGTGTGGGTTCAGAACAAGATTGCTAACAAAACCAAAAAAAAAAAACTTAACATGCGATATGGTCTTTTGATACATTCTCGTAATACATTTGTGTCAACTGCAAAAGCTACGTATAAAATATATAATATAATAGTGACCGTACTTGAACTGAATATGCAAATTTAAAAACAAGATTTTGTTTTAACAGATAAGATTAAAAAATATATACTTTAAATGCTAATCGCTAGATTATTGTTTTTTTGCGAGATGTATGAATTGAACACAAGAATAATATTTATTTAGTTCAGGCAGGTATTTCCAATAATTTTCAATGAATTGTATATTTTTACTTATGTTTATCAACCACCAATACAATAAATTGGATTCAAAGCACAGTACGGTCAAAAGTCGGAAAAATGTTGAAAATGAGTTAAAAATTTTTGTAGGAGCTTCTGTTGCATCGCTAACTAAGAATTTGTCATCAGCATTGGAAATTAAGAAAGGGATACTCTAAATGATAAAGACTGAGTGACCGAAAAAATTTACGTAATAAACAACATTATAAATGTACTTTGTATAAAAGCTTTTTTACCAACACCCGGCAAGTGATATATATAATATATATAAGAAGTGAAAAAAGTGACTTTGATTTACGTAAAAGTTTTTGTGGAATAATGTTAGAGCGCACTGTAAATCCCATTTTTTTTTGGAGCGACGAGGCTTATTTTCATTTAAACGGCAACGTCAACAAGCAAAACTGCCGTAACTGGTCTTCAAGAGCCAGCAACCCTCGATTGAAAGATCAAAAACCATTGCATTGCCCCAAGGCAACCATTTGGTGTACCTTATCCACGCATGAGATAGGTGGACCTTTTTTTTTTAAATTCTCGTAGCTAGACGACAAATATCAACGGTAAAAATTAGCGATTCATGATTACGAAATTATTTTCCAAGCCTGCGAGCGCATCCATTGTACTCTTCACAGAAGTGGTTTTAACAGGATGGGGTGACTGCACACACAGCCAGAGCTTTGATGAATTTTTTTCGGCAAATCAGTCGCTTTGGAGACATCTCATGGCCACCAAGGTCGCCCAATTTAACTCCCATGGATTGGGCTACCTCAAAGAGAGGGTTTAAAATGACAATCCCAAATCTCGTGTGGCTTTAAAGGAAACAATTGGTCCAGAAATCACCTCAATTGAACCAAGTTTGCTGCAGCGTGTGGTGCAGAACACAAGACTCCTTTTTGATGACATGTTCTTCAAAAATAAAATTCGCATTTTCATTATATAGATAAACTTTGTGGCAATTATTACTTTTATTTAAGTTTGAAAATATAAATCTAACACCAGGCACCCTGTAGTTATTTCGTTGCATTTTGCAAGCACATTTGTAAAATCTTGAAGATCACTTAAGGCAAGGGACCTGGCTATGAATTAATTTGATTTCCTAGGGTATTCCTGTATTCACTGCGCGATGTTTGTTTGCAGCTAAAAACAACAGTCTAAGGCCAAACTTCAAATATAACGATCGACTAAAAATCACTTTTTGGGTTTTTTAAGCCTTTAATTTTACTGGGGTTTATAAATACATGTTGCATACACTTTAGAAATAATTTCTAACCGCATAATCTGCAGCAAATATGTGTTGAGGATATTTCTTTACATTAATACTTACGACACGTAAGTTTTTTTGTACAAATTTATTTTTAAAATCCTTTGCTTAAAGAAATTAAAAAATTAGGGCTGTCATGGAAGGCCTGACGGACGGACATTCTTTAATCGACTCAGGAAGTGATTTTAGCTTCTACTTTACGTATAAAATCTGAAATGCCTTAAGTAAGCAGATCATTTGTCGTACGATTTTTTAAGAATTGTAGTAGTAATTGTAGCACCTACCAAATAGGCCTTACCTGATGATTGTTAACCCACGCATAGATTGCAAGATCTCCGGCTTTCATGATCTCTGTCTGACAAAGAAAATTGCTCAAGCTTATAATAAAGAGCTCCACTCAATTAAGCAGAAATAAAATAGTACACTACTATTGTCATTAACGCATATTGTTAAGCCAATATCACTTAGAAATGTTAAATGAGTCAGCCGAAGCTCCGTAACCGTGCTCAACAAAAAGCGAACTGGTCTATTTATCTGCTACCCTCTACAAGCGAGAGATCAGGCTACCGCAACTACAACGTGTACATCAAAACGATCTCACCAATAACGCTGATCTCTTCAAAAAATAAAAAGTTTTCTCGCCCATATATATGTGGACTATTAATAAATTTGTTTTTTTGCTTTTAATCTGCGTTAGTTAAAACAACAGCAAAAATTATTTGCTACAACTAATTTCCTTTTGTTTACAACCTTTGTTTTCCATACGCCCAATAAACGCAACCCACCAGATAGAAAAATTAAATTTATGCATTTACATATCGCAATCAACCAAATTATAAACGACACAAACCAACACTATGGATATGGCTGGTTAAAGGATTTTAAGTAACTGAACTACAACATCTGCAAATTAGAATGTACATCTGTTCGAATGTCTGTAAGTCTAAGGATGTCTGTAAGTAAATGCATGTATTTTCTTATGTTTAAGAAAAACATACATACATACCTACATTAACATATTTATATATTTGTACAATACTGTCATCAAATACATACTTGCACTCAATAAGGAAGTGTCATTACAATTTGCAAACATTCTTGCATAATAAGTGCTATTAGATGGTCATCCACTAAAACAAAAGCACCAATAGATTTAGCCAGCAAAACCCTTGTATTATGTAGGTTTTATATTGAACTGGCGTTGTACTGTTGTTTGCTAAATTTGTTTTGCTACTGGTATTTAGTTGTACATATTTACAAATTTCAAATAGCCAAAGGCATATAAAATGTTGGTATTTGGTAGCAAAGTTATGTGTATTTCAAACCCAATTAAGCACTAGTAAAATTATTTAAAACTTAAAAGAGGCAACAAAAATTCACTAAAATATATAGAGAAACAACCAAATGCTTATGAAGGGCTTTTTAGAAAAATACGAAAACCTAAAACACATTGTTCGTTTTCCAGCCTGTCGCACCAGCCACCTTTGCAGAGTTAACGTCAGTGTTAAGTGTGATTACCAATACCTTGAGGGGAAAAATTGGACAAATAACTTAAAACATGTAAAATATAAAAAAAGTTAAAAATGTTTTACTTTTATTACTAAAATTTACAACCACTTACATGGCCATGACTATGATAATGGCACTGTGGTACATTTGAAAATTAATTGGTAAAAAGGTTTGAAAGGTTTTAATAGAAATTACTTATTTGTATTAAAAAACATCGAGATAAATTCCGAGCATCTGTAAGTTATCAATATAATTTGTTTAAAACAGCAGAAATTCTTTTTGAATAACTTTGGTTCGCTTTGGAAATCGCGTTCATCTCAAAATCATTTTGTTTTTGTTTTGGAAGAGTTTTAAAATGGAATAGGTTGACTGTATGGGCTTCAAGAAGCCCAAAACACAGTAGGGTGTAATTTAGGCTAAAAAGTGGAGATGAATTTTTTGGGAAAGTTTCTAATAGAAAATTGTCAGAGAACAGAAATACACAGGAAAGGGTAAAGAGGGTATTGCCCCCCCCCCCAAATTTCCAAAAATTTCATAAGAAAAAGATGGGACTTGCAGCCATATGTAGTTAACTGGATTGCAAACCCCATTCTAATGTATGGATGCACTGTGTGGTGGAAGGTGGTAGAAAAGTTCTGATTTAGGAAGCTGCTTACCAAGTCTCAAAGGTGTGCTTCCTTTGGCATTACTGGTGCCATTAGATACACACATCAAGCGCCACTGTACATCAGTTGGCGATTGTACTTGGGGTATCAGGATTAGGTAAATTTCTTAATACCCGCCACACTAGGGTAAGGGGTATTATAGGCCGGGACTCTCAGATGAACTTTATGGTACCAAAGGTCAGTTTTAAACAACAATTTCAAAGATTATTTTTTTGGAACTAATGGTCTGTTTAAAATGTGTGCAATTTTTACTAATGGATCTAAGATGTTTACAGACACAGAAACTGTAGTCTATATCCTGAAAAAGGATATTAAATTGTCTTGAAGACACATTGTGTTAAGTCCAGGATTTTTAAGGAAGACCTATGTTGAAATTATGGACCTAATCGCTGTCAGACTATGTTTGATTTCCGGAAAATTTCAAAGTAATTTGCAATAAAGTTTGGACAAGTTTGTTTGTAGTGGCTTTGCCCTTGAGCCATATATAAGAAGGCAATTGTGAGACCACCAATAGGTCGCCATTATTGGAAAATTGAGGGATGGATGCTAAATATGAAATATCTTCAGTTGCTGGGTTAAGATTTTAAATGAAATCTTAGTGATGTTTCGAGATGTATACTAAAAGCACCATTTGAATAAAAAGTTATTACTAAACTCATTGTTTAAATAATGTTTTATTTAAAAAGAAATCCGTTTGGGAATCAAATCGAACAGGCATAACGTTAATGAAAAACGCTCAATGTGATATGGATTTTCTGATAAGATGTACTTCCAACCACCTTAAGTGTAAAATAAAAATATTAGAGATAGGATAAACTTACATCACCAGGGCAAAAAGTAGAGGAACCCTTCAATGAAAAACATGGTTGTCAACATTTTGCTTAGGGTTATTGATTCAATAAGTTTTTTACGATTGACAAAATGAAAATGTCACTGAAGACACTTAGTTTGTGAGCTGCAGGGATGAGCTGTCAATTTACTATCTAAAACAAAGTTTGATCTATTTAGGAGCAGACATAAGCTTTCATTATCTTCTGGTACTAAACGGAGTGAAACTGACACTACCAGATAGACCTAAATAATTTAAAGTCATTCTAATTATTGAACAGTCCTGGAGCTAAACACGAAGACGAAAGCTGCGAAGGCACGGACAGCGATGTATAGGTTTAACCGTGTCTTTACCGACTTTTCTTAAGGGAGTTGGTAGTTGGTGAAAAGCTACTCTGCTACAAATCGTTTACATAGTGAAAGCGATATTTATGCCGACTTCGACTATCTGATTCTCATATATTTCATTTACGACAAATGCAGTAGAACAAACTTGATTGAGGAATATTCGTAAAGAGGCTAGTTGACTGGGGTACTGCAGAATATTTGGCAGAATTTTTGGGAACTTCATTGACAGCTAAACTATTATCAGGTCTATTACTGGTGTATACTCTAGATCAAAACTTAGTCACGAGTGCCGGACCTTCTTTAACTGGGTGTTAATATATTCTATTATCAGTAGATACAGAGAAAACCTGGTCAAAGATTAATTTAATACGCTTAAAATAACTTCCCACGCTAAGAATTGGGCCCCCTAATTTCATAGGTTACAAGGTAATGAAGTCGCTACTACAGAAAAATTACATTTTGGTACGGGCGCTAATAATTAAATTTTTAGTCATGAATGGAAAAAAAGATTACTGGAAAAGACTTGGTAAAAAATTTTTGTTTTAAAACTTCTAAAATGTTAATATTATTTCTAAGTTATGCTTGGTAATTAGTTACTTGATTGTTTTTTGTAGGCACATTTGTAAGCCAGAGACGTGAATTTCTAGACAGCTCAAACAAAATTAACCAGTTATTCAGTCAAAAGGAAATTACTGTTTCTTCACTTCCAATATTACTTGCCAACTTACAAGGTAGGCAAAGGTTTTGCTGGGTAAGTGTACTGCTACCACTATTGCGGCCAACCACTGTCGATTTAGTGCCAATGCCAGTAAAATGGGCTGCCACTTAACCGCCTTTTATACAACTTGCTAAAATGCAGAATAGAAGGAGAATATTCAGCATCTCTTATGCTTCTGCTGTTCTGGACGATGTCCGGGTAAGGAAATTTTGAAGTAGCTTTAGAACTACGATATACGCCAAAGTAAATTTTCTCTCAGCTGTACAAGTTTTTCACAAGGCTCGAAGTAGCAGATCTAAGTGTGCTGTAAACAGTTCCATTGGTGAAGGGCTAACGTAAGCACTCTAACTGCCATAAGCATACATACATAAGTATATATGTAAAATATTTGATTATTTTGCAAACTCACCTTAATGATAATCGATTTTAATCTACTGTGCGGTGACTTTAAGGATATTAGTTTTTAATTTCAAGTAATTTAACAAAAAATTCTACAATTTCTTGTAGAAAAATATAAGACCACGAGTGAGTTTATGTCGCTTTAATTAATTTTTTGTATTAACGATCATATCTAATTTAGGGTTTTTTTTTAGTTTCACTTGCGAGTAAGTTTTCATTTCCTAAAAATTTTTAAGAAAAACTTAGTTTATTGACTAATTAATTTGAAAAGGTTTCCTCTTCCATTTAAATACTTTTAGTTTTTAAACCGATAAAGAAAATTCATTAAATTTTTCTTTTACCATCTGTCATTACACAGAAATTTTGCAATTTGTTCTGGAGTAAATTAAAAAAAAATAAAAATAAATTATTGACAATATCTTTATTCGGGACTTATATTATTTTTTCGTTTGTAAGTGAATTCCGTAAACTTTTTATAAATAAATTTTTTTAAAGCTGAAATTAAATAAGTAATAATGAAGTGTTATGATATAAGATAAATTTATTTCATATCAAAAAAAAAATTGGCCCAACCTCATGATTTATACATTTCATGCAATTTAAGTATTTAAAAAACAAAGTCTTAAAGGTACATCCTAATATCTTACAGTCTTCGCTACTTGAAAAGCGAGTCTTTGTTGGTGGCTCTTTTATGACCATAATTGTATTAAAATTAACAACTTCACGACTGTTGATTTTTTCGCCACATTTTTATTGCAATCTGCACTAAATATTTATAAGCAAAAGTATTTTTAATTCGAATAAAGAAAAAAATACAACTAGCTCAACTTAAATTGTCAGAATTCCAAAGATGAAATAAAATGTAAAGAATTTTAATACTTTTTGACATATTTGGTCAACGAAAAATTAAAATAGTATAACAGCTATACGCCAAAGCGTTGCATTTAAAGTAGAGGACACCCAAAAGAGAATATGCAAAGACATAAACTGAATCCTAATAATGGTAACGTCCAACATTGTAATCATTATAAGTACGAATGCTGAGTATCAAAATATTTTTTAAATATTTTAATTGTTTTTTTTTTTGCTAAAACTGCGAATAAAAAAAATTAATAAAACGAGATGAGATTCACGTTGTCGTGTGAACATTGTTTGCTGCCAGGTAAATGGTAAAATAAAAATTTAAGTTCTGCAAGTTTAAACGAAAACAATTACAGTTTTTTAAGACGCTTCAAAAAATTTTTTGCTTTAATTATATTTATATCTCGGTCAATAGTTAACCATTTTATCTCATTTTAAATATCGATTGCTTTAGGGATATTTCGAATTGTTTGATACCAAAACGTTTTTTGTGCAAATATTCTCCCGTAATAATCATTTAAACGAAAAATAACGAGTTTGCGTTGAGAATTTTTTGATTTAGTATGCAGTCTATGCGGTAATACATAATGCTGAAAGACAATAAGCAAAGGTATACTCTTTTTTTAAATATTAATATTGACCAAAACAGTTAAGGGTTAATTACTTTAATGATTTAAGATAATTTTACCTTAAAGCATTGAGTTTCGTCCGTGAAATTAGTTTAAAATTATGTTAACACCAAATTGTTTAGTGTTTCTAGTAAATGGTTTAATAAAACTCAAATAAAAAAAACATATTGTCATCTGCTTATCGGCATTAAAGCCACGAAATAGTAATAATTTGTCGCAAAATTCTTGCAAGTGGGTGTTCTTACATTACAGTTGGCTTAAATTGCTTTTGGTGGGCATATCTACGCACTAATACATTTAATAATTTTGCAAGCTTTAGCTTAATTTGAGAACAAGAAAAAAATCACCTTCGAACTTAAATTTAGTGCCCAGAAAACAGTTAAAAACAAAAACCAATTACATGGCAAATTTATGGAAATTGATATGCCAGCATGTTTGTAATGAAACAAATTGAATAAATGGACAAAAACTGGGACACCTACACAGGGCGATAAAGAGACACTTAAATAATGGCATAAAGTGTAAATAGAAGATATTTAAGTTAGGCTGAGGACAAATTCCAACTAAAGATACTTACATATGTACCAAGAAGTTCATTTCCTATATATTTGGAAATTTAATGTGCTTATTTAGGATTTTAAATATTGCCTACAAAATTTTTTTTCTAGAACTTACCTTCACGCATTATTGCAAAAGTAACACCCTGTGTTTTAAAAATCATTTGTTCTAATTAAAATCTTATTAACAATTAAAAAAAATTGATACAAACAAAAGCATTATAAATTTGTGCTTAACATTTCCTCAGAATAATTTCTTCAGTCAATGAATGTATGTATGTATATCCGCTCAGCCGTCACTTCAGCTGACTGCATAAGTCTCCATGTATTCTTGAGTTCAAAGTACAGGATTCACATGTCTGGAAGGAAAAAATAACGGTCTTAGACCCACCTTTATTATTATTACAACCATGCACAACAAGACAAAGTCTTATAATTACAGTGCAATGGTTTATTAAAGAACACACATTTTTTGGTATCATAATTTTCAATAATATACTTAAATATAATAAAAATAAATGCAAATATAATAAATAGACAAATCAATATAGGTTTTATAAAACATTTGGTGTAGATTTTTTAATGTAAACAAGAACAAATATTAAAAATTTTGATTGGTAAACGAAACGTTAACATATTAAAACAAAAAAAGTATTAGTACACGACATATATTACTAGTCAAAATAATTAAAAAGAAACATTTTAAAACTCATTGCATTGCTGTTTAGTTGTTGGTCATACGGTAGGGCATTCCAAAGGCGGACAGAATGTAAAAAGAATTGCCAATCGGAAACAAGGCATTGATATTTAGGAATTATAATTTTCCTACCCCTTAGTGACCTCGCAAATTTAATTCTCTGAAACAGATATTGCGGTTCTCCTGTGTATATAATTTTGTGAAGAAAAATTAGCACTCTAATTCTCAATAAATTCATAAATGATACACCATAAAGCATCCTCGCGTATATAGAGACATGGTCTCTTCTTCTTAGATTATATACATATCTTGTTATGTTATTATATAAAACCTCAAGTTTTCGTTTACTGACGTAATCACAGTTCGAAAACAATTCACAACCATATGTAAGGCTCGGAACCAAGTAAGCTTTTGCAAGAAGCACTCTTATTCTCAATGGTGTGAGATATTGAACAAACCAAAGTGCTCTCAATTTACAATATGATTTAGCAACCAGCAAATTGACCTGATTCGTCCACGTCAAGTTGCTATTAAAGACAATTCCAAGATTCTTCACATTACTGACTATCTCAATTTTCTCTCCATTAATGACGATGTCATCACATATACATGGCTGTACTGATTTCTTGTGGATCACTAGACATTCGGATTTCCTAGGATTCAAACAAAGCCGATTTACAGATGCCCACCTATAAATATTATCCAGATCATAATTAATTTTGCAAATATTCTCCGAGATCAATTGAACTGGACTACTTAGCCACAACTGCACATCATCGGCATACATATGAATATTGCAGTATGATAAATTTCCCGGCAAATCATTGGCATATAACGAAAAAAGAAGTGGTCCCAAAATGGATCCTTGAGGAACACCTCTTTTAAGCTCAACAATATAAGACACTCTGTCATTAGCGTATACCGATTGTGTACGATCAGTGAGATATGAGAAAATAAGTTGTGCTGCTGTCGAAGAGAAACCAAAAAGGTGTCTAAGTTTGTTGTACAAAATGTTGTGGTTTACTGAATCAAATGCTTTTGAATGATCAAGAAGCACCAAAAAATTAATTTTCCCGTCATCTAAATTACTCCTGATACTTTCCGAAACATTGACTAAAGCAGTCACACAACTATGATTTGGTCGGAACCCCGACTGTTTATTAGACAATAAATTATTAGCTTGAAGATGAGCACTTATTTGCAAATGCAAAATTTTCTCAAAGGCCTTTGAGAGATAGCTTAATATGGCTATTGGACGGTATTCGTCATTGGATTTGGTAACTGGAATTATTTTCGCGTACTTCCAACTTGTGGGGAAACAACTTGTGGTAATGATGGTGTTAAAAAAGTGAGTAATATACGGTAGGATAGAGGGCAACATGAGCCTTATGAATATAGGATGCATATTATCAAACCCTGTTGCGTTCGATTTTATCTGTGAAAAACTTGAAAGAACATCAAGTTGACTGACACATGAAAACCCGAACATACTCCGACCAGAAGTATTGAAGTCAACTCTGTTACACCCTCCTGCATCATCCATCGTCAGCGCGTTATTTCGATAGACTTAGAAATCCTTTCTAATTCGATATAATCATGTCCATCCGTCTGTCCTGCTGGGTGTCCTTGCACTATTATAAACACGCTACAGATCGCAATTTTATTATATTTTGATGAAATTTATCACAAATTATTGCCTTAGCATTGGCACATAGCCTGTAATTTTTTGGGAAAATTGGTTAATTTTTTGACATAGCTCCTATACAAATGCCCACCCGAAGTAATAATTTTGGGCACCCAGAAAGTTATTACACTAACTGACTGTAAGTTATTTAAAAAGTAGTCCTTAAGTTAATTTTTAAATTGAGGAACAGCTAAATTGTAGTTCAAAATTTTTTTGAATGGTTTGGACAACTTATCACATCAATGACTACACAAAAATACTGATATTCAAACGACTATTATGAGTAGACAACAACAAAATAAGATTAAGATTTTTTGTTATTTTTTCTTTGACTGTTTGCTTTACAGTAAATTTGTTAAAATAAAAATAAAATTAGTTAAATGTTTTGTATTTTTTGTCGTTTAGTTTATGGGCAATTAGATAAATTAGCTTTGTTCAAATTACAAAAAAGAAATTCTGTTTTCCTTTTTGGATAAAATGTAAGTTAAATAGGAAATGTTTACAGCAATAATGCCGTTAAGAAACTACTGATTATAAAAATCTATAGCTTATTTCAAAAATGTGGCGAAAAATTATTAATTTAAATTGAACTAAAGCGAAAATAATAAAAAGCAAAATATGCCAAATAAGGTGCCCCGGTAGATCAGTAGTAAGTGCACGAGTCTACCAGTCTGGGGGTTGTGGGTTCGATCCCCACCAGAGACCCTAGTAAGTCTGCTTCATTCTTCTGTTCTTTCTTCCTTATCCTTCTCCAAATTTCTTTTTCCTTCCATCTCAACCTATATTCTATCTGCCTCTCCAGGTAACACAAAGGGACCGAATTAAGCGAACCCAAGTGAGCTGTATCCTTTTCTACCTAACCTAAGGGTATTTTTACAAATTTCTTTAATTTTTTTTTTGTAATGACGAATGAAAAACAAGTAAGAGAGCTCTATTTTATATACCCTTACCATTGGTTACTTTGCTTACACAGTTTCCTGATCTAGGCAAGTTGTTTTCGAACCGTAAATATTTTAATTATTTGTGGTGGGCTTAAAGAACATAGCTATCATAGTTTTCGAAACAGAAAATTCACAACATTTGAACATTTCTATCTTTTCCCTATCTTCGAGGATCCAGAATATTAATACTTTATGGGGTCGCAAATGGATATTTAAAATATTACAAACGAAATGACAAACTGACATATACCCTTACCACTATGTAAAGGGAATAACTATTATGGCTCTTAAAAACAAAAACAAATTAAGCAAAAACAAATCACAGGTATGATACGATGTACATCTGTTGGCTTTGCAAGAGTGTCAAACTCCTTTCATAAAAACCATCTTAAATTTTGTTATTTTGAATTGTCAAAAGTGTGCCGAAATCAACACCACATGTTCATACATACCTACCTCCAAACATACATACAGAAACTTAATGCGTATATATTTACTTCCATATCTATGCTTAATAACGTTGCCAGTTGGTTAAATTTGTTACATTTTTTGTATGAATTTTGTTTAAAAAATGGGGAAAACTGGGGCATCCGCAGTATTTTGTCTATACTTAGGGGCGTGGCAAACAGATCGTACTCATTTTAAACAGCGAGCACTTCAGGAATATTTTTGATAGTTTAACACTAGCACCTGGTCCGTTGTACTTAAATTGACGCCGGAAACTTGACTTCAACATACACACAGACGGACATGGCTTAATCTACTTCCCTATCTAAAAGGATCCAGTATATACATACATGCTTTATAGGGTCGCAAAGGAATATAAAGAAATAACAAATAGAGTGTGAAACTGATATAATCTCTTACCACTATGTGAAGGGTATATCTAGTTTGTTTTTTTGCAAGTTATTTTTTTGTTGGCTTAAAGGAATATTATGCTGGAGGAGTTTTAAACCAATATTAAGTTGTTTTAAGTTACATCTCTAGTTGGTAACACATAAATAATTATTTTAGTGTGGTTAAATTAAAACTCTATATCTGAAACGTTGTGCATATTCTGCGTAATACTTAATGCTTTCAACCAACCAGTTTACTGAAAAAGAACATCATTGATCTATTTATACCCTTCACATAGTGATAAGGGTATATATCACTTTGTCATTCCGTTTGTAATTTTTTTACTATTTATTTGCGACCCCATAAAGTATATATATTCTGGATCCTTATAGATAGGGAAGCCGATTTAGCGATGTCCGTCTGTCCGTCGATATTTAAAATCAGCAAAATCGGTTCACTATTGACCGAGATATAAGCGAAAACCCAGAGTAACACATTTTTTTTGGACAAAATCCGTGCATATATCCCTATATATCTCAGTAAGTGTAGTCACTCTTGCCACAAAAATTGGCACGGATACTCCTAAGGAAGGGACCTAAATAATGAAAAAAGTTTTTTCAGATAGGACCTGGTGAAGGGGTATTTTTCCTACAATTGCACAAATTTGGGGAAATATTTTATGCGCTATATCTCGTAAAGTATAACAGCTATCGACTTAAAATGTTCTACAAAAGTAATTATACGCTAAGACCTACACTTCAAAAAAAAATTTTTTTGAGTGGGGACAAAAAAGGGGTAGCTCCCATACAAATTAACAATTTTTATAAAATATTCGATACGCTATATCTCGGAAACTATAACAGATATCGAAATGAAATGTTCCACAAAAAGTAATTGGACAACAAGGTCTACAATTTAAAGAAAAATTTTTTGAGTGTGGGCAAAAAAAGGGGTAGCTCCCATACAAATTAACGATTTGTCTGAAATTTTTGATACGCTATATCTCGGAAACTATAAAAGATATCGAAACCAAGTGTTATACAAAAAGTGATTGGACATCAGGGTCTACGCTCCTAAGAAAAATTTTTTTTAGTGGGGGCAGAAAAAGGTGTAGCTCCCATACAAATTAACAATTTTTATTTAATTTTCGATATGTTATATCTCGGAAACTATAACAGATATCGAAATCAAATGCTCTACAAAAAGTGATTGGACATCAAGGGCTACACTCCGAAGAAAACAATTTTTGAATGGAGGGTGAAGAAGGGGTAGCTCTCATACAAATTAACATTTTTTATGAAATTTTCGACACGCGATATCCGGACTCTATAACAGCTATCTACATCAAATGTTCTACAAAAAGTAATAATCAAATAAATTATACGTTTTGGAGAAAAAGTTGGAGAAGAGCAGAGGGACTAGAACATCCCATATCATTTAACAAGTTTTATTAACCTTTAAATATGAATAATGTCGAAAACTTTTAAAACTCTCGACCTCAAATCTTCTTCACCTGTTTCCAATATTCATACGAACGTTAAAATTTTGTATATTTTTCTATGGATTTTAAAACTCGCACAAGGTTTTTTATTATATTATTTGCAGTACAAAATTACTCGGCTGGGTATATTTAAACACCAATGTGAAGGGTATATAAGATTCGGCACAGCCGAATATAGCGCTCTTACTTGTTTTTAATAAAACTCCATACATATGTCCTTCCGGAATAAGCATTTTCAGGTAAATCTCTTTTAGATAATACTCGATTTCCTCAAAATTTTGCTCAAACAAAAAACCAAATTACTTTTATCTTTAAAAATTGCAGGCAAAATAATGCTACTTAAGTATTTAAACATATAAGCAAGTCTTTTTAAAATCGAATTGTTCCATTTAAACCTGCGTATTATTTGCACATATAATTTGTAGATTAACAACAATAAACTGTTGTGTAGAAAATTATATGACCCGGCTCCACTATATTTTTCTTTCTGGGTTTTTATTAGCTTTTATAAATAATTTAAATAGTTGTTCAATGTAGACTTATTTCTTATATGTCAAGTGCAGCTTTTATTTTGTAACACAAAACAAGCTTAGCATACTTAAATGTTTTCGACTTGAAATAACATTATTGTCTTACCATTTTTAAATACGTACACAAATCAGATAAAATCTTTTTTATGTAATTTTTTATTAACAACAAAAAAAGAAAAATATTTAAATAAAACCACACATAATAACTGTAAGAATTTTAAGAAATAAACCAAAAATAAATGCTATCTTAGGAAAACACAGTGTGAACTCCACCCACCAAAAATATCATTTCAAGAAATTTACAATCCATGTATTTGGATGAAGAAGTAGTTGGATGAAGAAGGTAACAAGAGCGAATCTAAATAAAGTAAGTAAATGTGGTATGCCAAGGAGTAAATCCCATATGGCCGACTATCTAAATCAAAAATGAATTAACAATGTCATGTTTAAGTGAGTAGGTGGCTTACATAATATTATACATAAACTTGTGTATGCAAACATGCTTGCATTCATATATCAAATAAAAAAAGCAAAAAAAAACGAATATCTAATAACTAAAATGAAATTAACTGGCCAGTGTTTTGTATAAGTAACAATAAACAGTCAAATTTGTTACAGTGAAATTGATAATGGCCTTAACAGAGGAGAGTACCTCTGTAACATACCTATGTACATATATCGGAACTACGACAAAACTGTCCATAGAAATCTAAAAGCTAATTTTTTGAACCATAAAGCAAAAAAAGTTAAAATTGAAAGTATTGGTGCTGCATTAATGAAAGAAACTGCTTTTCTCAATTGAATTACATAAACATCCCGACTTGCGTTGCTCCGGGTTGCGTCGTTTCCAAGTTGAATTTTTTTTTAAATTTCTGCATCTACGAAGATGCATCGCAGTTTTTTTTTTCATTTGTTAGTGCTTCGATTTTCGCCTTTATGAATCGAAAGGGGATTTCCCATTTAACTCTAATGTATATACATATGTATGTTAAAGCTACATGTTGAATAGTCTTCAAAGTTTCTAACTACTTATTCGGAAAGATTTTCCGTGTACGGAGTATTCACCTCAGCATTATTGCGCCGCTGGCAGGAGCTTCCGGCCGCTGTTATTAGTGGTATGCTGGTATAAGTGGTGTTGTAAAAGATACTGGACAAATTATTATATAGTCTACAGTAATTTTTCATTATATTTGTAAATGTAATATTAAGTAAAAAAACATAAAATTATTTTGACTTTCATTTTCATTCCCAATTTGTTTTTAAAATTATGAGTTTTTTTTGGCAACTTGTGACACTTCTATTCTCCAGCGCCTTTACATATTAAGTACAAAAATTTTTACTTCACTAAAAGTTGAAAGAAAATTATTAAATCTACCCAAAAAAATATAAAAAATTAATAACTATTATTATCCAAAATTTTATTTAAAATCCATTACAGCTGCGGTTGTTCGTTACAGCACACTTAATTCGATTCATAAAACATTTTGTAAAAAATTGTATGAATAGGAAATACATATGTGTTTACTTATGTCTACACTCTATTATTTGAAATATACTTGTACCTTAAGTAAATTTATTTAAAAGTTTCTTAAAGTTCATATACGCTAAAATTTAAAATAAAAATACATATTAAAAGTGCTGTACGCTTCAATAATAAATATTTTACAAATAGCACTTTCAATTTCTTTTATTATGCTAAAGATTGATTTTGAGTCATTAAATGTTACAATTTTAGTCATCAATAAACCATTCATTTCTGACGTATACAAGAGAGTAAAGATACTGCTGTTTAGATACTGGAAGTAACAGTGGGACAGATCACATGAAAATATATAATGCTTTCTTGTTTTTAAGTGGTTTTACAACATAAGAAATATGGAAAAACTTAAGGTGTTATATATCGCTTTCGAGAACGGAGGTGTTTTGCTCCTTATGGTGCGTATTGGGCATTAAAAATTTAATTAAAAAAAAAATTAAATAAAATATATTTATTAGAATTTATAACAAAATTGTAAAACAATAAAAAAGCATAAACTGAGCGTTAATGAGCGAAGCCCTTTCTAACTTTTAGGGATTTCAAGGATATTATACAAGGTGGGAAAAGAAGCCATCCGATGTCGTTTGGCTTTAATTTTTTTTTAAATGAAAAACTTCGATTCCGTTTTTTGTTTATGTTCGTTTGTCCCTTTAGAATTTTACTGGTAAAATCCAGAAGATGATATCGGACAAATAGGCACCCTCACAATTGATTGCAATACAGGCTCGCTTTATAGCATTTTTCATCCCTTCGACCAAAACTCCGGGCGACTGATTCTCGTAATTATCTCGAATGTTGCCCTTTGGGGCTTCCAGGGTCTCAGGCTTGTTCACGTAAGCATTTGACTTCAAAAAGCCCAAAAAAAAGGCCTGTAACGGTAAAGTCGGGTGATCTTTTGGGCCAATGTAAAGCTTTAAAACGAGAGATGAGGCAACCTTGGAACGCCAATTTCAAAATATCGGTTGTGGCTCGAGCAGTGTGTGCCGTTTCTTCGTCCTGTTGGAACCAAATGTCCTCCTGTCCCAATTCGGTCAATTGTGGCAGAAAAACTCGGATAACATGGCCCTATAGAGCGCACCGTCTACTGTTGTCGTTTGACCAGCGGCGTCTTTGAAAACAAATGGCCTGATATCTCCTCCAGAGTAAACAGCGCACCACGCAGTCACTCTGAATGGGTGTAATGGGTCCTCGTGCATCACTCGTGGATTTTCAGTGCCCCAGAAGCGATAGTTTTGCTTGTTCACGTACACGCTGAGGTGGAATTGAGCCTAATCCATCGTCATGATTTTGGTCGAAAAATCGTCCGTTTGGTCCTCGAGATTGAGGATGGCTTGGGTGTAAGTAACACGAGTTTGGCAGTCGATAGGCAGCAGCTCCTGGATAAAGCTCGATATCTTCGCCATCAGCGGCAATATTTTTGGCAGATTGGGAGGTCCGGGGCCAGCTACTCTGTACAGCGCTTCGAGTGGTCCCATACTTTTCAAGGCTGGTGGCCAAACGGCGTCGTGTTTGCGCAGTCGGTGTCGGACGACCGAGGAATCGGCGACGGAATTTGCGCTGCTCCAACACCACAGACAAATTGTTACGCAAAAAAAAAGACACGATTATTCTGCGTTTTTGTGGAGAGTATTGCTCCATGGCTTGTTTACTTGTATTCCCAACCTGTTTAGATCACAAATGTCCAAACATATTTGGCATTGGCTGCCGTTTGCAAAAATAAGAGCATCTTTCAATAAAGTGGTTTATTTGGCCCACCTAGTATAAACTTGAAAAACAAAAATGTGTTGTTTGATGCACTGTGGTTTGTCATGCTTGCTAAATAACAAGAGTTTTACAAATAAAATAAAAAAAATGAAAAAAAGTTAAACAAAATTCGCTGCTAATATAAAAATTATATACCTTAATATTAAAGATCGTTTTCTACTTTAGGTTTAAGTCATCCGAAAGGCTGTTGTTGAAAATATTATTTTTTTTTAAATTTTAACATGACTTATTGAACATTTGTTAAACAATGCCGTGTTGATATTGAGAAAAGACCTCAAATTATTGATGAATAAAAATAGTTTTATGCCGTCTGCTAAATAGTCCAATAGTCTATGAAACTATCTTGAAGTCGGTAAAACTAAAAACGAAACAAAATATACAAAAAATTGAAAGTGATTTATAAAGCAGACATAAACACTTTATCATCATTGTCGGGCTTTCATCGTTTAAAGCTGTACAACTAGTGTGTGTGAATATATTTGTTTTATATATAATTCAATGCTTTCGACGTGTCTTTGAGGCTTTGATTATGTTTAACCTTAATATTAGTCAATTGATGCATATGAAACGAGTTGGGTGGCATGAAGTTCATATCACGCTATTTTCTTGGTAAACATTCTGTCGTGGTTCAAATCAATAGCAGGCACGTTAACAGCGTTCCAAAAAGTTTTCAGCTTGCTTGCAAATATATGACTTATATGCTCGAATTCAAAAATTAAACCTTTACATTGTTGCATATTATTTATTGTTTTTTAGTGGCAGGACTATTAAAATAAAAAACGAGATGTATTTAAATATACTAACGGGTGATTTTTTTAGCAAATTTATTTTTGGCAAGAGTGTGGCTGGCAGTTCAGCTCTTTTTACGTAATATGCTACTGTTAAATATATTTGGTTTGATCTATAGTTCAGCTATTGATCGGTTTACAAACAAACAGCATTTGCAGATTATTTATTTTATGATCCAAATGCATAAGCGTTTAAGGAAGTGCTACGTGATTTCTTCCATCTTCCAAGTTCACATTAGTTGACATTAAACTTATACGTAAATTGCGGACAGAGAAAAATATTTCAGCTATATACGCCAGTGTTGTTAATTGCCATGAATTATTGATTCGTCGCCGTTTGCAGCGTAAAAGGATTTTCATATGAACCCTCTTACGGCCATAAAAACTATTTTATGTTTATTTGGCAATTATTTCATATATATATGTCACAGAAGCCTGTAAAAACATAAAATAGTTTTTTATGAATAAGGTCTTTAAAAAACACCTGGTGCAAGAAATAAAGTCACATGACCTAGCATACGGCTAATTTTTGGTAAATGGGCGCTGGCAAATTTGGATGAGGATTTAAGAGCGCGAGAACTACCTTGCGAGGATTAAATAGTTTTGTCCAGAATAGAAGACCTTGACCTGGCTGGCATGTGGTTTCAAAACTACGGTGCCGCATGCCAAAGAGCACGCTAAGCATTGACCCAAATTACTTTACGTTTGGGGCCTATTTCTGTGAAAGATCATATTTACAGGGACAAGCTTGCAATGCTTGATGCACTGGAAGCCAATATTTAAGAATTTTTTCGTGAGATACCGAGCGATATATTAATAAAAGCATCTATGCCAGAGTTAGACCTTATGAACCACTTATGGTGTAGCGCGGTAAACATTCACGTGAAATCACCTTTAAACATTTAATCATATCAGTTCGTTTTATGGACTCAAACAAAGATCTCACACATTTCACTTACATTCATGTGCTTTCCTTCTAAAGTCAGTACAGAAAGCTCTTAAAAAATTACCCATTACACGTTTAATTTTTTTAATAATAAAACTGTACCAGGTTTTACGTTGGCGGCTTGTGTAACTTTGGATATAGTGCTTTAAAATTTTAATAAAACTAGCCCATTTTTATGGGAGTTCTCACTCCCTAGGCTCTAAAACAAACAAGTGCTACACGTTTCATCAAATCGCCAAGGACGAAGCATTAGTATATTTACACCATTGACGCATTCTACGTGTTGGTGTGCAAATTTTTTTTTCCAAAACAAGAGGCACTTTATTTGTTTTTAAGTGTCTTTTTAAATAACCAAAACAATTAACAAAATTTCAGTAACACAAAGAAACAGACAAAAAATGTTAGAATCAACGTCTTAAGACGAATAAAGAAATCATCTTAAAATTAATGATTTTTTTTTTGGCTAAACGATTGTTACGAAAAGTATTATGCTTCCTGGTATAATTAAGTTAAAAAATACATTAATCTTTTTGGAGGCGTTTACACTGGTTTAAAATTAATGCAACTTTACAAAGATTAAAAACTAATTTTGAATTACTGTAAATTTTGGAAAAAACGGTACTTTTTAAATATTTTTCTGAGTAAAGATTGGCTAAATAAATACATTAAAACAATTAATTTTTAAATTGATATTATGTGGCATTTAGATTATATTCTTTTACATTAAAAATACATAACAATTCCAAATTGTAAGCATGTCCTTATGGTGGCCGAATAATTTTTTTACCACCACGATTTTATTTTATTTTCTGGTTACGTTACCATTATATAATTTGGTCTAAATTCTGTCCTACATGTAAATGTTTCATACAAAAAAAAAAGAAAAGAATTTCTGCTGTCTTAAAAAATTTCTAATATCTTGACACAGCAGGTAGTAATGGTATTCACTTTAATTCTGCGTTTAATATGTAGATTAATAACAAGACTTATTTTGTAGAAAAAAAAGACAAAAAACAGGTAAGAGTGCTATATTTGGTTGTGCTGAATTTTATATACCCTTCACGTTGTCTTTTTTTCTAGCCGAGCTATATTGTACTGCAAATATTAAAATAAAAAAATCTTTCCGCTGCATTTGAAGTCGATAGCTATAATAGAAATACCGTGTTAAAGGTTTAGGGCCGAGAGATTTCTTTCGATTTTCGAATTTTTTCGTATAAAAAGTTTAACAAAAGCTATTTGTTTGTATGGGAGGTTCCCCTCCCCCTGCTCCTATCCAACTGTTTTGTCTCTAAAATATAATATTTTTGTTTATTTTTGTAGTATATCCGAAGTCGATAGCTGTTAAAATTTCCCAGATAAAGCGTATCAAAAAATTTTAAAAATTGTTCATTTATATGGAGAGATCCCCTTCCACTGCTTCTATCCGAATAATTTTTTCTAACATTGTCCAATTAGTTTGTGGAACATTTAAAGTCGATAGCTGTTAAAGTTTCCAATAAACAGCGTATCGAAAATTTCATAAAAATTTATTATTTTTTTCCAAAATGTAGGTCTTTGTGTCTAATTACAATTTGTAGAACATTTGAAGTCAATAGCTGTAATAGTTTCTCAAATTTAGCGCATGAAATATATCATAAAATTTGTGGAATTTTAGAGGAAATACTACTTCCCCTGATTCTACCTCAAAAAAAATTTTCCCCAACTTAGTTTCCTATATTCAAAGTATTCGCGCCAAATTTAGTCGCAAGAGTGTTTATAATTACTGAGATATATAGGGATATATGCACGAATTTTGCTACTTGGGTTTTCGCTGATATGTACCGCTGTCAATAGTGCCCGATTTTACTGATTTTAAATAGCAATTGTCCCAGAGATTTTTCTGATTGTTTGATTTAAAAACGTTTTCTGTGCGACGTTATTTAAATCCGGAAATTGATTTCAACAGACACACAGACGGGCATATCGACGTCCCTATCTATAAGGATCCAGAATATATGTGCTTTATGGGGTCGCAAATGCATAATAAAGAAATTACAAACGGAATGACAAAATGATACATACCCTTATCACTATGTGAAGGGTATAATAAATTCTTTCTCTTTGGCTTAACATCAAATAAATGTTTAACGTCGAAAAAATCTGGTTATTATTTACTTAAACTTTATCCACATGAGCTTTAATATTTGCAAAAGATTGTTGTATTTGTTAGAGTTGTTGTAAAGTATTTAATTTATGATATTTTGTGAATGATTTAGCGCAAAGCACTTATACAAACATGTTGACATCATATAATGTCTTTTCTCCATGTATGATGGAATTTTACAACTGCATATTTTATGTAGTCATAGAAATAGATACGAACAAAAACATATTTAGTAATAGTCGTTGTTGTAATATTTTCTAGCTGCATTCTATAGGATAGGAATTCTAACGAGAAATAAATCTTACTGATTATAATAAATATTATGGTAACAACGAAAGTGCTACAAGTTAGTTGGCTGAAGTTTTTATTAAAAGACAAATATTCTCTTTGCAAAAAATTTGGAAATTTATTTTGAAATGTAGCAAAAAATATTGACCATTAATACTTAAAACTTCCATACACAGAAACCAAATATGGTTGGGCATGACCACTACGGCCAAAATGTTTTTCCCCGCAATTAAATTTGGTTAACGCAAGCATATAATAATAACTTTTGTTTAATTTAAGCGTCTATTTGTTACGCTAATCATGTTTAAGATAACTGCTAATATAATTGCCTCAAAATCATATATAAAATATAAAATAAAAGTGTTGTAATAAATACTATTTAATTGACAAACAAATACAAGTAGCAAAAAAGGAATATGTATTTTAAAATTCTTAATGAATAAATAAAAAAAACGAATATGTATAGTACAAACATATTTTTAAACAAATTATTATCCATTTATTTTCCATCTGCTTATTTTTTTGATAATCCATTAAGTAAATATTTTCAACAAATATTTAAATAATTAATTTCATCATACATTTTCAAAATGTTTGTAAATATATATATAGTTGTTTCCGAAGTAATAATATTATGGTTTCGTTGTAGTTATGTTTTTTAACGCTTATTGGAAATCATTCTATGATTAAAATAACGTCTGTGTCATTTTGCTACCAGAAAAATAATTTTCAAAAAAAAATTATATATTTAAAAGCACCAAAATTAACAAATAAACATTTTTAGTCAAAAAAAAAAAAAAAAAATAAATAATTAAAAAAAATTGGAAATCTTAATTTTATTTTCAAACGTGTTCGATTTAATATTAAGAAGCACTTTCATTTAGTCATGTTATGATGACTACCTGAAAAAATAATACAGTCATCTAGGAAACCATATTATGATCGTGCAATAGAGTTTATGGGTAAGTGGGATCATATTGTGATCCTCTTAATCATTTTATGGTCAAAGGGGACCACAGTACGGTAACTAAACAACGTGTTATGATTCTACAATGACTATATAGAACAATTTTGGGATCCGGTAGCACAACTTTATTATTCGCACTTTCTAAGCAATTAATAATCTTTTTTCAATTAATATTTTTATAATTAATATAACATTACATTTGTGCGTATATATGCAAAAATAGGATTATGGAACAGACTTTACAAAATGTTTTTGTTTTAAAGACCTTAAATATTTATTTTTTTGGTTCAGTTTTTCATTGGTAACTAATTATTCGATTGATATTTGCAAGCACATTTTAATGCGGGGGTCGGGAATTTAAGAACACACAAAAACAACTAGTTATTCGGCCAAAAAGTAACTAGAGCTTGTTAATCTTTAATATTACTTGCTTATTTTTAAGGTGAGCAAAGGTTTTACTGGAATGTAACGCAGCATCCACTTTTATCTTCATAACGGAAGATCTTAAAATACAGAGTCAAAAAAATAAATGATTTATAGGCACTGTATGCAAAATGACTATAAATACATAGACCAAGGCATATCGATACAAGGTAGCCGCAATAAAAAAATTAAGAGAGTCGTTCTCTTACTCTTAATTTTTTTTACATGGAGTTTGACACCAAAATTGAAAAATTTTTCGAGTTTAGTGTCAAACTCCATGTAAAAAAAATTAAGAGTAAGAGAACGACTCTCTTAATTTTTTTATTGCGGCTACCTTGTATCGATATGCCTTGTACATAGACCTTTCAAAAAAAATTTAATTTTGTTTTCGTTTGTTATTAAAATGTTTCACCAGCAACAGGTTAAATATTCAAGGCTAAAAGAGCTTTTGGAGCTACAAAGCAGCACTGACAGAATGTTCGAATGTTCCAGAGAGATGCGTTTCTCACTCAGCAAGGTCAGCGTGGCTGATAACAATTGATTAGGGTTTATGTTCCTTATTTTTATCGCAACTAGGCGTGACTTTATTAATGTTAGCACAATTACAAATTAAGCAGCTTTTTATTATATGGCGCAGGCCTACAACACTACCTACGCTCAAATAAAAAAGTTTTCAGAGGAAACATTTTTAACTGTGCTGGGATATAGAGCATAGATATGTATATCTGACTATATTTTATCCATTAAGGTATATACATATTACCAATTAAAAAAGAAAAAAAAAATTTTTTAATTTAGGCGAATCCTTGCTTAGAATTGACAGAAATTTGGACAGGCTTTAAAGAATGTTAATACTAATATATATACAACAGCTTATTAAGTGACAATTTTTTTGTTTCCGCAAGTGCATATTTTATTTTTAGAATATATGGCTAATACTCGAGTCAAAGCGAAGAATTTTGCTCAATTTCAGTATGTGTGCCAAGTCAGAAAAGGATCTTTTTTTATGACATATCCTTGCATGGAGTTTTTAAGCATCTTGAAACTAATGTATGAATTGAGTTTCATGCAGTTATTTTACCCTTTACATAGTGTCATTCCGTTTGTAGTTTCTTTATTATCCATTTGCGACCCTATAAAGTATATATATTCTGGATTCTTATATAGGAAATCCCATTTAGCCATGTTCGTCTGTCAATCTACCCGTCTGTCCATCTGCCCTTGTTGTAATTTTTGAAGCTCGCCTATGTGGCATAGATCTGCAAGTGATATCAAACAATGGGAAATATCTGCAAAAAAGTCGCCAGACAAAATTAAAAAAATGATAAATAAACGCCAACAATTTGTCCAGAGTCATCCAAAAACTGACCGAGATATAAGCCAAAATCCAAGGCCAACTACCTCTGTTAATTTTTCTCTAAAATCCCAACAACTGCCCCGAAGTTGCCCCACATGGGTGTAATGTAAAACCGACTCCCATTAATTTTTTCTCGCGATCTATTTGCTGAGCATATATATACTCTATCTCTATATATATTCTACTTCTCTGCCATATAAAGTTTAATATATTTTAATTTTTTTAAACCGCTTTCACAGCAACAAGGGTGCTCCTAAAGGGGTCAAATATAAATATAGACCGACCCCAATTAATTTTTCAACCAAAATTTTTGTGGAAAGTGCTTACCTCCTGTCTTCAGCCTCTACCAGGGCTGCCGTACAAAATTAAAAAAAAAATTGGGTAAAAACCCTACAACTTGGCCGGATTCCCTCCCAAAAATAATCTTAGGACATACTTACCCCCTATCTCAATCACCTAGAAGGGTTGCCAGACAAAATTAAAAAAATGATGAAAAAACGCCAACAACTTGTCCGCAGTCGGCCTTAGAGAAATTAGCCGCAGCCGAGTATAGTCCTCTTACTTGTTACTTTTTCTCTTTACCATGTCAACCTTCATATAAAGGATATGCGAGAAGGACACGAATCCCTAGAGTTTAAAGCTACCTCGCTGTTAATTCTTTTGAAAAAGGATACTTTTGAGGTAGGCATATCCTTGCTCAGAATTGAAAAAAAAAAACTTGAGAAGAATACAATGCATATTTTATTTTATGTCTGTCTAATTTTCAATAATCTATAATATTTTTCTTCTGCGTCATGGCAGTTTTCATTTTAAGGATATATGGGGGGAAAAATCCTTGGAGCTTTGCTTAGTTTTGAAATTTTTTGTCTGATCATATTTATGTATGTGACAAGTTTTGTTTCTTTATGATAACTCCTGCTCCTTTTGGCCACTCGTTGCATGATAGCTCTGCAGTGTGGGACGGTGGCATCCTAATTTCTTTTAGATGCTATTAATAATTTTTGAAGGTTATTTCACTTTAGTCCCTATAGTGCTATTCAACCATAATAAAGTAAACTCTCCCAAGTTCAGGTTTGCCTAATCCCTTTGTTTTTCATTGCCTACCTAGGCTTGTACTATTACTTCATTATACTTTTATCAAATTAAAGATCGATTCTGTTACCTTTCTGCCCAGTTTTGAACATCTTCTTTTTCTTTTTCCTCTTCTTCAAAAACCATTTGCCGTTATAAACTTATGTATGCATTTATATGTAAATGTATCTGCAGCATACAAAACTTACCAGAGAAAAAAAGCAACATAATCTCTTTATCAAATACTACACTTTTTCATAAATAACGCATGAGCAACATTTAGTAAAGTCTTCCGTATCTCAAGGCAATTTTCCTTTTCGTTTGCCAACAGCTACTATAACATCAATAGTAATAGCAACAAAAAAAATAATATTAACTAATATTTTTACTGTTGTTTAACCAATAATAGTGAATCCTAAACAAATTGCAAAATAATCAGTTTTTATTGACGCTGAAGACCTTAAAAGAGTGCGAACAATCACACTCTACGTTACCTTCCCAAAGCCACATCCTCAACTTTGTAGCATTTGCTTTGGGTTTTCTCCATCTCCTGTTCCTTTAAATGGAGCTTTTGCTAAATAAATATACGGTGAAGTAAATTGAATTCATTCACATTACGGACAAAACAACAAATCAATATGATCAACAACAAATAAAGCTGAACCAATGAATTGATGTAATTAATCAATACAATGCTGTGTAGCGACACGGAAAAGGCGTTGCACAAATGTATCCTTTGCTTTACACTTACTGGTGTAAGATTGGGCATTCTTGGCTGGCGTAAAGTTTGCGCTCCAGTATGAATTAGTACTTTAAAAGAGGAAAAGTAAAAAAAGAAATGTTCTTAAGCCTACACACGTAATCGTTTAAATTCCTACAACGGTTGTTTTAAAGTTATTACGTAATATTTGCGTCACTACACAAAGTAAAATACATTTTGCAAATTTACCGCCGCACAGTGGTCGAGCAGATCATCTAGTAAGCAAACTCGCAAATTTGCTTGAATTTCGTAAGATGTACATAGAAAAGTTTGACAAATGCTAACAGCCAAATTTTAAATACGAAAATATTTTGGTACCAGCCATTGTAAATTGATTTTTATAAATTGTAAAATTTTCTTTGCAAAACTAACGCTAATATTAAAATGTAAAAAAAACACTTATATTAATTACTTTATTTGAAAAAATAAGAATTTTGCAGGGATTGAACTTGAGCCTAAAGTTATAATAACAGAATTGTTTTTCATATACGTGTATTTAAATTTATGCCATAAATTTTTGTGCTACATAACTGACCCTTCAAAATTTATCTATAGAGTATATTAGGCTCTCACCTGACAATTCTGTTAAAAAATAAAAATCGGTGCCTTTTAACGCTATATATCGTTAAGAGGTATTATTTAAAAAAATTTTTTTTTGAACTTGATGTGAGGCAATATTAAAAGATATAATAAATTTAAATATTTTGTTATTTAGTAAATCCACTGTTAATATTTTTCTTTAGTGGTTAACTTGGTTATATAATAATCACATCGGTGATTAAGATTAGATATGGGTTGGTCTGGCTAAAATATTTATTTATGTTAGATGGGACTCCTTTCCTCCGTTCATTTGTTAGCATTTCATATAACTATTGAGTAATTCATTTTAAAGAAGGGCATTAAGGTTTAAATGTATACTTGAACGAATTTTTTATATTTTTCTAAGCTGTTTTAAGACAAACCGCTGCAGTGGAAGCTTGCGTGTATATTTATATGCATCTCCCAATATACAGTGTAAGTTTCAGTTAAAAAAATTTTACATTAAAGAAACAATTTTTTCCAAAAAGAGCGATCTTGTTTGGATAAAAATGTTATTTTGCGAAAAACCTTATTCTGTTATGCATTTAGTGATAAAGAATAACCTTTTAAGAATATGATTTTCATTTTTATTGTTGGTCCCCAATTCCGTTTTGAATTAATAGATTTTGCTGATATCATATGGCAGGCTTCTAAATCCATAACGATTAATACTGGAATTGAAAAAATAATAAACAAATAGCCTACAGGCTTGATGGGGCTTAAAAATTTAACATACACATAGCTGGGAAACGTTCCAGAGCTGACGAAAAAGTGTAACTGGCCGGTCCTGGTTGAATCGGGCTCTGATGTAGATGTCTGAAGAACCGTGTTATTGTACGTACACAGAAAAATGATTCTCATATTTTTTATTTAACTTACGCATTAAAAAAACTTGAAGTTTTTAATTAAAAATTTAATTGCCGCATTTAAATATTTCATTAAATCCAAAAATTGAGTTTATTTACAAAGTCTTTAAAAATGCCACAATTTTGCATTGGAATTTTGTAGCTAACGCTTTTGTACGTTCCTTTTTGTTAGTACTAAGCACTTTTTATGGTGAGTAAGCAAAAACCAAAAACAAACATGAACGCTACAGCGCTGCCGGTGGTAACAATAAAAAAAATTTTTTGTAACTTTTTGGCCCTCTATGTAATATGTTTAATATAAACCTATTAGGTCTTATTTTAGTAACTTTTTGTACTAGTCGCAGAGCAAGACATAATATTTTGTAAGAGAGATATTTTAATATTAATGTTTCGCGTTTTGCGTAATGAGGACTTTATAATTTTACACATATTTCAAATACCTGTACAATTTTATGCGTACTTGCAATTATTTTGTTAATTACGCAGGTTGCCTTTTATATTTTGGGATTTGGTAAGACAACTGACAGCTCTATCGTAAAGTTTGAAATTTTCTAAGTTATACGTACTCAGAACGTTTTGACATACGAGTGCTATTTGTGTTGTTTACAGTAACTTAAAAGATTCAACTCGACCCAAAAATGAAATTTAATCGTGAACGTTTTCGTGCGATTTTTTTTAACATTCGACGTGGATTAACTGAGCAGCAGTGCATGGATGAACTATATTCTGCTTTTGGCGATGAAGCTCAATCAAGGATAAGTGTTAATCGATGGTATGGTGAATTCAATCGTGGTCGTAATTCACTCCATGACGAATTTCGTCAAGGTCCTGCAAAATCAGTTGTTGTTCCGAAAACCATTGATGCTGTGCATGAACTGATATTGGAAGATGGTCTCGTGACCTATTGTAAGGTTGAGACAGCCTTAGGCATTATTGGAACCAGCATGCATTCAATATTGTATGAACATTTGGCTGTCAAAACAAGTTTTTCGCGTTGGATCCCACACAATTTGTCAATGCTCAGAAAATACGATAGCGGTGCTTCGAACTACGTCTATGATATTGTGACAGGTGATGAATCGTGGATTTACGCGTATGAGCCCGAAAGTAAACAGAAGTCGACTGTATGGGTGTTTCAAGATAAGTCAAATCCAACAAAAGTTGTTCGGGCCCGAAACACTTCTAAGCAAATGGTCGCCAGTTTTTTTCGGAACAACTTGATATGTCGCAACCGTATCACTTAAACAATGCAGAACAGTCTATTGTGAGTGGTACACAACCATCTGTTTGCTAGTTGTCTTCCATTAAACCAGAAAAACCAACCCCGAAAATGGATTACTCTTCAACACGACAATGCGAGCTCTCATACATCGGCTCAAACAACTGCATTTTTAAGCACCGAAAACATCGATTTGCCGAGTCATCTGCCGTATACTCCTGACTTGGAACCGAATGACTTCTTTTTATTCCCGTTCGTAAAAAAACAATTAGAGGTCAACGTTTTTTGACACCTTAAGAAGCGTTTGGTGTATTCAAAATGCATGTTTTTGGAGATCCCTCAATCAGAGTGGCAAAAGTGCTTCGACAATTGGTTTGAACGCATGCAAAAGTGTATAGATCTTCAGGGGGAATATTTTAAAAAACAATAAAGAGATTTTCGATGATTAATATTTGTTTTTCTTCTCTAATCCCGAAATATAAAATGCAACCCTAGTATAAAATTAAAAAAACTTTTTTTAATTCGTAAATGAAACTTATAATAAAAAAAACGTATTTTTATGGGTAAAAGTATATAATGTTTTGAAGCTTCCCCTGGCAACGTTGGAACGCTAGCACAAAGGAGATTTATAGCTTTGAAAATTCAATGTTTTTGGGGTCTTGTGGTAGACTCCCAGCCTAGAAACCAGAAGATGCCAGGTTCGATGCTAGATATCTAATAACATTATGGCACAGTGCGTATTGTAAGCTGCCTGGCCGATTCAGCGTAACCAAAAGTATACAGTTTTTTACCTAATCTGGCCCTTGCAATTTTTATTTTCAACTACAGGAAGCGCTTAAGTGTATGTCAAAAGGACCTAAATCGATATAATGTATACAAATATAATGCCTAGCGTTGGTTTCTCGAAAACCATTTAGTCAGTTTGAATAAATCGTTCTATTTCTATCTGTGGACATCTTTTTATTAATTTCTAAAACGAATAGTTAAATATTTGCAATGTGATAGAACTATTCACTTTGCTTAATTACCATCTCTTAAAATTTTTGAGATTTGCAAGGCTTGCCTTATTTCAACCCATTGCACTCAGTATCCTCAAGACAAGTTGCTCGCTGTACCTATGCCGTATGCTTCTGTAATATATAGTTGCAACCAACCATTAATTTTCTCCTATTTCTTTTGTATTTGTAAATGTAATACTAGTTCTTATTTTAGTCGTAGCCGATTACAAGGCCTTCCTTAAATAATTAAATTCAAATGGCCTCCACCTTTGGTGACACATGTCTTATCAAAAAGATTTTTTTGGTAGCAGCTTTCATCAGCCACCCTGTAGTTTATGAATAAATGCAATTCAATGCAATCAATGTGTGAATGTAGGGATGATTTTACAGTTAGTTTATTACACAGGTCTTTAAGTCATACTTTTTTTGGAAAAAATCCTGCACAACTCCTTTTTTTATCACTTCTGTTCCTAAAACAGAGTGTTTTGTCTGAGTTATTCTGATTTTGGTGTTCCTAAAAACAATTTATTTTCCTAATGCCTCGATTCCTTTAAAATACCATATATTTTTTCTTTTCTGTAAGCGTTAAAAAACCTGCAATTGCCTATTTTCCTTACTTTCGATAACGTTTATCTCTACTAATTAAAGAAAAATTCTTTTTAGAAATTTTACAGTATCACCAAATTTTTTTTATTTTACTTTAGATTTAAACATTCTAAAGTGAAATCGTTAACAGGGGTGTATAAAAATGTTTAAATTAATACCAATTTAAAAGTACCTTTCAATTCGTTTTATTTACATTGCTTATTGTTACTTTTACATTGCTCGTTGGGTTATTAAATTTTTTGCTACTTCCTATAGTTATCACTTGCTTACGCATGCCAAAGAATCTTCTCTGTTAGTACTGCCGGTTTGCAGGAATTGATTGAATCGAATTCAAATCAATTTCAATAAATGAATGTACATTTCTAAACAAAGCATTTGAAGTGAAAAAGAAAGGCCAGCATTCAATAGAGAGATCTTTCGTCCAAAACAGCTCCTAAAAGCTGGTAGAGGTTTCCTATCAATTTCTTTAATGCTGGTTTTTATATTCTTCCATTTGTTTTTTGTTTTGTTTAGGTTTAGGCTGTACAGAAGGCACCTTCCTCTAACTGCGAAGTTAACAAGCGTCTCTAATATTTAAGTAGATTTAAACCAAGAGTTAATGTGATTTCTTTTAAAAGTATAAATAAGTGTTTTTGGAAGGAAACATCAAGCTTAACAGCGAACCGCTTGCATACCGTTTTATAAATATGAGAGGTTTCGTTTGTAGCATGTGAACTTCTTTTTATAAGCTGGCAATATCTCTAGTTAATAAAAATTGTATTAAGAATATATTGGCAGAGCACCTTTTGTTTTTTTTTTGTTTTTCTGATGACCGGCAGGTGTAAGCCAAAAAAGAAAAGTTACGAGCTTCTTACTCTTACTTTGCTATTGGGGCAAGAAACAATATTTTAATTTCGAATTGCATTTAAATCGTTTTTGAATTGCTTTTAAGTACTCTGTTTAACTATTGCAAGTTCTTCTACAAAAGCACACGTTATATTGATTGATGATTTATTGAATACAAAAAGGTTGAGGGCTTAACGTTCTATTGCGAAAGGTGTTTCAAATGAAATTTATTTGAAAAAAAAACGAAGGAAGAGATTATCGCTTTGCTAATCAGAACGAAAGTATTCTAAATTTGTTTTCCTTATAACAAATTTTTGTTAAAAAATTTTAATCCAATAAGGCTAGCCAGTATGAAGACCCTTTACTTATGACGGCCTGTATATTGATATTAAAAGAATTATTCTAGAGACAGGGCAATCTTTTTAAGATTCCAACTTCTTGATTCCTTAATCAACTAACTTGGATAAAATGCTGCCGTCAACAATTGTCTTAGCTATTCAATACCTTGACATGGATACTAAGCAATAGCTTAAGTATATTCAATATGGTAAGAACATGCTGAATAGCTAAAGTAGTCACGTTATACAAGGCTTTCTCTATGTTAGAAAAAGGCTGCCATTGGATATTATTTAATATTTTAATAAATCTCCAAGACCACGCCAACCTTATAATCGGAAGTTTCCTTATAGCGACAATTAAGGTAATCATGCCGACTACTAAGGAGTTATGTAGATTCTTCCAGTCATTGCTGTACTTGAGAGTCGATGATCTCTAATAGCATTTCGATCTAAAAGGATCAAATACTTGTCGCATGCACAAACTACTTTGTATTTTCATGAGTCGTGTACTGAACTAGGGGCTGAATACGGCCAAAAACTTTAAAATTTGTTGAAAATTGGGACTTGTACTTCGTTCACACGAACACATGGATATCCAGCTGGGCGAAAGGATGGACAGACGTACATGCTATTTTCGACTCAGGAAGTGATTCTGAGTAGACCGATATCATTTAGGGTGAGTCTCAGATCATTATATTTAGGTGTTACAAAAATCTGCCCAAACTCATAATACCTTTTCCCCTATGTGGTGTGAGTATAAAAAGAAAATAATAAAAATTTTCTTATAAGTGTCGTTTTGCAAAAGACATTAATAATTCTACCAATTTTAACATTTTCCTTATAATTTAATTTAAAAATTTTCTAAATGTTTGTCAACAAACCGCAAGAAATGTGTTGTTATGGTGTTTTTGGCTAAAATGATATAATGTACTTGTTTTTAAGTGACATTTTGCTTAAGATAAATGTCAAGGAAA
This sequence comes from Melanophora roralis, assembly GCA_963583895.1. Classification (NCBI taxonomy): domain Eukaryota; kingdom Metazoa; phylum Arthropoda; class Insecta; order Diptera; family Rhinophoridae; genus Melanophora; species Melanophora roralis. The sequence continues at coordinate 48,671,755 of OY757187.1, forward strand.
CTTAACATAAACATTCAATTATTCGTAAAACATAAGAATATTCGTTACCTGAATAGAGAAAGGCCCTAACTAATTTATTTTAAAAGCCCAGATCTTTTCTTATTTCCATAAATAGGCTGCTTATTTGTCACAATTAACCAAAAAAAAAATATTGATTAAAAAATATGAGTTAGGGCCTTTCTATATTAAGGGAAGAACATGTACTTACTAACATACAACGAACATTGAACAACGAGCATGTTTTATAGACATATGAATGTTTTTGAGTGTTTGATGATAAAAAAAAATATTAAACAAACATTTATTGAAAAATTTTAATGTTGAATAATTGCATTTACAAAAAATTTAAGCACTTTTGTTTGACATCGTGTTTTTTGTGAAGTCTAAGCGCCTTAAAAAAGTTCGTAAAATAAAAATAGAAAAAGTGATAAAAATGTTCACTATAATTGTCTCATTTTGGATCTTTCTGCTGCTTCTTATTCAATTTTTGCATCAAGTGATCATATGTACATTCTAAGTTTTGCAAAAAAGGCGCAATTTAAGATAATAATTGATTATGTCAAGAGGACGTTGGGTACAGGTAAGCTCCTGTAATTAGAACTTCTATTAAATTTTAAGCAATGATTCCACATACAAATATCATTTTGAAGTAAGTATTTTAGGTTTTAACTTCATTAAATATTACTCTAAATTTACAAAATTATAGCGTTAGCTTATGATCTTACGATCTGTATTTCCGGTACCCACACTTAAGCGGAATTTGAGAACTAAAAATATTCTGAAGACATTGAAATATGCATATGCAAAAGTATTTTGAAATTAAAACTACAATTCTAAAGTTTGTGAAATTTTTCCATTTTTGGCCCTTCCTTCCATAGTAGGTGTTCATCCTACTACCTACTACCGTTTTATACATTTTTGCATAAATTCTTTAAATAAAATAAATATTTGAAAATCAGCTTTACTATATGTTGTGTACGGTAAGATGTAAACTTGAAAAACTATGTCACAAAAAAAAAAAAGGAAATAAGTGAAAAACAAGAAAATTCAAACTACACTTACACTGTGAAATTTTTTAGGAAATCACCTCCACGAAATTTTATGTTTCTAGACGAGGTGTGTAGAAGAGTAGGCTGTGCTATATTCTTCTTGTCCACGCACAAAAATTTCATGAAAAATTTAATCGTGAAAATCCCAGACTTATACTGGACTTAAACGGTAAAATTGTTCATGAAATTTTTGTTTGTAGACAAAAAGGGTGAGGAAGAGTCTACTTTTCTACACCTTTATCTAGAAACATAAAATTCCATGGAAGTTAATGCTTTAAAAATTTCGACCTGTAAGTCCATTATTACACGATTAAACTTTTAGGGGAATTACTTTTACGAACATTTTGTTTGCAGACAAAAGGGATTAAGAAGACCCTACTTTTCAAGAAAAATAAAAGTTCATGAAAATAATTTAATGAAAAGTTTTAACGTGTAAGTCCAGTATAAGTGTAGCATTACACAAAAAAATTTTTTATGAAATTATTTTCATGACATTTTATGTTTCTAGAAAAGGGGTGCTGCTGCAATTTGTAAGTGAAGAAGCTCAACAAGATCTTTGCTCCACATTTTATGCACAGAGAAAAACTTTACAAATTTTTATTCAAACAAACAGTTTTTTTCAAAATTATAAATTTTTTCAGATAATATTTTATTAGATCCTAATAAAAATGTTGTCTAATTTACATATACATATACATAGGTATATATATTTTGTGAAATATCTTCTCTGTGAGGTTTAAACCTACCTAAATAGGATTGTAACCAAGAGATGGTGGTATGTAAGTTAATCCTGTTATATATATTTAAATGAATTTAATTAATACTTTAAAAAAAAATTTACCAAAAAAACATTTTTTTTGTAGGCAGAGAGAAGGGAGATGTGTTTCTTTTAAGCCTGTGGTTTCCAAAAAAAACCTATGAATGTCTAAAATAAATTTAACACGAAAGACATTAAACGTAATTAATATTGTGTCTCCTACAAGTACACAAAACTTATATTGCGGCATTAAAAACATTGTAGAACTTATAAACACAAATATTTTTTAACATTCTGTCAATCTTTTGCTATTCAAAATTTATGTTAAGTTGTTTTCAAAACCTGTCGCACATTCATTAAACTTATAAACAAATAAAACATAAAATATTTAACGTTTACAATGGCTGCAAACATTAGTGTTCATTAGAGATGACCTAAAAATATAATTTTCAATTATTGCAAAATTGCTTTATTGGCATGTAGTAAAACAACAAAATCTTCCTTTCTTTTAAGGCGACACTTCTGCAGAATCTTTAATTGCCACAACAGTTAACCTAAAAACTTTTCAATATTTTTGTAAGGCTGAAAAAGTTAAGTAAAAATTATTAATTTTTTTTAAAGATGGCATTTGCCTGTACTTTTCTTTTTTAACAGACTTTAAATATTTTGTTATTAAATACTTGTTGTGGTTTTGTGTTTGTGAACACTTATGTATATGACAAGCGACAACAATTATTGATGCTTTTAAAAGAACATTTCAAATAATACAAGATTAACAGCACAAGGCTAGTGGTATAATGAATATAAAGTGCCATGTGTCGAGAGTCTTGTTTTCTATTGTGATATTTATCACCAGTTGGGACAATGAATACGAAACTTGCTCAATCTGTTTGTAAGATCTGGAAATACTTTTTAAAATATAATGCAATTATATGACAGGTGTGTTTAAGCAAACGTTACTCATGTTTCTTCATAAAATAAAAAGAAAAAATTTAACTTAAAAACTTCTAAGCTTTCTCTAGAATTTTGCAATACAAATAATCATTTTTTTACCAGCTTTTTATCCATTTGATCTCCTAATACTTTTCAAGAACTGACTGTACAGAATATAGCCCGTTGGTTTGTTACGCGTTACCAATAGGCCTTTCTAGATACTCAGTGGTTGTTAGGCTCTCGGCTTCGAGTTATCAACCTTTTATCAATCGGCGTTAAGAATAAAAGAGAGAGTTAGCAGATAAATTTGAGAAAAACGTCAAATTTAATAACTGATCCTTCACTGCCAAAAAATTGTCAAGTCTGGCAACCGTGTAAACAGATAACACTACATTCAACGTTGTTTATAGACCCCATAAAGTATAATTATTCTGGATTTTTAAAGATAGAGAAGTCGATTTAGCTATGTCTGTCTGTTAAAATCAAGTTTCCGTAGAAGTCTCAAATTCAAAAGTGTAGATTTGATATCAAACTATTAGATACATATACTCCTTAGCAGAACGCTGCACAGTGGGTTCGATGACACCGGAAGTGGCGATTAATTCATGGGAGCCGTAATTAAAATTTTTTTGAAATTTTTTTTTTTAAATCGTTAAATATGCAAAAAAAAGGCATATTCTGAAAAAAAGATACACGAAAAAAAAAGAATTTTTTATCATAAAATTTGTATTTATGTATTTAAATATTTATAGCAACATATACATTTGTGTGTTATTTTTATTACTTTTACGCATTTCTAAGTACTATGAGTATAAAAATGTGAAATTAAAGTCTTTTAACCACGAGTTAACTTGGACAAGACCGGGCTGCTACTGTTCATGTCTAAAACCAAGATTCCAAGCTACAAGCTACCGCGATTAGGTGGCTGGGTAATCTTCCTTTGCTAGATATCTGACTAATGTCCTCAAATGAAGATCATCATTGAAACTAAATACCCAGAAGGGGATAAAAAGGATACGGTAGCCTTTTAAGTATGTCGTAAGATGTTCGGCGCAAAACAGGGACTTGGTCCTGGCATATTTTAATAGATATTTTAATGGATGTACATGGCCTTAGTTACAAACAGATCTCTAGTACGATGGACGGCAAAAGAAAAGAAATATAAAGGGGACCAGTTGGGCGAACTCCAGAGATCTGCGTGCATTAAAATTGCTGGAGCCCTGCTTCATCCTTCAAAAGTGCTGAATATTATACTGCGTCTTAATATAAAACTTCATATAATGGCCATATCTACAAGTAGCTTCATGGAAACCGAGAACATATGTCAAGGGCCAACCTTCTGACTATGTTACATCACTTACGGACTTTAATAAAAAGTTTTGGGTTCTTTTACCTTCCAGGAATGAGTGGTGGTGAATGGTTTTTTAGCAAAGCGTCGTCTGACAACTCAGCGTATCTTCCTTCAGGATACTATTTGCTTTCTAACTTCGATTTGTCATCAGAAACAAATCGCCACTGGTGTGGTTACAAGCACCTTGCCTCGGTGTTCTAGTTTTCCATTTTTAATTGCTTTTTATAATAATTAAGATTTCTTTTATACGCTTTTTTAAATGCGTTTTCTTCGTTCTTTGATGCTAAATTTCGGAAAAATCAAAAATTAAATCATAATTTAAAGAATATATTCTTAAATTCAAGAATACGGCCTTAAAATTAAAATAACGTTATTGATTTTAAAAACGTGTTCTCAAAGTTTGAGATTATGTTCTTAAATTTAATAATACGATCTAAAAATGAAGATTGTATTTTTGATTTTTGGAATTCAAGTAGAGTCTAAATGACCCAGTTTTAATAACGCCACACCACTCGATAGGTGATAGGCCCCCTTAAACTATGGTCCAAGGGAAAATGGAGTACTAGACCCACCCTGTCGCATTGATGTATCTTGACAGGTCGTTCAGCCCAATCGCAGATACATCCCTTAGGCTGTCCAGTATATGATGGCCCAGGAACTTGTGCCTCTTCACAGCCATAGCAGGGCATTCGCAGAGAAGATGGAAAACCGATTCCTCTTTTTCCATATTCTTGCAGTTGCGACAGTGATCGTTTAACGTGAGGCCGAGTCGTTCTTCATGCCTTTCCATCACCCAATGACCCGTTAGCCCCGCCAGCAACTTCGAAATTTCCACTCGATTCCGGTTCATAAGTTGCGTAGTACGTACGACATCGAAAGAGGGCCACATTTGCCTGGGGACCCTACACCAACCCTACTCCAACCTCCGCCATCTATCGTCAGCAATGCGCAAAAAGAATCTAAAGATGCTGCTCTTAATAGTCTGCAATGGAGTTGCGACTGCATTCACATTGGAGCTATTCAGAGCAGATCCTTTCTTAGCTAGCTCATCTGCCCGTTCATTACCATGGTAGCCCATATACGCAGGTACCCAAATCAGAGTAATGTCAGACAGATGCCTTAGCTTAGTCAATTCTATTCAACACTGACTGACCAATAGTGGCGTGGTAGTGTATGATCTGGGTGACAGAAGCGCCGCCCGACTGTCGACAAATAAACATTAATCTTAAAATATTACAAAAATTACAGCCCCTTCAGTTAAGAAACTCTGCCATTAAATGTTACACCAACTAAACAGGTGTTTATACATTATTACTTCATGTATTAAAATTTTCACCATCATGGCAAAGAGTTTACGAGTGAGTACCAAAAGCCCACTAAGTTTGTAAAATGGTAAAAACACTTGTTTTATCCGTACAGCGATGATGTTCTTTTTTATAGATCCCACTCATATGTGTATTTGTTATTTTCTTTAGATTTTTTACATGACATGCGTAGCTTTTTGTCTTCTATAATAATGATAAATTGAATATTTATGAAAATTTTGATGTTTGATTTTATGTGCACATAATGTTTATTTTTTTGTCTTTTTTGCAAGTGTTGTCTTACCAACTACACACTTTTTTTTAATAATTTTCTCACAGTTGTGTAAGCACAATACAAAGTTTTATTTAAATTCTAGGTAATAAGCCAATAGATCAAAAGATGCATATTCTTGTCTTTCTAGTTCTTAGCTTTCCTTTTAACTACTTACGTTAGAGAAATGTATGTGTGGAATTTCTTTCCGTGGGGAGCTGGACATGTATGTTTGTGTAATCATATGTATTACTACAGTGCTGACGACAAACAAAGAAACATCTAAGGTTAAGTAGTGCGGGGTAGTGGTATGCCACCATAAAAAGTTTTTATGAAATTTTTAAGTTTAGTTTTTGTACTAGAAACCAATTTTGTAATATTTAAAAAAAGTTTAATTATTTTCCACTAGTTAAAGGTTTTGTTAATATAATAAACATTTTAGTAGTAATTAACTTAATATTTGTTCCAGTTTAAGTTGAATGTAAACAATTAATAACTTAATAAAATTTTTTCCATATTATAACTTTATTGAAAAACTACTTTTGTTTTTAATTTTTGAATAATTTTTTTTTTTATATTTATTTTATTAAGTCCATATATTTGCTTATTTATTTAAATGGTCCATGTATTTAGTTTCGTCGGGTGGTATCAGGCCAGAAAAATTTTTCTTCCAGATCTTTAGAAAGCTATCCTTATCTGTCACTAAGTTTCCATGTTGATCTTTACAGGGTGAACGCCCCCATATCCCTCATTCTGATGTTTTACGAAATGGAAAAATTTTCTGCCATCGTTTCGACTTTCCTTCTCTAGAAAAAATTTTTCTTTTCTTTTTTATCGACACCTCTCTTACCCATTGCGTGTACCTACCGTCCACACTGTTCATTATTCTTAAGATGTTCTTAATATCCTGGTATGGTATTTGCAGCATTTTCAATGAAGCTGGCAATATGATGCAATTAGACGCAAAGGAGAAGTTGGGATAATCGAGTGGAGTAGACGCTGGTCTTTTGCTGTGTCTGCAGTTTTGTGGCATCAATTTTCTTTTGTAAAATGATTTGCACATGACGCTCAATCGCGTTAGAGCTTTGGATGCGACAAACAAGGTGGTTATCCGAGTCGATGTTAGCTCCACAGATCGTCCGCACATCTAACTCGTTTGAAAAGTGACGTCGATCCGCAACATGGTCAAATTGATTATTATTTAATAGATCAAGTTAGGCTCATGTCACCTTATATATCGCGATGTCTTAGCCTTGTACTGATAATTGCCATATTTCAAGCTGCGGCAAAGAAGGTCAGTTTCACGCCGCTTTCAGTTATATGCCAGTGAAGGCTGACCTTTCTAACTGTAGGATTAAAGATGTCCTTCCATCCTACATTATCATTTTTGCTATCATATACCTCTTCTAAGCTATCATAAAAAAGCATCCCTGATGTCGCCTTCAGCGGGCAAAGTTAGACTGACATAAAAGTATCTTGTCTTACAGCGGTATTAAGCGATTTGCTCACTAACTGGGCTGAACTAGGGAACTGGGAAACCAGGTATCGTATTCTTCTTGGCTAGTTGGATGGCAACTGTATTACCATAAATGCCAGTTTTGATTTTTAATAAAAATAAAAATATTTGTTAAATATTTTTTATTTATTCTAATCATGGCAACGACAATTTGGCCTTAAACAGCAAGCAAAAAAGCTAACAGTTGATTAACTTAAGTAAAGCAATTAATGTAAGGTAGCAACCAGATAAGCAACAGGAAAAATTTAATAACCAAAAACTTATTGCTTAAAGCAACATCAATTTTTTAAAAAATGGTTGCTTTGCTGTGCTGCCTAAGCGCAATGGTCGGTAACATTAGGAAAGGAGAACGTTTTTCCATTATTTTGTTTTTCTATTGTAAAAGTTGTCTGTCTCCTGGGAAAGATGAGCCGTAGTGCAATTTGGGCTCGACGACCGGCAGGACTTCTGTTACCGTGAAAATGATTCACTACGAATTTTTTTACGACAATGCATAAATTGATTTTTGTATTCGTTTTATTCAAAAAATAAAGGCGGTAATTTGTTTTTAAAAGAAAAATAGTAGTAAAATATAATTGCTTGCTATGCATTGACAAAATTAGCTTTTGTTAATAAAATTAAGAAAAAAAAATTATTGTCGTTAAGAAAAACATCGCTAGAAATATTTGCTGTTTACCTAACAATAACTGCTGACTTATGTAACCGATTAAAAAATCGGCATTGGAGACCGCTATGCAGGTGGTATCTCCGGCAGGTATGTGCCAACTTGAGGTAAGGGATGACTAAGATTAGAACTGGGCTTCGTCATGTTGAAACCAATCAGAGGCGTTGCCTGGTATCCAATACGGCTAGTATTTCACTTTGTCGCTTGTTTTCTTTTCTGAAGGAATTTACAGTAGGGCTACAGGCCTCTTGGTGGAAGTGATGCGAATCCTTTGTAAATACCCTTGGTAAGCTGGCGTAAGCAGGAACCTCTTTGAGAGTTTTTTTACATTCCTTAACTTTTCAAATTGATCTCTTTAATAACTTCGCGTTAATTTATCTGTTTTTTTAAAGACAAAAATATTACATGCACTGATTATTTGCCGATATTTATTTGTTGTTAAAACACTTGTTATATGACATGTTTAATCGCTGTAAGCTGAAACAATTAAATTATTCTCATTTACAAGGCGTTAAAATATTCAAAATACCTTTAAAGAAATGAACATCTCTTAAAAAAAAAAAAAATCAGAATCGCAAATATGAATGTGATCAGCCTAAAATAAAATATGTTCACAAGCTTAATTGACTCGAAGCAAGAACTTAACTTAAGAGTTTTCCTTTTGATTTCAACCACAGCAAAAACCATTAAAATCATAAATTATTACCCGACTTTTTTCTTTTATTTTTAAACTCCGCAGAAGCGAAAGGAAATGATTGTACAATTGTTTTATGTTGAAACCAGTAGCCTCCTCTTAAGCATTTTTCATCATTAACAAAGAAACAAAATATTTCAAGGCAAGCGTTATGACCAAACATTGCGTTTCTTCATAAACTAAACTTGCAATAAAATTGTTTATTAAAATTTTAAAAATTAAGATACAAGATTAGCCAGCACCATAGTGTGGTTAAAATGGGGCTAAAAAAAATAACACGTGATAAAAAAGGAAACTCCAAAATTGATAATTTTGCGAAACAGTAAAATCTGTTAAAAATGGACTAATATTTTCCAAAGGAATTAGATATTAGAATATTTAAAGGTAATAATATATTTGAGAGAAAAAGAAGACTAATGGTAAATATTACTTCTATCAAAGAGGTGTTACCAGAACAAAAAAAAGTGACGTGTGCTACAATTGATATCCAACAAGGCATAAGTTCGGGTGTGAATTATTTCTTTTCAGTAGAATACGACACCTGATGTTCTGATTCGCTCAGCCTAGAAACTCCAGAAGGTCTTTAAAGCAGGTTTATTGATAACACTAGCGGAAGTACTGCATAAATAAAAGTCAAATATTACTGATATTCAAGAGGTTCGATAAAATGGGTCTGATTTTACTAGGATAGAGAAGAATGGCATGTACTACAGTTGATATCCAATCAGGCATGCATTTGTGTGTGAAGATAGATGCTCCTGCGAAAAAGGAGCTTAAATATGGTTTTGATGGAAAGCACAAAAAGATACGAGAAAATCACAGCTGAAAAGAAAGAATTCAGGAAAATCTTTTTAAACTTTCTAAACGTGAAAATTTGAAGAGCAGCGTAGAAATTTAAGGTGCTTGGAAGCCTTGCTCTAGTTTGGCCAATTATCCATGTCGGTTTCTTTAAGTCGTTAAATGAGTTAGTAAGTTATTTAAGGAAGTTTGAAAGAAATTATTTTTTTGCATTCATAACACTAAGAACAATTAAAAAAATATTTCCTTAAAAATTGTTTAAATTTAATAGGTTTTAATATCCCACTTTTAAAGTGTTTACTGTTCTAAACTGCACGACACCAAACCCATTTGCTTTTTGTTGTCTCTTTACTATCAAGACTTAATTAATTTTTAATTATATTACATAATATTTTATTTATTTTTATACATACACACGCACACACCTTCATACATACACATGTTAACACAATACGCCTGAAAAAACTTGTTGATTCACTTTTCCAATACATTTTTAATTTAAGGAAAAATATAACGAGGGTTTTGCGTACACTATTTCAATAAGATTTCAGAAGCGCCCTTGCTGAAAATAAAATAAAGGTTTATGTTAATAGTTTTGCTAATTGTATTCCTCTTGATCCCAGAACTGATTGTAGAATAGATTGATGATAGTGACGATGGTGGTAGTGACCAGTTACACAGAAAAAACTGAGTTGTAGAATCAGTAACAAATTTCAAAGAATCAGTAAATATTTTGTTTGGCTGAGGACCTACAACGAAAGTTGTAAATTTAGACAAATAATTTTGCAAGAATTTTAGTTTCTGTTAAAAAATTTTGCTGAGCTGGTTAAATATTTTATTTGTCTAGGCGAAAATTTTGTTTGATTTAAAAATTAAATAAAAATATTATTAGAGACTATTAAATAAATTGACTTAAAAAAATAAATTATTTTAAACAAGAATTTGTTTGAAAAATTTTTTTTGTAGTTTTTTGTGTGTACAGGTACCACTTTTAAAACAATGATGATGTTTGTCGAACAAGTGCTTAAAGCTTTGCTTGGCAAAGGCAACAACAACATTGGCCTTAGGTATTAATTGAAGTCTCTTTTTAATGTCGAGGATGAAACCAAACATAAATTGGCAATAACGAATTGCAATCGAGCAATGAGCATAGTTAATGAAATAGGCAAACAACTGATCGACAGAGTACACAGAAAAAAATTTTACCATATTTTTTTTCTAATCAATGCAATAATTTAACAACCCGTTTTTAATTAAAAATTAAATTGCCAGAATTAAACATTTAATTATGTTTGAAAAATTAATGCCAACAATGATGCTCATTGGAATACAACTCTTATGTATGGGCAGGTGCTCTAAAGTCTAATTTGGAGCTCCTTGACCGCGTATAGGAATGGGCTAAGGTACTCATCGGCGACAATGTGGTATCTAATCGTTTCGACTTACTTGAGCATCGTCGCAATGTGGGGTGTATTTCACTTTGCTATCGATACTATACTGGAATGTGGTACGAAGAAATCAGGAAACTTAAGCCCGTTCTTTTTTGCGTGATAAACGTCTTTAAACAAGAGCACACCCATTTGTGGTCGATGGTGAATCACAATACGCATTACAGAGAAATTCGTTCTTTAGTCGCACAGTCCGTATGTGGAACTTTATATTTAATCCATTAAATTCCTAGAAGGAACATAGGGCTGTAACAAATAGATTCCATTGAGTTCGGTCTAGTGCTAATTGTTTGATTTCGTTCCAACTCTTTCCGTATCTTCCAAGCTCAAACTCGACTTGTCTTCTCCAGGTATTTCGCGGTCGCCCAGGCCTTCGGCTTCCTTGCGGGTTGTATTCTAGTATTTTCCGCGTAAGATCATTTGCCGATTTCCGCAAGGTGTGGCCTAGCCATCTATATTTTCGGCAGAGAATCTCCTCAGCAATGGGGGGTTGGCTGGTTCTGAACCACAGGTCAGTGTTAGAGATAGTGTTTGGCCAGAACACTCGAAGAATACGTCGAAGGCATCGGTTGGTAAAGGCTTGAAGACGTTGAGCATTGACGGCGGAGACGTTCCAGCTTTCGCTGCCATACATAAGAGTTGATTTTACATTGGTGTTAAAGAGGCGGATTTTTGTATGCAGCGATATGTTAGACGATCGCCAGATTTTGTTTAGGGTACCGAAAGCCTGTTTCGCCTTAGAGAGGCTGCATTCGATGTCTTGCTGGCTGCCACCGTTATTAGATATATAGCTACCTAGGTAATAGAAACTCTGAACATCGTCGATTTGCTCGCTATTTAGCTTGAAGTTTTCCGAGTGTGTGCTATTTAGGCGCATGGATTTGGTTTTGGTTGTGTTGATTTTTAGCCCAGCTGCGCTTGCTTTCAATGCGATTTCATCTAGCATTTCCTGGGTCTGGGTGAAACTGTGCGAGAGCAAACAGATGTCATCTGCGTAGTCTAGATCACTAAGTTTGTTTTGCAGGCCTAAAGTGATTCCTTGTCCTGCTCCGATTGCTTCATTCATAATAACGTCGAGCACAATGTTAAAAAGTAGCGGCGAGAGGATGCAACCTTGTCGGACTCCTGATTTAACCGTTATGAGGTTACTGGTGCGTCCAGCATGCAGCACGGAGCATTGCGCATCTGTATAAAGGCACTTGACTAAATTTATAATTTTACTTGGGATACCTTTACATTCTAGAGCAGTCCATATTGCGGGGTGGAGAAGTTCATCGAAAGCACGTTTGAAGTCGATAAAGAGCAGGTATAGGGGTGATCGCCATTCGCTGCATTGTTCAACGATAATTCTTAGGCTGTTTATATGGTCTGTGCAAGACCGTTGTGGCCTGAATCCTGCTTGCTGGTTGCGCAGGTTTGGTTCGACTACAGCTGCAATGCGATTGTACAAAGTTTGTGCAATGACTTTGTTTACGACATTAAGTAGTGTTATGCCCCTCCAGTTTCTGCACTCCATGAGGTTGCCTTTCTTTGGGAGGTTTATTATGATGCCTTCTTTCAGGTTAGCGGGAAGCGTTTCATTAATCCAGAAAGATTTAATAAGTGGCTGAAGGATTTGTGCGGCTAAATGTTTGTCGGCTTTTAGGAGTTCTGGCGCGATGTTATCCGGGCCAGCTGCTTTGCCCGATTTGAGTTGGTTTATTGCCGCTTCAATCTCGCCAATGCACGGTACTTCGATATTAACGTCGTTACTGGGCAGGTGTAGATGTCTGCTGCAGAGTTCGTTAGTTGGACTGGCGTTATTCTCCAAAAGGTTTTTATAGTAGTCTTCCCAGGCGGCAATCTGGGCTTCGGTGGAGTACGCTAGGTCACCATTTGAGTCCTGAATTGGCCTAAGGTTGGAGTGGGTGCGACCAGCAATAACCTTGGTGATTTTGTACAGGTCCCTAGGCCTGTGTGATTCGCTTGCTCGTTGTGCTTCGGCGGCGAGGTTGCTTAGCCACCTTCTCTTGTCAGCTCTGGCGCTACGTTTTACTCTACAATTTACCTCGCAGTAGCATGCTAGCGCCCTTTGCCTACTTTGCCTGGTTCTCGCTTTGTTGACCTTACTTTTTTCAGTTCTGCGTGCTTGAATTAGATTCCAAGTGTGGTCTGAGATCCAGGGTTTACTTCGCCTTCTGTGGACACCGATAGTTTGCTGAGCTGCTTCAATCAGAGCGGTTCTAGCCCTCTCCCAGTATTCTGCGGGGTCGAATCTTTCAAGCTCGGCTGAGTGGGTGGGAAGTTTTCCTTGTAGAGCTGCTTTATATTGGCTTAGAGTGCGGGGATCACCAAGTTTGGTGACTTCGAATTTGGGCCTTTTGCAAGCCGGCGCTCTGTTCAATGCAGTAAGTTTTAGTTTTAGCTCCCCGACTAACAGATGGTGGTCGCTGGCCATATCTGCACTTCTTTTGTTTCTGACGTCGCAAAGCGAGTGTCTCCACATTTTGCTGATGGCGATGTGGTCGATTTGGTTTTGGGTTACATTGTCTGGTGAGACCCAGGTGATTTTATGTACGTTTTTGTGTGGAAAGAGGCTTCCACCAATCGTTAGATGTGTTGTATTGCACAGTTCGTAAAAACGCTCTCCATTGTCTGTCATGCTGCCGAGGGCGTGCTTGCCCATCACTTGTTCCTTGCCACTATTGTCTGCACCAATTTGCGCATTGAAGTCACCCATTACTAGTTTAATTTCGCCATGCGAGCAACTATTTAACACATTGTATAGATTGTCATAGAAGTTCTCTTTGATTTGTGGATCTGCCAGATCAGTTGGGGCATAGCATTGCACGCAGGTTAAAGTTCTGGCCTTGGTTTTAAATTTTGCCAATATGATGCGATCGCCGTGCGGTTGCCATTCGATAAGGGCACGCTTGGCCTCTTTCGATAAAAGTATTCCTACGCCACTTGTTTTCGGTTGGTTGGCTGGCTTGCCAGAGTAGAGCAGCGTGGTGCCAGAGGGGGTTGTATGTTCGCCACAGTCGCTCCACCTTACTTCGCTGAGACCCAGAAAAAGCAAGTTGAGTCGGAGAAATTCTTTTTCGAGTTGCGCAAGTCTTGATGTTTCATTTAGTGTACGAATATTCCAGGTTCCGAATCTTTTCCTTTTTTTCATTCCAATAGTCGTCATCAGGGGGGTCCGTTGAATATATCTATTTATATTTATTCCAGTTTCAGTAATCGTTGATAGTTCAGGTGAGTGAGTGATTGGCCCAAGCACCCTAGACTGGTGCTGGGGGTGCCAGCTAAGGCCACCAGCCTGGCCACCAGATAGAGATCTGTGTTCGTGGGACTTCTAAGCAGAGATGTTGAGTGCTGGTTTCCTGCCTGCAACCCGGGACGTCAAGGTGTTATAAGACCAACCGGATAAGTCGCCTACAGTTTTGGATTGCTGTTAGCTTCGAGTGCTCACCTGTTGACCTTACCGGCATGGGAGACCCTACCGGTAGCTCTGCTACCGCCGGCATTGCTCTCAGGGTCATTGCACCTACTGAGCCCCCCCGCCGCGACAAGGCCGCAATCTCCGAGGAGGAACTAACTACCTTAATATGTCTTTTCTGTCACAGTTAATATTAAAAAATTTAAATAAAATGTCCTCAAACTCTACTCCCTATATCCTCCTTCCCATAATCCTTTTTCCTGATACCGACACGGTGCAATGCATCTAAAGGGGCAATCCCCTGAGCGCTGGTTATTATTAAAAAAAATATATAAACTAATAAAAAAATATTTATTTTAAAATTATTTGTGTTTGATTGAAATTTTTTTTAATTTTGAAAAGGGAGATTTAATATATTTTTATTTGCAGATTTTAAAAAATTTTTAATTAAAATTGTTTAATTAAACATGCAAATTTTTTAGCCGGCTATAATCTAAATATTTTTTTAATCAAATCAAGAAATTTGTTAATTTAAAGTTACTTTTTTTCTGTGTAGCTAACAAAATCAATGATCGCTTAAATATGTTTATTTACGCAGGTGCAAACACCAATGAAAGCTTTTTAGTCTACTATGCATTGAACATATTCTAGTACTTATTCATTGTTGAGGAAGTAATGTTTGGCATTATTTTATGTTTTCATTTAAGAAATTTACAGGATTTAAAAAAAATTTTTCTACCATCAAAAATCCTGATAGAGAGATATAGCTATTTCTTAAGTGTTTTCTAGAAGTACCTTTATTCTTACACACATTATCTTCACAATTAAACAAAATTTAATTGCTTTGACTTCTAAGACAGTGATCAAGTAAATTATTTTTATTGTTAATGAAAAAAGTCAAAAACTTTAACAAATGAAAGGAATAACTAAGTGGTTTTCTTACTTAATTCGTTTTATGGCTTTATTTAGACAGAATCTATGCGCCAGGCTAAATTCAAAGTGTTAACAAGATTAAAAAAAAAGAAGAGAAAAATACTAAAATAGTTTGCCACGATAAACAATCAGGTAAAATGATTTTAATAAATGTTAGTTGTTCTTATTGCCACCACTCAACTTCGATCATGAGTCTCTAAGGTTTTCTATAGGTCTGCAGTAGCATCAACCTAATTGAAATTACGTTTTATGAACAGCAAGCATCTCCTCATTTTAATCATTAGGTGTTAGAAGAGAATGTTGTTGTACGCTAAAACATGGCTGCGTCCGTTGTTTTGATTTTTCGTGTGATAAATTCAGTTTAATTGATTATCTGTAATTGTTTAATCAATAAATTATTAATTTAATTGGCTTAAGGTATTCGATAAGTGCCAATCTGGTTAAAACACTTAAATTGTCTTGTTTATTTAAATAGAATTCCACAATTATTATAAGAAACAGAAAAAAAACACAGGACTTATAAAAAAACTTTAATGACTTGCAGATTGCAATAGATATGAAAACTTTATTTTACTTAGAGCAGTAGTGATTGCAAAGAGTCGTATTTTTTTCTAATTGAAAAATCCCCAATCAAAAGCTTAACCAGGATATGAGCTTTAATACTGGTTTAATTCTTTTATTTAATTAATGACCTTACATATGATAATCATTTAGGATGATTTATTGCTTTTATCAGAAACAGTGTCAAAATATTTTAATTAAGCAACATGTTTTAATACGGTTGGCTCTAAGGGGATGAAAAACGATACTGCGCACCCTTGTTAAAAAACGGAGACCGAAAGCAATTTTTTTGTGTCAAACACCACAACACTTTGCTAAAAGCGGAGGTTCAGGCAAACAGGGAATATCTCTACTAGCTCCTTGTACTTTCTGGTCCAATGTATGTATGTGAATATATATAAAGATATCCTCGGTAAGAGTAATTACGTCTGGGAGCTCTTAAGTCGAGAGGGTGTTTCCTTTTCAAGGAAAACAATTCAAGCCATTCACTGGCCTAAGTGTGTGTTCTGCAGGACTTGACTTATTTTTTAAATTAACTTTTGCTAGTTTTTATAAAAAAAAATCTACCATTATAAATACTAGTTATTATAATCGAAGTCAAATTTAATTTTTTATAGCTGTTTCTTATTTTCAAGACAGCAATCAAGACATAAAATTTTTATATTTAGTCAAAAAGCTTACCTTCAGTTATACTAATCGACGCAGGACTAATCTTTTTGGGATAACATTTTCAAGACTCAAAATTCTGGATATCTTAAGGACATTATTTACAATATTAATATAGAGTAATATCGTAATTGTTGCGCAAAAAGGGGTGACGAACCAACTTTTAGGAAAGCGATTAGGGTGGACGTCTTGCTTCTAGCTTTAACGAGTTCCAATCTGGCTTTCGCCATCTCTGGATGGCACATTTCTGATGAATTTTTTAATATCTGATCGCAGACCTCGGGTGTTTGGCATTTCGAACACGCTTGTCAATTTTTTTTTTGTAATCCCTGGAAGACAAATTTTGAATTACTCAAGCATCATCTGGAATGTGACTCCGGCACTTTGCGGGGTGTGCGTATAAGCCATCTTGCCGTGTTGGGAAGGCGGAAAATTAAAAAGAGATATTTCCTGGTGGACGGAAAGCCTGGAGGCACAGAGGACGGAGGGCAAAAGGCTTGATAACATTGGCAATAAGACAGCCCCTATAAAGTTAAGGGTGTCTGGTGGCAAATTTATATTTTTAAAATGATTATTTCCAAAAGCAATTGATGGTGCGGAGGGAGAGTGGCACTGTTAGAGTAACCGATTGTGAGGATTTGTCAGTCGTGATGTCACAGTGGTCGAGTTGGCATCAAGCGTTCGCTGTGGAGACATTTTTTTAAAAGAAATGATACTTTCGTAGTTGCTCGTCGATAGATTTGTTCTGAGTTCGGTACTCGGCGAATACGTGGTGGAACGCGTGTAAATTTAATTAGTTCGTGAGTGCAGAGACTGCGTGCAACTGCTTCCGCTGTGAGTGTCCCACGGCCAGGGCCCCGTCAATCTTTAAGAATCATAGAATTGACCCAGGGTAACTATTAAGAGTGCCTAGTCCACACGAGAAAATTGGATATTTTTTTTTTAAATTCTCGTGGTTTCAATAGGATTGGGCGACTTAAAACATAGCCAGAGATTTTATGCATTTGCCTCTTGAAAATTTTCCTCAAAAACTTATATGTAGCTTTGGGGATATCCCATGGCCACCAAATTCGACAAATATAACTCCCATGGATTTATTTATTTACTTAAAGAGAGGGTTTAAATGACAATCCCCAATCTCGTGTGCCTTTAAAGGAAAATATTCGTCGAGAGATCATCTTAATTGCATAAAGCAGCATGTTCAACTGGATGAAATACTATTTAAAAAATAAAATCGGCATTTCCATTCTATCGTTCAATACTCTTAATAAAGCTTTGCGCCAATTAATAAGTTTTTCATTAAAGTTAAAAAATATAAATCTGCCATTGAATACCCTGTTCAAAAACCAGCTACGGAGATCAGGATTATTGTGGCAGGATTTCTGATCTTTCTGCAGCTGCATAACTGCAAAAAGCTCTGGCGAAGGACCATATAATAGTCTCTGCACTCTGAAAAGACCTGATGGTTTTTACATTATGACTCAGTTGGAAACATGTACCTGGCTCTTTGACACCCACTTAGAGGGGTGTATTTCTGTTAAGTCAGGTAATGTAGGTCTTAGGGCTCAGCAGTTGACGAAACAGGACATAAGAAATAAAAAAATATTTTTTAAACTTTTTGTATCTATAAGCACACGATTTTAGTGCGAAAAGACAAAAAAGCGAAAAAAGCTAAGTAATATTATTTGTGGCCAAAATCTTCGACAGTGAAGAAGGCCGAAATAGAAAATTTCAATTTGAATCAAAATACAGAATAGGGATGATAACCTATTTAGTGGCTCTTTTCCCCTGATTATCCGTAAGTTTTTCACTGCAGAAAAAATCTTTTTCATTTGCCGCAAAGAATATCAAATTACTATAAATTAGTTAAGCATGAATTTTTTTTTGTGAAGTTTTAAAATGATCTCCTATTAAGGCCACCATCGTTAAAACAGTAGTCGTTGTCCAAAACACCAAACACTTTTTTCCCTTTGTTTTTTTTTGCACTTTGCAGCCTGTTTTCCGTATTTATATTAATTTAACTCTTAATAAGCTTCTTACATACTACAGACTACCTACACCTATTGAAATGAGTGTAAATCTACAAGTTATTGTTCAATGTAAAATAAATATTAGGGCGCATATGGATGTTGATTGGCCTTTGAGATCTTTAACGTTTACCGTATGAACGCATGAAATAATAATAGCCTATGAGCCACACATTTTGCAGAAAATATAAAATAAAGTTGTATGCTTTTTTTGATATAAGAAACGAAATTATAAGTTTCATTAAAAAATGGCATGAAAAAAAACTTAAAATTTTAAAAAAGAGGCTTTATCTTGAGTTCTACTAATAGTGTCATAATTGAATGTTAGAGGTTAAGTTTGGTTCTGTGGGAAAAGTGAAACAAATAATTTTAGATGCTAACAGTTGCTTTAAATTAAGGTGATTATACGTAAGGCCGGTTAAAGAGATGCATTATATTAAACGTTTTCCATTTGGGAAAGAATTAATGTGGACATTTTTTAAACTTAAGTGCTAAGTTATTGAAAATATACGCTACCATTTAATAAAGAAAATTTTTTTCATTTATTCTCCTTTTCTTTAGTTTCATATTACGTTGGTTTTTTTACTTAAGGTAGTTTTAGGAAAATATGTCTTGAACGTCACGCAACGCAAAGAGTGATTGGGATTTAATCCAAAAGTTAAGCAATATTTTTTTTGATTTTCAAGCTTTATTGAAGAAAGAAAATTTATATATTTTTTTATTGTTTTAAATTCTTTTTCTTCACTTGCCATGTCTGGAGTTTAAGCCCAACTAAAATATTAGCTTGCTATCATCTAGACCACCGAGGCAATAAATTTACTGAAAATATTAAAAACATGAAAAGAAATCATTTTAATATGCAACAAATAAATTGTTTTGCTTACTAAATATATTAAAGTTTCTAAAAGTTAAAAAAAATAAATTTTCGAAAGACTCTGAAAAACCAAATTCTATAAAATTTTCTTTTTTTCAAATAATACAGCGAAATTTATATTTTATTGTCAATGATTTGTAATGCGGTAATATCTACTATTATTGCCTTAGTTTCATGTTTATGTTACGTTTTGAAAAAAAAAAAATTTTCTTCCTCACATGTTTAAGAATCAATTTAAACATTATTTACTGGAAATAAATCAAAAGACTTAGACAACGAACGTGACGTCATTACTATAGTTTATTAAAAATTAATGTTTGCTTTTGATCATATGCTTCAGCAGTTGGTTTTAATTTCATTATAAAATGATTTTATTTTGTCGAATAAAATTAAAAATAAAATCCAATTTTATTAGACAAAAAAATTTTTATAATTTTTTTATTAAGTCTGGCATAAAAATTTAACAAAATTTTCTTGGCTTAAAATTATTTTTAAAATGAGCAAGTATGAAAGTTGCAGCCAAGTAAGCCAAATAATATTATAATACGCCACATTTCATTGGTCTTATATAATTATTATTAAAAAAACCCTTGTAAGTTTAAGTAATACTGATAGAGTAGACTGGTAAAAAATTTATTTATTGTCGAGAAGAATTGGTGTCATAATTTTTTTTATATAAAAGTTATAATTGATATAAACAGCTAAATGAAAAAACTTGAACTATTTAGCAACGATTGACAGTGGTCTGGTAAAATAGTGAGTAAAGATGGATTTACATCGGATGTACATACATATCATATGACTTGTCACTTTTGCAACCCATTCGTAACTATATACATATGTCGGTTCAAATTGCCATTTTACAGAGAGTTCATAATTTTTGCTTTCATACGTGCATATGCAATTACGTTTAAGATAACCTTTGAACCAAAATAGACAAATCACTTTTCTTTCCTTTTTTTGTAAAAGCAGCTTAAGCTCTCTAATTGAAAATTTTAACAACTGACTTTTACATACAAATGTATTTCACTCGACATGCGCTTATTATGCAGTGGGAAACTTGACAAGTCATATGTAAAATATATCCAGTTTATACTTAAATGCGCAAGTCTACCAGTCAGAAGGTCGTAGGTTGTATTCCCTCCAGAGACTTTGGAAAGTCTACTCACCCCTTTTCCTTACCTTTTAGTTTTAGATCTACATTTCAGCTTTACTTCTATTCAGACACACATGAGCTGTATTCTTTCCCTTTTATGCACAGAGAAGTAGTTCACATAAAAGCCTGATTAAAAATCAAAAATACAAATCGAAAGAATTTAAGAAATTTTTTTGTATCTAACAAGGAATCATTCCATTTGTAATTGCTTTAATATCCCCATAAAGTATATATTTCTTGATCCATATAGATGGGAAGTTGATTTTGCTATTTTCGTCTGTCTACTAACCTGTTAAAATTAAGTTTCTAAGGCCCCTTGATATTTGTTATTGAAATTCAGCAAAATCACCCGATATTTTTCATATTTTTGGTACTTTTTACTAAGTTTGATATTATGAGTCTTTAGATATGATATGAATTACTGTTAATCCAGATTGAGGTCAAATGTTATTAAAAAGATCAAAAAGGTTTTTTTCTTTTGGGTACCTTTGGCTTATAAATAGAGTATGAGTTTTGGAAAAATAATAACTAAATTATATTTTTGACTCATATTGAGGCTGGAAGTAAGCAAAGTGTACCTAAATTTATTATTTTAAATTCTTGGTACTTTTTTTAGTATTTTGAGACAGTGACTCTAGAAATATGATATTAAGATTGGTTGACTACGATTGAGGATAGAAGTAGCAATGCGCACGAAATGAACTTATTCACTTTTTTTTCGTATTTTTTTAACTGTTTTTAATTTGATTAAAAAAAATTAAATTAAGGTTACTTAAAAGAAATTTTTTTCATATTTTTGTGTATATTTTATTTTGATTATGGAAAATTATAGATTCTGGATTAAAATTGTGTAAAAAATTACTAAAATTTTACCTATTTTGCTAAAAGAACATTTTTGTATTCAGTACTTTGTTTAAGTTAATATTTTAAATTGCTCTTTTGAAGTAGCGGATTAATTGCTGGTAGATACAAGTTTTTCTTTCTGCATAAAATTTTAAGTTAAATATCTAAAATATGCAATAAAGATTAAACTTATGGTAGTTTTCAATTAAATAAGAGTTGATATTATTTAAGCGACAGTTAAACAAGCAATTGATATACTTACATTAGCTTAACTTTTTATCAGATAGATAACTAGTTACAAAATTTTTATATATATTTTAATTTTTTTCTTATCATCTTAAAAGGTTTTTCTGACTGATTTACCAAACTAATATTTTTTGAGCCTCACTAATACAACAACACCTAATGTATATTTAATATTTATAAGGGCATACAGAAATATATCTTTAAAAACTATCTACTTTCAACATATTGGTGTTAAGGTAAGATAACAATTCTATAAATACATATACGAGCTACAAATGGATTAGTGTCACTTTAGGTCATAAGCGCCTATAAATACCATTGTAAATGATTTAAAAATTTTCCAACAAATAAAAGAATCTAAACATAGGCATATAAAAATAATCTTGCATTAAAAATTTAACTTAATGATAATTATGTACTTTATGTTTTTGGTGCCATGGTGTCCATTCGTTCTCAATTACCTTTTCTTTAAGGAATTTATTTGTAGAAACCGCAGGTTAAATAATATTAATAATATTGCAGCTAGTACTGGTGACTGAGAAACATACTTGCTAATAAATATGTAATGAAAATGGAAAGGAAAAAAATGTCTTTAAACTTTATTAATTATCTTTATTCAAGGTCATTTCGATATGGAATTCCTAAACACTTTGCTTTGGTTTTGTTACGTTTCGTTTGGTTTAGGTTGGTTGGTTAGTTGGTTATAGAAAAAGCATCCAGTCAGAAATAAAAAAAACTAGAACTATAAATGTCTAAGTATAAAATATTATGTTTTGTATGTTGTACGGGAAACTAAAAATAGAAAATATTTTTAAAGCCTTTCTGTGTCTTAAATAAAGTGGACTTTAAGAGCAAAAAACCTATAAACAAGTTCCTAAGTAGAATAAGATTTTTACGTGTGGATTAACGAATTGTTGACAAGGATCTGAGTGTCCGGCTAAACACATCATCATCGTCGTCACAGGCGTTTTAAGCCAAACAAGACAACAGGGGCTTTTTTTTCCTTTTTATATGAAGAATCAATGGCAAGTTTAAAAAAACGTACATATTTATATAAAATTTTTATATAAATTTGTGGTATTTAATTATTTTCTATTGATTTTATCTTTATGATAATTTATGCCCTTGCTTGCGAATATACAAAACAGGAAACAGAAACCAAAAAGGCTGCTTAACTTGTCAATACTAGTATGTATAACATTGCCGGCCTGATAATTCGCCTAATATATTTTAAAAAAACTTAATAAAAAATAGCAAATATACTAGTTTTAAGAATGGTAAAATTGTGGAAAGAAGTTTTACTATTTTTCTGTGGTTAAAACTAGGACTGATAATAATGATTTTTTGAATCTTTTTCGAAAAAAAAACAGGCAGAAGACAACAGCGGAAGGTAGTAGACTACTTTTTTTAAACCAAGTGCATACAAAACATAAAAACCAGGATTACATTATTTTGAAAGGAATAATAATTATTTATTATTTTAAAATTGTTTAGCAGATATAATTATAATTTTCGGGCTTTTTAATATTTGTTTTTTAAATTGTTTTGGAGCAGAAATAATTATAATTTTGTGCTTTTTTTTAAGAAGTAATAATATTTTTTTTTAGATAAATATAATAATTCATTTTTCAAATTTTAATATTTTTACCAAAAAGTAAAAAAAGCTTTCAATTTCCTTATAAATAAAATCATTGCAATTGTTTTCCAAAACCGTACCTAGTCAAAACTTAATTTGCAGCTTCTTGCCATATTTATAAAAAGATATTTAATATTGTAAAAAAAATAAAATAAAATAAAATAAAATAAAAAACAAATAAAATAAAATAAAATAAAATAAAATAAAATAAAATAAAATAAAATAAAATAAAATAAAATAAAATAAAATAAAATCAAATAAAATAAAATAAAATAAAATAAAATAAAATAAAATAAAATAAAATAAAATAAAATAAAATAAAATAAAATAAAATAAAATAAAATAAAATAAAATAAAATAAAATAAAATAAAATAAAATAAAATAAAATAAAATAAAATAAAATAAAATAAAATAAAATAAAATAAAATAAAATAAAATAAAATAAAATAAAATAAAATAAAATAAAATAAAATAAAATAAAATAAAATAAAATAAAATAAAATAAAATAAAATAAAATAAAATAAAATAAAATTAAATAATATAAAATAAAATAAAATAAAAAATAGATAAAATAAAATAAAATAAAATAAAATAAAATAAAATAAAATAAAATAAAATAAAATAAAATAAAATAAAATAAAATAAAATAAAATAAAATAAAATAAAATAAAATAAAATAAAATAAAGTAAAATAAAATAAAATAAAATAAAATAAAATAAAATAAAATTAAATATAATAAAATAAAATAAAGTAAAATAAAATAAAATAAAAAAAAAATAAAATAAAATAAAATAAAATAAAAAAAAATAAAATAAAATAAAATTAAATAATATAAAATAAAATAAAATAAAATAAAATAAAATAAAATAAAATAAAATAAAGTAAAATAAAATAAAATAAAATAAAATAAAATAAAATAAAATAAAATAAAATAAAATAAAATAAAATAAAATAAAATAAAATAAAATAAAATAAAATAAAATAAAATAAAATAAAATAAAATAAAATAAAATAAAATAAAATAAAATAAAATAAAATAAAATAAAATAAAATAAAATAAAATAAAATAAAATAAAATAAAATAAAATAAAATAAAATAAAATAAAATAAAATAAAATAAAATAAAATAAAATAAAATAAAATAAAATAAAATAAAATAAAATAAAATAAAATAAAATAAAATAAAATAAAATAAAATAAAATAAAATAAAATAAAATAAAATAAAATAAAATAAAATAAAATAAAATAAAATAAAATAAAATATATTAAAATAAAATAAAATAAAATAAAATAAAATAAAATAAAATAAAATAAAATAAAATAAAATAAAATAAAATAAAATAAAATAAAATAAAATAAAATAAAATAAAATTAAATAAAATTAAATAAAATAAAATAAAAATTTTATTAAACTAAATAAAACAAAAATAATTAAAAAATAAATAAAATGTTTAATTAAATTAAAAAAGCAAAATTAATTGTAGAACTCTACTCGTATGCTATACCTGAAAAAATAGTAAAAGCAAATAAAAATGTATTATATTTTAAACAAAATATTTATTATAGCCTTTGGCTAATAGCATACACACATATTTGAGTTTTATCCTGTTTAAGTTAATAATCTTCACTCAGTACAGCCATCCTGTAATTGCTAGCCCAAGTTAAACAGCTCTTAAAACATAGAACCATTCTGTTCGCATCAAATGCAGAGCAACACTTTACGGCTTTTGAATATTGTAATGGATCCAGTTTCATCACACGTAATAATTTTCCTTTATGGTACTTAATCAGCACTAAATATATGGAAAATAATTTTTTAAGCTCTTTAGGCTTATTTGGGCACACAATATTCCTGCTTTTGTGTGAACTCTGTTAAGTTTAAATTATATCGGGAATAATAATAATGGGTCCAAAGGTCTTTATAAGTTATTGTAAATTAATAATAATCCAAAATATTCCATGAAAGTACTTTATTGGGACACCTTTACTACTAAAATTTTTGTTCGAAAGCAAATGTATTTTAATTAATTGGTCAGACTAATATCCCTAAATTGCTGCATTTATTATTTAATTAAACTTTGAAATTTTTCTTGGTCAACGATTGGTGGTAATCCAGGGTGGATTTCTAAAGGTAATGTCAAAGCAATTTCAATAACTCTTTTGGTGGTTTGCTCTTTTTTAATAAGATGAAGTAAAAAAAAAAAAGATTAAAAAACATTAGATATAATCGTTTATATTTTATTTAAGTAATTTAATTTATAAATTGAAGTCAAGGGAATATCATTCCAAGCTATCCATTAAAAAAGCGATTTACATAAAAAATAAATATTATCTGTTGACAAAAAAATGAAAAATAAAATACCGATATTGAAAATTTTTTAATGCAAAATAGGTTATATTTATTTATGCGCAAAAACGAAACAATAAATAATTAAATATATATTTTGCGCATTGTATTATGTTTGATAACTTCGTTTTTACCTGGTTCAATATTGCATGTTTTTTTTTTTTAAGTTAAACTTTCGACAAATCAATAGTTATTAATTTGCTTGTAAATGTAAAATACTTAAACTTTGTTAAAAAAATATAATAATATTTAAGAGTACATAAACACTTGCTCTTACAACAACTCTCTTGAAAAATTGAAAGACTTAAGCAGCAAACCTGCTATTCGAAAAGTTTTTAGTACAAATTTAAATATTAGCGCCTTAAAGTATGCATGTGATTTTGAAAATATGTTACTAAGTTACCAAAACCTTTGAAGCAAAGCACAAGTACATTATAACAACCAAAGCACGTTTATTTAAGAAATATTTTGTATTTATGTATACATTTTCCAAACTACACATGTATGCACTTATTTTCGCATTATATTATGTACTTACCTTCAAAACAAAGTAATTAAATTCAAATATTAATATTGTTTTTATTATTATATTTTTTCTTTGTTTGTTTTCTTAAAGGCAAAAATATACTTAATTACATTTCGCCTCTTGCAATGTCATGCAAATGCTCTTTATATTACTTCTTGTCTTGAGTTTTGCAGTCATTTTAATTATATCTTTAGTAAAATGATTTTAGCAGATGCTGTACTAACCAGAAGCTTTTATGTCAGATTAACTGGTCATTTATATGCACCTAAATGCTTAAAGCTTAAACGCATTAAACCGCTGCTAAATACCTGGCTGAGATGGATTAATGTTTGTTTTAAGGCAAACAAATGTTATATGTGGTAATAAAAACGGATTTTTGCCTTTGTTTGTATTTTTATTGTTTAACCATTTTTAACGTTGATGTGATCATTAAGGAAACCATAAGGAAATCAACAGATAATATTTATATCTACAAAAGCATTAGGAACTAATATACTTTATATTAGCCTTGTTATAAATAGCTTTTATTTCATGTACTGGGAAACTAAAATGGTTTTGCTTTATATACAAGGGGGGCCAAAAGAAATTATCCTATTGGAAGACGTTCTAATTTTTGCAAATGGCGACCAAAGTCAAATCTGTTTTGACATTTGTGAACTAGACAGATTAAGAGTACAAGTGGAGAACTCATGGAGCGATACACTTTCCACGAAAGCGAATTTTATCTTTTCGACTTGACCAATAAAATTTTATAAGTTCAGATAAACATAATCAAAAAACAGAATCGAAATTTTTTATTCAGAAAAAAATGAAAGCCAAACAACAACGGATGACTTCTTTACCTGTTACTTTTATAGAGCATTAACTTTAATGACTGACTGCCGTTCTGAAATTAAGGATGTTTAGGGGTAGAAAAAAAGGTGAAATTTTGGTATTTTTTTAACGAAGCCAATACTTCAAGGCCAATAAAAATAAAAGCATAAATGAAAATTACTTAACCAGGCCTTAAAAAAATACTTATATTTTTGGTACTTTTTTAAAGTTTCGCATTATTTAGTGTTTGAAATAGAGTAGGTACTATATAATTTTAGTACTTTTTTGCATTTTTTAGAGTTGGAATATAGAAATATGAAAAAACAGGTGTGTAACCCAGTTAAGCCAGAGGCCATCTAAGTGGGCAAACAGTGCTTATTTAATATTTTTAGAACTATTTTACATTTTCTGAGATTAAGAATCTTCAAACATCAAAGATAAATATTAATTTCTATTTATTCGGCTTTAAATTCGTTATTTCAATCGTGATAGCTGGTAATAGACATTTTTTTAAAAATTTATTAATTCAAATATTATCCGAGTGCAATGCATTTTAGAAATCAGTTACGACTTCTCGTCAGCATTCTTCTCATTTGGCACTGCTGAAAGTTGAATATAAGTTGGTTCTATTTAAATAAACTGAAATTTTAATATTGAAATTATATTCAGATTCGTTATTGCTCAGATCGAACTAAATTCACATACAACCCTATGTTCTCCTATTCTCATAAACATTTGCTTGCATGTGGATTTAGTTAGGTGTGAGCAATATAAAATATGGATATAACCCCAGTTTTAAAATTTTAGTTGGATTTTGTTTAAATAGAATAAATTCTGAGCCCTAAGCATACATATGTTAATACATTTGCTTTTAAATCTACACTTTAATTATCATTCTTAAAAAAAAAATTAGTTTTAGTTTTTTAAAAGGTTTGTAAACTTAAAATTTGTTTATTAAGTTTTGAATATTTTAAAGTTTCTATAATCATAAACCAGCAAGAAAACTCTTTACATTTCGCCTGCTACTAGTAATGCGTGATCATATTGTCTGTGATTTATATCAGTTCAAAGTGATCGCATACCACTTAAAGAGTAACTGCGCAAGCTCCAAAATCCAAAACACCACAAAGGAATATATTCACGTGACTTTAGGGTTTTAATTATGGCGATTCCTTACTCAATCATAAAAAATCCCAATAGACAGATAAAACTTTCAGTAGTTGGGAAAAAATTTATTAAAAATATATCCCTGATTCAAAAGCTGTAAAAAATATTTTATATATAAAAATTATGCTAAAATTTTAAGCAAAAAAATTATGAATCCTAAACACCCTAACCTCCTGCTTATTTTTTGTTTTTCTTTTAAAATTGTATATTTGCAACTGCTGTGGATTTTCATTGTTATCTTTGTTACTTTTATCTGCGTACAGTAGTCAATGTCTCTAGTAGGTGGCTTCTTGCCAGTTATGCTGTTTATGTATGTTTAAGTTTTTTTTTTATTAAAATCGTTGATATTTTTGACAGGCTCTAAATTTTCTCCTTGTTTGGAATTTTTTCCTATCGCTTCTTCCTTATGTAATTGTAAAAAGCCATTTGTTTCCTTTTTTTCTCATAAACTTTGACCAATTTTGGAAATTTCGTTAACTTACATACATGTGTGTACGAATGAATATTATGTTAAGACCGCCTTCCAATGGCGCTTATCAGATAAACATTAATTGAGTTGACTTCCATAGTTGGTTGAAACTGGCTTTGCTTTTTATGTTTTCTGATCGTCATCTTTGACTTTCATGCGCTTGTGAGTCAAGGTGTTTTTCATGATTGTCAACGCGATTGCAATTAATGTTTTTAATTTTTTAAATTGACATTTTTATTTTATATTGATAATTATAAATTGCTATATTTTGCTTGTTGAAGTTAAAGATTAGTTTGTTAGTAAATTTATTGTGTTTATTTCTATAAATTTAATATTAATTTAAATTTTTAATTTTTATCACTTTTATGCGTTTTAACCTAAAAATTTTTGTTGTTAATTAAAAGTTATTGCTTATTATTTTTTCCTCGAATAATATTGATAACTTCATATTAAACTTTATTTCAGATCACAAATAATAAAGTTTTATACTCTTTAGATACTGAAAATGGTATGTTTCAATTTGTCATTTTGTTTGTCACTAGAAATGTTATTCAAAACAACAAAATATTCATTTAAAAACCCTTCCACAAAAAAAGTTTATATAAATTTAAACACTAAAAAACGTACCTTCAGAATATCCTAAAATTAACTAATTTTCCATTCGTTTATAATTTCAATACAAAATAGCTGGAGAAAATTTCTAACCAACTGGCTTCGAAAAATTTAGATTTTTATTGCTTTGGCTTTAGTTAGTTTTTGAATTTTTTTTGCTAAGGATAAATTAATATTTTTAATTAATTTTAATTGGAAGAAACTTATTAAAGCAGCCAATACTTCTTACCAACACCAGCCAAGTATACTGCACTTTTGAAACCAGTTATTTTTTGAAGGGTAGTAGCGTTTCTAGCTGTTAACTCACCTATTTAACTTACATGTTATTCAGAAAGAAAAACGGAATTCCTTGATTTTATTTTCTACAAACATAACAGTAACAAAATATGAACTGAAAAGTCAACCTGAATTGAAAATCAAAATTTTTGTGTAGTCATTGTTATGAATAAATGTCCAAGCAAGTTTAGAAATTTTTAAAACAACTTTACAAAATATTTTTTAAAAAGCTTACAGGCAGTTACTGTAAAAATTTCCTAATGTCACACGTTAAGCTTGCGTTAGTTAAAGTGTCGATAAGAAAGCATAAGCCATTTTCATAGTCAATAATATATTGTAACTTGCCCCAACGCAAATGTAAGCTAGAGAAGTCAAACAGCTTAACTGCAATTTAGTGAACCCTCATTGTGAGAGAGTTCAATCGCAAGACTTATTCCTTAGATGAATGTTGTCATTTTGTTGGAACCATATCATTTAAACACTATTCTTTTCAAGATAGAGCCACATATGTAAGTTCAAGCAAAATGCTTTTATCTTAGTTTCTACATTTGGTTATATCTGTTTTATTACTTTTCTAAAGAAATAAGGTCCGATGTTGCTACTATACTCCAGACAGCAAGTTTTATAGAATGAAACCTATTGCTTATGTGCTTTGTCTGAAATTGTTTCTCCAAACTAATTAAGAGGATACAAATAACTTAAGACAGTATTTTCAAGATAAAAAAAAATCTGTTAAAAGCAAATAAATTTCAATTAAAAAATTAGGTAATTTTAAAACCTTTCTTTGTCTTTAAGACATTTATAAATTTTTTAATTAAGAAATTTGTCATTTAATCCACCTTTAAAAATAATTTAGAGAAAATCTCTAACTGTCCTAAAAAGTGTAATTTTTAACGTCATGGTTTTCTTCTTGGACCAGGGCTAGAGGTCTGGAAGGCGGAACTATTGCTATTCACCAAAAAATTCAAGAACGTGGCCCACTAGCCACTACTGCTTGATAGATTTAAGCTCGAACTAGGGAAGATTGAACGAGGTTTGCCTGGATAATTAGTTTTCGAGGATGTGAATGCAGAGGAGAGGGATATCATCTTACATATTCTTGCCATTGAGGATTTTGTAACTAAAATGGCAGCAAGAAGTATACTTAGGCTTAGAGGAGCTTAAATTTGTTTCACCCTCACATTGGTAAGGGTCACCAGGGGTCGAATTTTGAGGCAGTAAGCTTTGACTTACTATAAAATTGCGAGCCTTTGAATTTTGCATTACATAAGATGTAGTGTGCACAGAACTAAAAAGTATTCGAGAAATTGTTTGAGGCGTGTGAAGTTTATCCCGAGGCATCAAAGATAGACACAGGCAACAGATATGTAAAAAAATAATAGTGGCTGTTTCTTGGCGGAATATCTGGCAATAATGAGTGCTCCCAAGTTTATTGAGTAGAATGCGTGAGGCAAAGAAGACGTAACAGCCTTTGTCGATAGGCAATGCTTTAGAAGGATATTATATCACATCTAGACTTATAGATGAATGCAAACATACTCTTAGGGTGATCATGATGACACTTAGTGTAAGACTCTGTTGGGTTTCAAGCCGTTGTAATAAAACCGGCAAAAAAATTACTTTTAGCTCGCGAGGTGGAGATCATCTTAAAGTATTTAAAGTTATTGAGTAAGTTGCTTTTGGGTTTTTTGTATTTTTTAGTTTGAAAAACAAAGAGAGATTGGTTCTGAAGAGACAGGTTGGACTTCAAAGATCTCAACTATTCTTTGGCTTAACTAAATAAAAACCATACTACCCCGCTTCTCAATGAGGGAAAAAATAATCTTAATTGTAAGCAATGCTTTGTAGGGTATATGACCAACAAACAGGATATGAATATCCAGACTTTCTACCATATAGTTGGCGCTTGGGCACTTAGTTTTTTTTCTTATTTCCTTCTCTTTTACAGTCTTGGTCTGCTTCCCTGGTTGTCCCTCTACTTTTCTAAAGGGATTATGAGTAGAGTGGAAATACAGGCTTCTGTGTAAGAGTAGCGAATATCGTTAGTCACTACCCTTCACAACCTAACTTTAGTTAATATCGTTGTATGATTATTTTTTAAGTTTTAGGAACAGATGATTTTTTTAAACTACAGAAACCTTTAAACAAAATTTAATCCAGTTCCTTAATCCGCTCTAATTTGTTATTTTACTATTTTTATTTAATTTAATTGGTTTTAGTTAAAAGATTTTAAAAGAAATAAGTATTACGGGTTTAGTGTTTTTGTTGTTTTTTTTTATAAATAAATGGAATTGATTTAAAACATGATAAACATTAAATACAAATATATTGATGCCTTCCACTTTTTCGCAGCGTATTGGTAGGACTTGCGTTACTAACTGAAATAAAAATATGCGGAAAACAAAAAGAAGCAAAAGGATGCAAGGAAGGTATATGGCCGTAACTCAAACAATAAAAAAATTAAATATTAAAACAAAATCATAAAAGACACGAAAGCGAAAGGTGCTTTAAATAAACATGCCTCTTTTAAAGTTACGTAATCTAACAAAAAGTTTGTATTGTCGTGTGTCTTTTACTAGTTACTAACACCGCCAGAGCATTCACCGGTTTTTTTAGTAACGTTCCTTAGTTCTTTCTTTTTTTGGTTCGTTCTTTGGTGGGTGATGGTGATAGAAGTTTACTTACGTGTCGCCTTTATTAAGTTTTTGTTTAAAGATGCCGTGTCTAATTTTCACGCACGCCCTTCTCTTGCAAATTTTAAATTGAAAATAAATACGAACATGCTTAAATTTGCTCGTTAGATTTAGCCAAGAATACCTTGTTACTAGGGTTGAAGATTTAGAGGCATCGAATTAAAATTCTAAATACAAATAAAACCCGCCAAGAAGAGGTAGTTCAATGTTTAGCGCACGCATTTACTTAAAACTAAAATCAAGGCAAATGCAGACAATCTGGCCTAGACATGAAGACGAACTTTAAAAAATCCAGCGTGATTCCAACTAATTCTCAGGCTTAAGCAGGGATCATAGCAAGTAGTTGTGAAGAACGAAGATTAAAGATAACCAATGTTTACAAACGTGCCAACATTAAGAAATACGAAAACCAACACAACAACTACTTCAGAAAGCAAAAGTCGTTGTGACCACTAAGATACTACAACAGTTGCGAGAAAAAGCGGAAGTAAATGTTTCTACTATATAAACTGCAAAGAAAATTTCTAATAGAAATTAGGCACTAAAAAAAATTTTATTTTATTTTTTTGACTCCCATAAAAAATATTAAAAACTGCAATGATATTATCACCCCATCTTAGCGTAGACCAAAAACATACAACAACTGTCTCTGTAGTAATGGCCTCAGTACCAACAACCAAACAAGTTTAAAAGCGGCATTGACCTCTGGCTTCCATTCTTTGTTATTTGATTTTTTGGTAACTTTTTTTTTCTGTTTTAGCAAGTTTTTCTTTTCCACTGAGAAGGAAAACAAATGTTACAATTTGTAACTAATAAAAATTATTTTTACTTGTTTTTGAGGGATTTTACCTTTTTTTGTAAGCAGATAGGGCGATATTGCTAAGTTTTGCTACAGGATTATTTTTTTGGTTGGTTTTCTATTTTCGGTTTAAATTCAGCAATATTAAACTAGAAGAGTTCCTGCATAAGATTGCAGATAAAACAAATTTTTATGTCACTCAAACCAACCCTTTAACTTCTTTCGTGGCAAGGGTTGGCGAATAAAAAATTTATGTACATTCAACATTTTCTGAGTATTCGATCTTGTTGGCATGAAAAATACGGTTATAAACCAGTGAAGAATGCTAAGCTGGAAGTGTTTTCCACTTTAAAAGTTACGAAAACCATCTTCCAAGAGATCATTCAAATCATGATTGTTTACACAAGATAAGATTTATCGTAGACCACCTGAATAAAGCATGTTCATCTATACCTACTGACCAACGTCTTTCTATGGACGAACAGATGTATTCTACTAAAAGAAGCAATTTTTTAAAAAAGTACTTACCAACCAAGCTTAAACCATCTATGAGATTGATATTGAAAGGCTAAAATATTTTATGTACAATTTTTAAATTGTTGTCACTGTGCCATGTGATATTAATTTCTTCATTTGCAAAAAATGAGAATTTAGTAAGTATTGAACTTAAGCCTAAAGTAATAATTATCAAATTGTTTTAAAACAAATAGTTCAACTATTATTAAATAAAAAAATGCATCTGAATATTGTAAGTAAAAATTTTGGAAATTTGGAATTTGGAATTTTTCAAAACAAAAATGTCAAGAGAAACTAATTTTGTTTATTATAAAATGTAAAATAATAATAGTCTTAGGTGCCAAATTGCTGAAAATATAGATTAAGGCTTTATAGCTAAGTCTAAACCAGCTTTACTAGTGACACCATTTTTTAAGCGATAAACTGGTTTTTCAAAAGTTTTGAGTCGCAAAAAAAGAAAACATTCACCAATCTTCCCAAATTGATTAAAAAGTTTAACTTCTCTTTGGTAGTATAATCGAATCTAAACTACTCCATCTGTATTTTGAGTTTATTGGGGACACCCTGCAAAAGGGATAAAACGCCATTACTTTTGAATTTGTCTTAAGATTTTTTTTAATTTTGCTTTTATATCCTGCACCTTATTTAATTGAGCATTTTGTTTTTGTCAAAATCTGCTTTCAGACGTACCGTGAACAGCCGTTTGGCGGAAATTGAATTTTGCCACAGAACGGGTCAAATTACATACTGTGCAGCCTAGAAATCAGCACAGCCTGGGATATTTTCAAAAACGAGTATGATAAAAAGGGTCTTTTTTAACCCTATACTTCGTAGGCGAAAATATATATAAAATATATACCAAAATAATAAAAACATTTTTGATTAATAATTGTATTTCAACATAATCTTGGAAAATATTTTTTTAAATTCGTAAATATTTCTTTATGTCTTATCAACTTGATTTTTGACCTCAATCTGGGTACTCTCAGTCAGTCAAGTCTCTAGCTTTAGGTAATGAACAAGTCAGACAATAGGTCAATCGTAAACGTTATTTCTCTAGATACTTAATGGGACGAAAGAAATAACCCGATTGGAAGATGATCCTATTTTTGCAACTGGCGGTCAATGTCAAATATGTTTTGACATTTCTGAACTAAACAGATGTAAAATACAAGTGAACCAGCCATGGAGCGATACACTCACCAAGAACGCGGAATAATCGTGTCTAGTTTTTGCGTAAGAATTCGTAAGTATTTCGCAGCGCGAATCTTGTCGGAACCGACTGCGCAAACACTGCGCTGTTTGGCCCATAAACAAGCAAAACTATCACTTCTGGGACACTGAAAATTAACGAGTGATGCAAACAAAGCCATTACAGATGCTCAAAGTGACTTCATGGTAAGTTGTTCACGCTGGAGGAATCATCGGGTTATTTGTTTTGAGGTCGACGCTCATCAAACCACAACAGTGACTATAAGGTCACGTTAGTTTAGGAATGGATGATATGTGGTTTCAACACTACGTAACAGCGGCACACACTGCGCGTGTCACAACCGAGGTTCTGAAGGCGTCATTCCCGGGTCGTCTCATCTCTCGTTTTGGCAATTCAGATTGGCCCGCAAGGTTCACCGATTTAACCGCTCTGGACTTTTAAATTAAGGTAAACAAGGTCGAGACCCTGGAAGCGCTCAAGGGCAACGTTGGACACCAGTGCGAGAATCTGTCATCCAAATTTCTCGCCGAAACGAGCCATAAAACGAGCCCGTATAGCAATCAATTGTGACAGCGCTCATTTGGCCGATATCTTCTTCTCGACTAAACCAGTAAAATTCCAAAGGTTCAGATAAACATAATTAAAAATCAAAATCGCAGTGCTTCATTTAGAAAAAAATGAGAGCCAAACAACATCGGATAACTTCTTTTGGCCTACCTTGTTCATATACAGAATAGTGTTAAATCCCTTGTTAACAGGAAACTGACTTAAGACCTACATAGGTCATTACTATAATCTGTTCTTTTATAAATTCACTTGTATATTTAAGGTATCCATAAAGTCTTATAGCACCTTCATTTTGCTCACTTTTTCCTATTTACCATTAGGTGTTCTGGTCTCTATTTGTTATTGCAATTTTCTTGTCGCAATATAAATGCGTTGTTTGAATGTTGTAAATTTTATTGTTGTTACTTACCGCAGCTTGCATTTCTTAACGCAATTAGCAGTAGTAGCATTTGGACTTTGTAAAATAAAACAAAAATAGCTTAGATTTTTACATGATTAGTTTAAAAGCATGCAAAACGGAACCCAAATGCAAAAAACCAAACAAAAAATAAATAAATTTCTACAACAATTGCAAAGGAGTTTAATTTAAGCAGTTGTTTGGAATCGTCATGTAATTGCCTTGTAATTTACATTGCTTTCTTTAAGTTACGACTCAGACTGTTGAGGCAGAGGAGACTGCTTTTGGATTCAATGAATAATTTTGATTATTTTAATTTTTGTTTGAAAAAAAATGTTGTTTCTTTAAAGGGTCTTGATCTCTTACATAAGTTAAGCGATAAAGGATAAGGACTTTCTTTGCTTCAAATATAAAATTTTTTAAACATTTATTTTCACTAAAACCTGTCAAATTGTATTTCGTGTTTAATATTGTGTGCATTTTTTTCATTTACCTGAGTAACATGCAATTAAAACGTGTTAACTTTTGCACATTAAAATTCAAGTTTTATAACATTTTTAAAGGTTGAATGATTCTTTTAATTTGTCTTCTCCCTCACTTTATTTAATGTCAAAATTTGTCTTAAGCTTTTGCTTAAATTGAAAATTAAAACGATTCTATTTCAATTCAAAAATTTAAAAACACTTATTAAAACGAAGATAGATATGATGACAGTATTTAAAAAAATTAATTAATATTTGCAAAACTGTTGACTCCTACAGCTTGTTATATATTCTAATCCGGAAACAATCACTCATACGTATAGGGTCGTATATCTAACGGAAAATTATCTTTCTTTACACGGCCAACAATGCATCGCCCTATCTTTTCGTAGTCTATGTTTTTGCCATATTTAGAAGGACGGGTAAGAGGAGCGATTGGTTTTATCTGCACCCGCTTAGAGAAGCTTTTACTTCCTAATTGTCTGATAAGCCCAAAGTAACATCTATTGGAAAAAGATATTCTCTCGCTGGACTTCCAAGATGAAATCGTTTTTAGTAGAAGCACTGGCACCTAAATAAGTGAAGTCTGTTATAACAACCAAACTGTAGTTTGGGACTGCTCGATACGCCGCAACGGTTTATTGCTCGAGTTACTATTTGAATGCTTTTCTAGTTCTGCAAAGGCTCTGCTTACTGCTAGCCACAACCAAGTTTCATGCAGAATCTTCTTCATTAAAAAAGTTACACTAAAAGCATCGCCTTGCGTAAAGCCTTTTTCTGTTTTAGGGGTTCGAGGAACTTGTCATCGTGAAACGATGAAATACCAAGCCCAGCCATGGCAAAATCAAACTCTCTCCTCATCGGGCTATCGAACGCAGCTTTATATTCAATATAGATGGTGGGTATCGGCTTGCTTCTCTTGGACCTTTTTCTGGGTTTTGCATAGTGTGAAAATCTGGTTAATGGTGGACTTACCAGGTCTTAAGCCACACTTATACTTTCCCATCAGCTCCTTGGTGTGTGGCTCCTGTCGTTTAAATATTACGCTAAAGAGTATTGTGCATGCAATAGTTGGTGCAAAGCGTAGGGTCTTGTTTCCTTTAAAATCAGGGAAAATACACTGAAATCCCACTCGTCCATTCGTCACCGGGTTTTTTTTAGAAGCTCAGTTAACAAGCCATCGGCAGTTGCGGCCTAATTATCTGATTTATAAAATACGAGTTAGGGCCTTTTCATATTAGTATAAAATATGTAGAACGATTTTTGTAATTTTTTAAAAAAATTTAGTTTTAATGCCAAACATTACAATTTTTTATTTAATTAAAATTAATTCAGTTTAATATCTTTTTCTTAATTCTAACATTAAAAGACTTTAAATAAAGGGAATCTTATGTACTTCAATACAATTGGGAGTTTCAAGGGTGTTCTATTTGTCCTATTGTCATATTATCATAAAATTTCACGATGATTTAAAAGCCTTTACCAACTGTTAAACACTTGGCGCAGGTGTATGTGGGGTTGTTGCGACAATTAATTAAGCATAACACGTTTATTTTTTAAGAACTAGGTTTTTATAAAAGACAACAAAACTATTGTAAAATTTTATGACAATAGGCCATAACAGAACACCTTGTGAATCCCCTAAATATTAATATTAAACTGATTTACAAATATTAAAAAAGTTATAGAAAATATCGTTTTGTACGAGATTTGCTATTATATTTTACTTTAGGGTTGCCTTTTTTAAGCTGCCTAAATGTCGTCGGTGTACAGGTTTTGCTTCCTACAGGTAAAGGTGTTATGTGTTTGGTGGAACACAAAAACATTTCAGCGGCAATGTGTCGATTGGGCTATATATCTGTATTCTATTGTGTTAATGACTTGGTAAAATTGTTCAATTTGTTCATCTCTATAATCACCTACATGGCCAAATAATGCAATTTGACACTCACATATGCTTTTTAAATCTGAAAATCTCGAATTATTTTCCTTATTATATCAGGATGGTCCTTTACTTCGTTTCCGAAAAGAACTCCTTTAAACTGATACAATAATTGTCTACGCGTAAAATTGCATATGTTGTGTAAATTCTGCGAGTTTTTTTTACATAAAAAATGTTTTTTGTCAAGTTTTCTACACACAGAGGTCAGCGAAAAATGTTCAAATATATATAAAGCAATCCCCGTTAAAAAACTTTCTAGTGAGCCCAAATTTGATGTGTAATAGAGAAAGGATAATTTTTTCTTGACTATTTCGGTTTCTTTCCCCTGGTATTTTTTTTTAAATATAATCGGAGGGCAAATTCTTGAGTAAATGTCATTTAGGTAGTGCAGCATTTTTTTTTTATAACGGGAAATCTTGAAATACAGAGTCAATTCAAAATAAGTAATTAATAGGCATTGATGCCAAATACCAAGTGTATTCAAATTGAATGCAAAACTTTGGAACTTACTTAAAAAAATTCATTTTTTAACCCTGAAAAAACTTTGCACTAAAAGCTTTTTTTTTTAAATTTAAGTCACATTCTTAGGAAATTTTGCCCTCAAAAATAGCTGTAAAGGGTAAGGCTGTATTGAAAATGAAATTTTTTGCCTTGCAAGGCGTTACGTAGAGAACGTACTAAAACCACTTAACTTAAAATGGATTTAACACACGACTAAATCTTAACATACATTTGTATGTCCTGCGTATTTATTAAAACAATAAATCACTCCATATCCATTTTGACACAATTTTATTAAACTTTTGCTTTTACGAGTGAAATTTATTTTCTGCCAGACAAAAAACTACAACAATTTTGTCCTAAAAAGAAAAGTTATAGATCTTGACCAAACTACAGATTTATTTATGCTACAAAAGGAATTACTTGCAGTCGTATATGAGATTTTTAATCGAGATTGGACACTGGTGCACAAATAATTCGCATGATTGCCAACATGCCACCAAAGTAACACAATAAAATGCTTAAAAGAGGCTAAAAAACAAAAACAATAAAATCCAAGTCAAAATGCCAGACAAGACAAGAACACTTTCTTTTGCGGCTTAAAAAAATCCAAAAATGCACAAATAAGAAATAACAATGACAAACAATCTCAGAAAATGAATTAATGTGGTACAACTATGTGTGTTTTAAATGTTGTGTCTATTTTAGAGAAAAAGGCAATAAAACAACCAACAAAATAACAAACATGCAACTATAAATTCCTTAATTTTTGTGAAAAAGCAGTTTCCAAAAACGCACTCGCTCATTCTCTTATTCACTGACTGACTTACTAACCAAGTCCATTTAATGCACTTTGCTAAGTGATTTTTAAACATTCCATTTTTTTGCGACAGGCGGTAGCCTTATGTGTGTTTGGTTACATATGCTTTAGTGGGTTTAGTGGTGGTGTTTTGGTTGTCATGAATTTACCTAATTTTTTACTTTAAGAAATGTAAAAAAATAAAATATCATTTTAAAATCTTTTTTAATGTTGTTTAATTTAAAAAAAGCAGGTTAGAAAATTAAAGGCGATCAAGCTAGATTATGTTGGACCCTACATTACAGAGATCTATTAAATGGTACTTGCAAACATAGATACTTGTGAGGGGAATTATGCGTTTGTGCATGTGTTTGTTACGCCAAAAAAATATGTTAAGCCTTCTTTTATTTCTACCGATAGACTAAGAATCATTTTCTTAATCGATTAGAGCATGTCCCACTGTCCCACCGGCCGAGTGTCCATGTATTCTTGTAAGCATTTTACAGGTCGCCAAACGCGTGTAACCTACGCCCAAGTCATTATGAATCTCGAAGCTGAAGAGGACAATTTTTAAGACCAAAATCACAACGAGCGATGAGACTGATTTCCACCCCAGCGGGTACGTGAAGAAGTAAAACTACTACTTTTGGGGCACCAAAAACCAACAAGTGATGCACGAGGAGCCATTACACTTGTTTAAAGTGACTGCATGTTGCGCTGTTTACGCTAAAGGAGTGATAGGGCCATTTTTTTTGAGGATGCGTGCTATAGGGCCATGTTAGATATGTTTTTTCTGCCGGAATTGAACAAATTAGGACTAGAAGACATGTGGTTCCAATAATATGCAGCAACGGCACACACTACGCGAGCCACAACCGATATTATGAAGGTTGCGTTCCCAGGTCGCCTCATCGCTCATTTTGACGACTTACACTGGCCCGCAAGATCCCCCGATATAAGCGTTCCAGACGCTTTTCTAGGGTTTTTTGAAATCCAAAAACGAGACCCTGCAAGCCCTCAAGGAAAACATTCGACACGATTGTAAAAACTTGTCCCGCGAAGTTCTCGCCGAAGTGATGAAAATGCCATAAAACGAGCCCATAGAACAATCAATTGTGGCGACGCCCATTTGGCCAATATCATCTTTTCGACTTCACCAATTAAATTTTAAAGGTTCAAAAAAAAACCATAGTCAAAAACAGAACCAAAGTTTTCCATTTACAAAAAAATTACAGCCAAACAACATCTGATGGTTTCTTTTGGCCCACCTTGTAAAAGAAGAAAAATGTAAGAACGCAGTTTTTTTTTGGAAAGATTAAAACATGGATACCTAAAATAAAGAATCTTTAGTGAACAACCCAGAGGGACTGCAATGTGACTAAGGGTATACGGAAATGGCTCAGAGAGTATAGAACTCAAGTGGCTGGAAAATTAAAAATAAGAAAAAGAAAGGGGGGGGGGGGGGGGGGGTTCGGTATGAAAAAAAAATTTGCCCCAAATATTAAGGTCTCAGAAAGTAAATCAGAGTCGACTGGTACAATTAAAGGTGTACCACATATCATTTTTTTTGTGGGTGTTACAAACATCGGAACAAACACTTTACAACCGCAACCACTTGTCTGATGTGGGTATAAGTAAAAAATCTTTTAAAAAAAGTCACAAATGCTTTTTTTGAGAAAATATTTGGTCAGAGATAATAAATGATTTGAAGGAGAAGGTATCCCAATTTACAGACGCTAGAAATATTAATTGCATGCAAAATACTAAAATGGACTAAAAATCGTTTTTTTTTGATGTTTCCAACAATAAAAAACTGAAGGAAGATATATATTTAAGGCACACCTTTCTATCAGTAAGTACTTGAATTATGGTAAGTATGGACTTTAAGAATTAAGATGTGTTTTGCTTCTTAGCAGCTGTCGTAGCTTAAAATTTTCAAATTATATGCCCAGTTGAGGTTTTTGCGTAATGTCGTCTTCTTTATAAAAAATATTGTGTATTTAAGAAAAATATTCACTCTTTTCAAATAATAGTATAAAAATATTTCCTTTTAGTAAATGAACCCTTCCCCATTTCATGTCATGTTTTGAAATTCTTGTGCTTAAAGTTTGGGCATTTTATCTCCTCCTTTCTTTTTCGGTTGGCGTTCGGTCACGATTATGTATCGATTACAAACATAAATTTTTTAAAATTTTTTTTGGTAACATTGAAATAAAATTGTGAAAAGCAGTCAATATAACAAAAATTTATTGAAATATTATGCTACTGAATCACCATGAAACAAGAACTGCAAAAAAAGGAAACCATTGTCGAAGTCTCTAGAGACAATTTCTTTTAAAATTCATACGTCTGTCGTTTGTTTGCTTTATGTTTTAGGAATTTTCAACACTTTAAGATGTTTTTTCACTAGTGTTGTTAGTGTTGTCTGCTGCAAAAAATGTTTAAAGAGAAAAAAATCACAAGTAACCTGATTATTTTGGCCGTATAATTTCGGCGGAAAACTTCTATTTTTTTTCAGTTTGAGAGTATTTTATGTGGCTGCTAAGCCATGTGAAAGTAAAATTGACTTTGAAGGAAATCAAATGAAAATGAAAAATGTTTTTCTTTTGCACAACTATTGATAGCCATTTCCAGTGAATTTGTCTTTTAAGATATTTTTTGTTGGTTTTTAAGTTTTTTTTGTATAACTTTGTATTTATAGTGTGAGACTCATTAACATGTAACGTTCATGTCCTGCTCATTAGTATTTGTCAAGGTTTCTACAGCGTTAATATATATTTAGGTG
Organism: Melanophora roralis; assembly: GCA_963583895.1. Classification (NCBI taxonomy): domain Eukaryota; kingdom Metazoa; phylum Arthropoda; class Insecta; order Diptera; family Rhinophoridae; genus Melanophora; species Melanophora roralis. The sequence goes on from OY757187.1 coordinate 48,713,808, forward strand.
CGGTTTGCATTAGAGGTGCTGTCGTTGTATACTAGAGAGTGTTCTCGTAACGTACAGAATATAATTTACTCCTACTTGCTGCCATTTTTGGCAAGTTAATGGTAATGCTAAACGGTTGACAAAGCGCTTGAATTTAATTTGCTAAAAATCGCCCACAGCTAGATGCACTCAATTATATAGTGTTTGATTAAGCTTTCATTAAAATAAATCTCTCCAAATTACTTTCACACGTTGTAGTCTGAATGAAATGTTGGTAAATTCAAATGCATGCATGGGCCGATTTATTGTTGTATCACCTACATAGCAGGGATATGCACGTTCGATTATGTTGCCATTTATTGTTATAATCAAAGTACAGGTTGTTAAATAACGCAGCGTATTTTCAGGCGGTGGCACATAGAATCCATCGTACGTCATACTTCGCCTTTTTTAACTGACAGCTAAGTTGAAAAACATGTTTTATTATGAACAATGTCACATTCAGTACGTCTCCTTCAAAGCAATGTACTAAAGTAGGGCAACTTTTAACTTTTAACGTACGTCAAGTACTTTGACAACTACCAGCTTGTTCATAATCTTAATTTTGATTAGTTGCATGGTAAAATTATGTGTACCAGGTGGTGTTACGAACACAGCTTATCTACATTTTTCATGTATAAATCGAGGCTGGGTAGTCAAAGTTGTTTACTTTTACATATCTTTTTTTGGCAACTGAGCCAACGAAAACTACAACGAAAACAACAAATTTTATTCACCAAATTTTGTTGTTGTAGAATCACCTCCACCTGATACATTATTGCGCCATGATTAGTTGTTTTTGCACGCGGCCATAAAACTTTTAAAAATCAGTTGATTTAACATCCGTTTATAAAGGATTCTATATGCTTAATTCTTGCGTTTTTACGTTAATGTCAGTTAAAAAAGGAACGCTTGAAGTACGACGGATTCTATGTGCCACCGCCTGTATACCTGCTTTAACTCAAAAAAATCTTGTGGTTCATTTAAGGCATGGCATCAATAGACACAAAAAATTTTCTAAAAAGTTTATTTTGGCAAGTTTGAACATATTTTTATATCAAAAGGCTCAGGTGATGGAATTTGAAAATAAATTAAAGGCTATTCCCAATATATGTCTGGTGACATAAAAGGAAAAATTAAATGCCTTTATACTATAAAATGAATTGCCTTTTTTGTGGTCAGAGACAAGAAAGTGCTCAAAGGGAGGCAGTATAAAGAGAAACGGGCAGCGTAAGACAATCCTATAAAAAGTATCTGAAGCAAAAATAGCCTCTATTATGGGAAATTTTGTTCCCTAACATATTCATTTTGCCTTCAGCGACAAATTAATTTATTTCCGAGAATTTTCAGCTAAATACTAAAATTTTTAATGAACAAGATTTGCCTTGAAACATCACACTTCTGCTAGAAGAACTAAACAATTTTGCTGATGAAATTTATTTTGCTTTAATTAATGGCGGAGTAAAAGTAAACATCATTGGTGAGAGATTATGCAGGGAGATCAGAAAAACTGATTTGCCTTTTGGAAAAATAAAGTTGAAATAAACCCAAGACCGCGTTTACCATCACATATAAGCTTTTGTAATAATTTACAGCGATGCCGTTTGCACTTTGTTATACGCCTCGGACAGTTTGCAAAACCTAGCTTAAACTAAAGAACCCAACATCCATCCCTGTCATCGAGCAGTGAAGCCAAAACTGTTAAATATCCCTGTTATTAAAACACCTTTATACTTTGTATTTTATACTACGTTTCCATCTACGTGATTTGCGCCAAATCATTTAATTTGCTCAAATTAAGTAATTTGCTACATGATTTCCCATATATTTTTCATATGAGCAAATCATCTCAAATGACTTGATTTGCTCAAGATTATTTCAAAATTTGTCTGTACAACACTGCGCGGAGGCTATTTTTACAAATGCAACTTTGGGGAATCCATTATTGGTGAGTAACAAATCCGAAAAAATGACAGCTGATTGCAAGGAGCATGCATCAGGTGGGAGTAGTTCTAAAAAAACAACTTAATTTGTTATAAGAATGTCAAGACAGATAACAAAAACTCACAAATTCTTTTTCCTCCTTTTAAGCTTTTTTTAGAAAACTACAGTTGTTGTTTGTAAAAAAGAATCAAATACATAAACATAAACAAAATTTGATATTTTAATAACGAAACACCGGTTTCAGCTGAATAACCGAGGCCACCTGATATACGTGTCAGATTGAATTCGAACATAAAATTACTTACAACGTAATGGAAACACTTCGAAATGATTTCCTCAAAATTACTTAATTTGCTTATAATGGAAACGTACTATTAGAAGATATCTTAAAAATATTTCACACAAATGGGTTTAAAAGTAAAGGAACCCAGCCTATTGGAATTAATGTCAACTCATTTTTATACAAACCCTCATACAAAAGTCATTCCAGAATAATACTTAAAGCTAAAACTGCCCTAAATTGTGCTCTATCTTTAAGATTTTGCGTAGTCTTAAAGCTAAATTTTCTTTCAATTTGCGTCAAAATACTAACAACAGATGAAAGAATGAAATAATATAGACCTTAAGCATTCACACATTTTAAAGAAACTTAAAGGATATCTAGGGACGTTGGAACTATCCAATCGCATAACTCAAGTGAAAGTTAAGGCTTATTGCACTGCGCTAATAACAAAGCGACAACCCCAGTTTAACAGGGTCTGTGACAAATGTCCAAGCAACGTGTGTATATGGATAGCTCTAGGAAAAAGGCGAAAACGATACTGAGCATCAATTTTGCCCCCCCCAAAGCTACAACTTTGGTTTGCATTTGGTGGCCTCAACAAATAGAACAAAACTATTGAATTTTATAAAGATTTTCCTTTCATATCTTGCTCAATAAGTTAACTTTTCATTTACCGATTTAAAATTATTTTTCTTAACACCAACAAAGCAAAAAATTGTTTTCTCTCAACTTTTGTATTTCAACAAAATTTTAAAAACTATTTTATCGTTAATTTAAATTATTGTGACTGACAACTGAAACCCCCTTGTTTTATGTCAAAGCAGCTCGTCTAAGTTTTTCTATCTATAAAGTGTCAATCAAAAAGCAAATTTTAATAAAAATTTGTTTTCAAAAATGTAATTGATCAGCAATTAGCTGCAATTTAACAAATTTTTTAACCTGTTATACAAGGTGGGCAAAAAAAGGAATCACTATACTTGAAGATGCTTTTATTTTTGCAAAAGGCAGCCAATGTCAAATCTGTTTTGGCATTTGTGAACCAGACAAATGTAGAATACAAGTGAACAAGCCATTGAACAATACACTTCCCAAGAACGCGGAATAGTCGTGTCTTTTTTTTGTGTAACAGTTCGTCTGTGGTGTTTGTGCAACGCGAATTTCGTCGTCGATTCCCCGGTCGTACGGTGCCGGCTGTGCAAACCCTGCGTTGTTTGGCCACCAACCTTGAAGAGCATGGGACCAAACAAGACGATGCCAAGAGTGGCTGGCAAGGAGCAGCCGTTTAACCGAGAATTTCACCGCTGTTGGCGAGGATGTTGAGCTGTCGCCAGAAACTTCGACCAGACGCCGTGCCTCGCAATTAGTCATCAGCCGGTCGTCCACAAGGCAAATTTTGGTCAAAGAACTGCGCATGTTCCCGAACAGAGTCCAGTCAGTGCATCAACTGCTGCCTGTCGATTGCCTAACGCATCGCAAACAACATCAGATGACTTATTTTGGCCCACCTTGTTTATAACTTTTTAACTTTTTAACAAATAATTATGCTAATTACTTTAGAAAACTTAAACGCCAGTCATTATTTAACTATTTTGCAGATTGCTTACAGTTTTTTCTTAACTTGTGCGTTCACAAACTAATTTAATTGACTTCTAAATGAAATGAATGATATTGATGTCGTCTTTAGAGTTTGTCTTAAGCCAAAAACACGTACTTAAATAAAGTTTTCAAAAAGTCGTTTTAAAAAATTAAGCTACGCAGACCACCAAGATCAGATTGGCGTTATGAATGCATTAAAATCATTGTAATAAATTATAATTTACATGCGTAAATTAACTGCTAAAGAGCTGTTAAGCATCTAGAAAGAAACTAGAAGTAGTCTACAGGCAATGCGTACTAATGGCGTATTCTTTAAGAGTTTAAAATGAACACACCCTTGTCACAGACTTGTGTTACATATGCATTTTACTGGCTCATGCTGCACAAAGCGTTTAAAGTTGTTCTCAAATTAAGTTCTTTTTTGCTTAAATTGCATAGTAACTTGTGTAGCAAGTTGTTTACGCACTGTAATCTTACAAATTACAAATTGCTTTTAATGCCGGTTCTCTTATAAATGGGTAAATAATTATAAAGCAAATTGTCGCAAAACTTGGCTGAAAAGATGTTGAATCTTTGAAGTAAGAATAATTTATTGGGTGGTAGAATTAAGTTATATTGAGTTTTTTTTTTATAAAATTTACACATTAATTTTAGTTTTATTTAATTCATACGCCATTTAGTAGCTTAAGAGGTCTGCGTAGGTTCTCCACCCGTTTCTATCTCATGCCAGTCCTCGTATCTCGTTAGAAGATTTGATAGTTTCAGTTATGACAGTCATTGTAAATGTGGTTTAGGGCAGGCCTCCTCATCTACTGCCATGTGGATTACATGTTAGGGCCGAATGCTGTACTTAATAATAACGCGTATTCAAGACGTATTTATTTCTTCATCATTGACAATTAATTGAGTTGTTCTTTGCCAAAGTTTAGCATTTGATATTATTCGAGGCCATCAAATTTTTGCAGTTTTGCGGTAACATAGTTTGTAACTTCTCTACGGAAAACAGGACTGGTATAAGACTTTTGACTTGACAGGTTCCTTAAGGAAAGGACTAGTTCCAGTTTGTGGGCTTTTTTTGAAGGGAACTTGTCACTTTTATATTGCGTTGTTCTTGGAGGGGGCAATTGGTTTAATTCCAATTCCTCAGAATGGGTTACAGAAAAATCCTATAAAAGCTACTTTTGCTTTAATTGTTTAAGTTTCGGTTCAATGTTAATTTTTAATTTTTTTACGTGAGTGTGTGTATGTAAGAACGGAGATATGTATATATGTAGGGCTTGCATTTCCATTTTTTTCCTTACCTATTTTAAAACCTTTAAATTAGTTACTTGATGTGTTTCTTTTCCGATTACGGCCAAAACCTTTTTACACAGTTCGTGTTTTCTACCAGTGACAGGACGAGTTAGCCGACCAATTGACACACAGTTTCCGCAGGGTAGCTACGTCTCAGATCCGCTACGTAAAACTGCTTTTACACAGGCGTTAAGTATCCTAAAATCCATCTCAATGCTGACGTTATTTTCATGCCACACTATCCTAAGTCTTGCATACTTGCTTGTGCTTGTTGTAAACGGTTCTTTACGTATCTTCGGCTTCACAATTTTTAGTTATCGCGCTAACTTAGTAACTGAAATTACAAATGGCATACACTATTTGCCCATCAAATACAAAATGGTTGTTATTTGCTGTCTTAGCAATAAAATATAATATTGCTAATAATATTTCGCCCAACTGAATTTAATCAACTTTATTTCTTTTAAAAGCTGCCTAACTGAAGTCAAGGATTATTCTTTAGCGCATTTTCAACTGCTTTTTTTATTGTTTTCATTAACACTTTTCAGGCAATGGTCGATGTTTTCGGTAGTTGTTGGCAGTAGAAAAAAATAACCAGTTGAAATTTGGTAAAGACTGCAAATAGAGATTATTGTGGGTGAGTGAACAGAAGATAAATCAAATGAGACTTGAATTTAAAAAAACTTTTGGTGATATTACTTTTGCTACACCGAAATCTATTACATCAAAAATTTTATTGTGGTCCGTTGGTACTTGTGATTAGCGGTACAGTATCCAGCAGCTATGAACCGGGACCTAAAGATGTATAAAAACTATTGTACTGATCCTTCGTTATGAAAAATCTGGGTGGACTGATGAAATAACTAGGTTATGAAAAAATTCGTTGCTTGGATATAACATTTCAAGTGGTCACCCAATCATAAGTGGTTAATTCTTGATTTGATTAATATAGCCGAGCCACCACATGATGCATCAGTGGGGCTCTTCGAATAATAAAAAGTATAGCCACTAATTTTAAAAGAGTTTTTAGGTGTAGTTGGAGTTTTTCCAAGTTTTTATTACATGCAGTGAAAATTTTAACTTTTGGTATTTTAGGATCTCATTTTCGTCACTTCTTTGAACAAATATTCAAAATAAAACAATGTCTTCTTACACCTCGCGATACTAATACTATGCCCGTGTTTAAGTTTATTTTTATGTCTTGTTTATTATTATTGAGCTAAAAAGCATTAATTTGAACTCTTCAATTAAAGAAAGGGGTATATGTATAATTTTGTCATCATCTATTTTGTCATAATCTAGTACATTAATTTTTGATGTTCTTAGAAACGACATTTATGTCACTCTGCCCGTCTATTTAAACAAAATTTGAAGTCAAGTCAACTTTAGCTTTACCGTCAAATATGTTGCTAAGACTATTACTTTTTGAATTAGGGCAGCTGGGCTTACTACTAACCTAGAAAAAGATTAACAGCTAGCATTAACCAGTTTTCTTACGACAAGAACGCGGATATTTTTTGTACATCTCAGAAACTTTGGTCTCCGCCCTCGATATTGTCTTGCTTAATTGATATTAGCAAAAAATTTTAAAAATAATAAAATAAAAATTAATTAGAGAAAGTCAACATAAATTGACTTACGCATTTGACTTTGAAAACCCCACTGTGTATTGAAAAAATATTCGTAAGAAAACAATTATCATCTGCATAGTTTAGAGCTTCCAGATGGATCAGTAGGTTCCAATGAAGACCTCTGTTTGGCTTAATTTTTTTCGCTACAGTTATGTCAAAGCCAATAATAAATCTATATGGTGATTGCACGCAACTCAGTCTGACTCCCTTTTTAACAGCCACTGTATCGCTGGGCTGGTTTCAATTGTTTCTTTTTTTTTTTAAGGAACCCAAATTGCCTTGTGTGGCATGGTATTAAAGATCTTCTGAAGGTCTTCAAATGCAGACACAACGTTAAACGTCATTTAAATGGTTTTTCTTCAATAAATATAAGGCTATTGGCTTGGCCAGAGAACGATCTTGCGGACAAAAACTTGCCAGTCTTTTGTTTAGGATATTTGCTATCAATTAAATTGTCATTTTTCTTTAGATCTGAGAGAATATTGTGACCCTGATAATTTCAAAGGAGCTTCGGTCATCTTCTTTTGCGCATGACTTTTATGCAGTTTTCGGTAAAAAGCCTACTCTGTAGTTTAAAAGGCATATTCAGGACTAAATGCAAAAGTTTGTGTGAAAATGTATTGGCCAAATAAGCCAAAAAAAAATTTAAAAAAGGTCAATTCCTTAAAGTTTTTCTATTGTTATTATTTAAGACAGAAAATGACTATGCCCTTACCTTCTAACTATTTTTGTAACATCCTAATATAAATCATTTTCTCAATTAATAGGTGTGGACATACGGTCCATGTTAATTTAATTTCCATTATTTCATGTTTCAACATTCAAACACTTAAAATTGGCACAATAATAAAACTTGCGTAGTATACTTAGACAGCGTCTTAGTTATTAAATAAAAGAGAAAAAGGCAAAAAGAAGGCTAAAAACAAAGTGTTAATATCTCCATTAAAATGCCACTGATCATGTTGTTAAAGGCTTTTTTCGCACAATAAATTTAAAAGAAAATTTTTCACAACAACAAGCTTGTTAAAAATGATGGGAATTTTTTTTGTTGCTTTACTGACAGTATAAATATGATTAATTGCTTAAATTATTGCAGTGTTTTTTCCCTTAAACATTCATATTTTTTGGAACCTTTTCCTTTTTCATTGCATTTTATATATAAATTACACAGTCGTATTGGACATAAGTTTGCGTATATATAGGGGCTTACACTGGTCAGTGCAAAAGGGCAAAAAAATTCAACAGACTTAGATGCATGTTTGAATATAACATTAGTGAAATGAAGTTTTCAGCCAGTAACCTATAATTTTATTTGAAAGAAAATTCATAGAAATTTATTAAAAGAATTTAACAAAATTTTAAGATATATTATGAATATAAGCGCAAGTCTTTAAAAACTCTTCCAAGCACTTTCACATTTTATCCGTGTTCAATGCTACGACCTTTCAGTCAAAAACAGTCCTAATTCAGAATCATTTATATTCATGCAGAGATTTTTTTTTTTGTTTTCAGAAATATGGTTTTTAAATTTTTTACCAAATCAATGGCAAAGTTTTTTACATTGCTTAGGTTAGGTTAGGTTACGAAGGGTATTGCTGAGTCAAACTCGCCACCTTCACCCGAAAGCCTTTAGACACATTGTGAATCCCTACAGAAGAGTCAAAAAAGAGCAAAAAAAAAACAAGTAATTCATAGGTAAAAGTAAAAGAGAGCAAGATTGTCGTTCGCAAGAAGTCCAAGAAAGTCAGTAGTCATTGGCGCTGAATCACCTTTCTTTCCAGCCACCCAACTCCCTTGATGAAACCTATTATGTTCCACAGCCAGAGACCTCACCTAGTCCATCTAAAAAGCGCCCTTCCAACCACCTTTGCTGGCGGATTTGCAGCCCCGGGCAGGGGCAGACAAGGTGTTCTACCGTCTCTACCTCCTTCTCATCACCGCATAACCTGCAAAATTCTGAAGGTTTTTTGTCCCATTTGTTAGTCATATACCTCACATTGCAGTGCCCCGTGAGAGTCCCAATAATGCACCTCTGAACCCCCTGTTCTCTTTGAGCAGCAGTTCAGTTCCCATCCTCTCCAGGCTGTGACATAAGAGTCTAGAGATCCTGCAGTAAGCCCTATACCTCCAGGTTTGGCCCCCATTGTCCATTATCCAAGTCCCTATCAGCCTATAATAGAAACCCAGTGGTGGCCTCACCGGTTTAACCCCAGGTCCAATATCACGGGCTCATCCCTTCTTTGCCAGTCCATCGGAAATCTTATTGTTGGAGACGTCACAATGACCCATAAGCCAACAGGGTCTAACCTTGCATGTTACCGTGATCGCCCTACGAGCACGTTTGCAATCGTCCACGAGTCCAGGCCAGGCATAATGTCACTCTAGAATCTTAAACGCACCCCGACTATCAACGTAGATTGTCACGTACTCTCTCACATCCGCATCCTCCCCATCAATTCCGCGGCCTTCGTCACCGTCAGAATTTCAGCCTGGAAAACTTTGCACGCGTACGGAAGTCTGCACGACATTCCTTCTTCCGTGTCCGTTATATAAAAACACTAGCCCCGGTGCCTGCCTCAATCTTCGATCCATCAGTAAAGACTGCACACCCCTCAAACAGCTTCTCTGATCCCTTCTATATCTGCCTATCCGGGAACACTATTTGGGGCAGGATCCCGAAGTCAAGTTTTGCAACAATATAGTCCGTTACACCTGACCGCCGAATGAGTGGTCCATTACCGACCCTTCCTTGAATTCCGGCATGTCCATCCGAACCTGCCCTGAGCATACTTGTATTCCTTATTCTAAACAAGATCCTAACTGCCATTCCAGCAACGAAATCCTCAATGGGAAGAAGAGGTAAAATGATATCCAGTGCTGCCTGTGGTTCACTATTTCTGGCCCCTGTAAGGCCAAGTACTACACATTTTTGGTCCTTTATTAAGAGCTTACCTATGTCGCCCCTCTCTTGGACCCTCCACGATTTGAGGCTACCGAACTTTAGAATTGGTCTTACAACAGATCTGTTAATACAGTTCCCCATTACCTGCTGCAGGCCCCAGTTACTAACTATGGAGAATCTATAAGCATAATAGGAATTCACAGCCTTTCAAACTCTCTTCTCTGTGTTCGCCCTTCAAAATAACTTGTAACCCAGGACGAAACCCAAATACCTGGTGTTATCCGTTAGTTTAAGATGAATCCAGCTAAGCTGCGGCAGCTCAAAATCCTCCACCTTGCACTTCCTGGTAATAAAAACTAGCTCCGTCTTCTCTGGGCTTGCTGCCAATCCCTTGTCCCAAACAGACGATTTCGATAATGCACCGCAATTGAAAGAATTAGGACTGAAAGACATGTGGTTCCAACAGGACGGAGCAAGGGCTCGCACTGCGTGAGCCACAACCGATATTCTGAAGACGGCGTTCCCGGGTCTCCTCATATCTCGTTTTGGCCATTTATATTGCCCCGCAATATTGCCCGATTTAACCGTTTCAGATTTTTTTGTGGGGTTTTATAAATTCTCGTATTTACGGAAAAAAGCTTGAGCCCTCAAAGAAAACATTCGACACAAGTGCGAGCATCTGCCGCCTGAAGTTGTCGCCGAATTAATGAAATATGACATAAAACGAGCCCGTATAGCAATCAATTCGCCTTTTGTATTCTGTTTCTGCCTTAAAGTGAATCCGCATTCATTTCAGTTAATACAAAGTGACATTTATTACAAACTTTTTTATTAATCCATTGCATTTTTTAAAAATAATTTTTCCCCATTATTTAACTTTGTACTTGATACATAAATGATGTCTATCGAGTAAGCTTTTTTAAGGAATTTTTTTATCAAATGCTTTTCTTGGCGTCTTTTTTCTTGGTTATCTATTAATGCCTTGTTATGTTAGATGGATGATGTTGTCTGTATTTGCTTGCCAATTAATATTTCGTTAACACCTTTTATTACTTTGTTTTTTTATCGCTGTCTAGATTTTCCTAAACGTTCATTCACAATTTTGTTTAATCACTCACTCACTTACTCACTCATTCATCATATAAACTGTTAATTTTTTTGTCTTTATTGTCTACCTTTTTCATTAAGTTTTTATATGTTTTAAATAGGTGTTTGATTTTTTTATTTGTACACTTAACAACAAACTTATATACTTACTTACATATAAACATATCTACGTGTTTACATATAAATTATCGTGTTTATTATAATGTAATATTTTAAAGTTTTTTTGTTTTGTTTTAAGGTTTAAACTTTTAGTTTATTGTATAATTTGTACATTTGTTTATTATTTATTTACTTTTGCAGTTCAAGCTATTAAACTTAAACACCTGTGAAATGATGCCATGAGAAAGTGTGTGCTACGCAAGGTTTTTCGTTAAATGAAAATTTTCACTTTTAGATTAGATTTTTTTGTACTGGAAATATAAAAAATATGTATTTGATAAATTATGTTGGTTTTTAAGTCATTTATTCGAGTTTTTGTGTGATTAATTTTTAAAGAAATATTAATCATACTTCCATAAAAGGATACATAAAAACAGGACCTTTATGGTGTTTTAAAAATTTTGGAAAAGTATTTGTCGTTTTTTTTCCTTGATAACAAATAAGCTACTATTAGATTAACATATTTTAAATTCACTTAATAAAATTTTTAACAGAACTTTAAGTAGAACCACCAATAGGTTTTCAACTATTGAGAAATATAAGTTCCAAAATACATTTGACAAAGCTAAATATATTAGTAGATTTTGACGTGGTTTTCAGCCCGAATTTGGGTGTTCTGTTCAGAAACAAAGCAGTAAAAACTTACTTACACCAAGAAAATATTGTAAAAAAATTGGGGAAAAAAATGTTCTTTGTTAGGCGCCCTTGCATATCTAATTGTGTTTGAATAAACAAGTAATAGGTTAGGTAAGGTTGATTCGGTTGGTCAAGAGGGGTGTTGGAGCATATGAATGAATTGTATATTTTTAATAATAATAATAATAATAATAATAATAATAATAATAATAATAATAATAATAATAATAATAATAATAATAATAATAATAATAATAATAATAATAATAATAATAATAATAATAATAATAATAATAAAAATAATAATAATAAAAATGAATTTAATAAACAATACCCTACTAATATAGAAATATCTAGAATATATACATAAAATGTTAAGTATAGCGGTAATGCTGAATTAGCACTAGTTTTAAGAATGTGAAGTAAATAAAGGCACTTGTAAAGTATTAGTGAAATCGTTTGGTGGTTCTTTTTCTCAAGTTGTAGTTATTTTCCAAAATCCCGTTTTTTTTAAAGTAAAAATTATAATTTATTTAGTTTTTATAAACTCCTTAAAAACTATTAAGGAAAAACATTTTGGCGCCCGAGCAGGGACATAGTGAAAATAGCAAACCAACAATTGTGAATAAATTCAAATAAAAGAAAAGTTTATAAAAAGTAAAAGTGTGATTATTTATTTCAAATTAATCATAGTAATACGCTTTAAAAACAAACTAATAAAAAACATTAAATTTGTGCAAAAATTTTATTAAAAATTACTTAATAAAATAAACAAACACATAAACTCCTTAAAAACTATTAAGGAAAAACAAGGGGATCGTCGGGTGCTTAGTATAAGCAGCTTATAAGAATCAATAACCAATTAAACTAATTCGATAGACTTAATAAAATTAAAAAAAAAACAATTTCTAAAACACTAGCCTTGCTTCAAACGTCTAAATACGATTATTTTTTTAAAAATTAATAAACGGTACGGAGGGAGGGTGGCGCCGTTGGAATTATCGATTGTGCGAATTTATCAGTCACAATGTCGCAGTGGTCAAGTGAACATCACGCGTTCGTTGTGGAAACATTGTTTAATAGTAATGATTCTAACGTAAATGCTCGTCGACAATTTTGAACAAAGTGATGGACCAAGTACAAATGAAATTTGTTCGTGGGTGCAAAGATTCCGCACAACTGCTTCGGCTATGAATATCCCACGGCCAGGGCCCAGTCAATCCTCAAGAGCTCCCGAAAACATTGAACTAATTGAAAAGAGCAGCCTCATTGGGAGTTTCAACAGCAATTATTAATGAAATTTTTAAAAAGGATCTGAAGTTCTACACACAAAAAATTATCTAAGAAAACTTTACTTAAGTCAAGCCATAGCGGTGTCAAAAGTACGGTGAGTACGGTTTTTCTTAAATCAAGTACGAAATTTCTTACTCCAAGTAAAATTTTTCAAGTACGAATTTCTTACTTTTAGCCACAATTAAGCCAAAAAAGGATTGATTTAAGATCGAAACCGTACTTGATGTAAGCCAAAAAAGATTGATTTAAGCCGTAAACGGGATCATTTTAAAAATGGAATGTCATTTTTTTGACATATGAAGTTTTATTATAAAAGAATAGAATAATTTTATTATATTTTATTTTTATTTTATAGATACTTAAAAATTTTTAATTTAAAAATTTCATTTTTTGTACTTACCGAAGCTGAGATTCGAACCAGGGATTTCTGTACTGTAGCACAAGCGCGTTACCTCTAGGCCACTGAGACACTTTGTTTTCAAATGTAAAATAATATATTAAAACAACAAGCTTTTTTCTGCTTGATTTGTTGAAGCAATCCGAATAGGCTTGATTTAAGAAAATGTAAGTAAGGATCGTACTTAAAAATTTAAAGAAAGATTTTGGATTAAATTAAGAATAAAATTCTTAATTTTAGAAAGCGATTTTTCTTTCTGGGTATCCTATTAAAATCCAAATCGTTCACGAACTGAAAGAAAGTGACTTTGATTAAGCAAATGTTTTTGTGAAACGAATTTAGACCGATTTTTCACTGTAAATCCCACATTATAGAGCGACAAGGCTCATTTTCACTTAAATGACCACGCTAACAAGCAGAACTGCTATTACTGGCCTCCAAAAATCCGCAATCCTCGACTGAAACATTAAAAACTATTTATTTGCCCTAGGTTAACTGCTTCGTGTGCCTTATTCACGCATGAGACAATAGGATCATTTTTTTCGAAAGTTCTCGAGGTCAGGTGACGTGGTTTGAACAGAATGGAGCAACTCCATACACATCATCGATGAATTCGCTTTGGGAAATTTTCTCCCAAAAACCATGGCCACTGAGGTTGCGCGATCTAACTCCCATGGATATTTTTAATGGGGCTGCCTCAAGGACAGGGTTATAATGACAATCCCTGATTTCTTGTGGCTTTAAAGGAAAATATTCATCGAGAAATCAGCTCAATTAAATCAAGTACACTGCAACTTGTGGCGCAGAACACAAAACTCCGTCTTGAGTAGTGTGTTCAACTTGACGCAAGACATCCGCGTGACATGGTCTTAAGAAAATATTGAAGATGCACATACTATTTAGAAACATATTAATAGCTTTTACCAGACCTACACGATGAAACTGTTCATGAAATAACTTCCAAAAAATGTTTGTGTGTAAACAAAAAGTATAAAAAAGACCTAAAAAATAAAGATATCATAGTTAAAATTGTCAGAAAATTTCCTAAAACAATGAATTTGAAATCGTGCGCCTTTTTTTTAATTTTTAACTTTGAAACATCAAAGATTTAAATTATACCTAAAATTTTCTAACAGCTGATTTTAATGGAACCGAAACTGTAGAAAAGTTTAAAAATAAAAATTGCGTAAATAATCGCTTCAAAAATTGGAAACTTTTTCCCTGTGAAAAACGATTTTTAACCATTGTGCAAGCGTTGATGATAGACATTGATATTTCCATACTAAAAAAAAAATATAAAAACACAATTCAAGCATTAATCGACAGCTCTCGGAAAAATGCATATGCTTTTACACCTTTTTTATACCCTTCACATAAGTGATAGGGGTATATAAAAGTTTGTCATTCCGTTTGTAATTCCTTTATTTTCCATTCGGGACCCCATAAAGTATATATATTCTGGATCCTTATAGATAGGGAAGCCGATTTAGCGATGTCCGTCTGTCCGTCTGACCGTCTGTCCGTGTTATGGTTGAAATCAAATTTCTGAAACCCCCCGATATCGCATAGACCCGAATGTGGTATCAAACTGTCACAGATAGTCGCGAGAAAATCGGTATTGAAATTCAGCAAAATCGCCCGATAAATAACCGAGATATAAGCAAAAAACCACGACTACCTCGGTTTTTTGAGTCTACAACAACAACAAAGAACATACTTTTACATGTAATAATAAAAAAACAACAAAAAAACAACAAAAAAAGAAAAAAACAGAATCAGTCATGTCTATATAATTGAAACACACCCAAAACACAAATTTTATTAGTATTAGTGTTCATACATATAACAGCGTTGCCATACAAAGCTTACTTTAAACATTTTTAAAATCGCTCCTACAGCTTTCAGGCTTCTCCTACAAAGGTAAAATGTAAGACCGACCCGAATTATTTTTTCCATCCAAACATTTTTGTGGAACATACTTACCCTCTATCTCTCGCCCCTGACATGGTTGCCATACAAAATTTTAAAAAATAAAGTAAAAACCGCTATAACTTCCCCGGACTCGCCCGTAGAGGAAAGAAATGTATCATAGACCCCCATTAATTTCTACTCCCAAACATATTCCTAGAGTATACTTACCCCCTATCTCCACGCCCTGAGGGGGTTGCCATACAAAATTTCCAAAATGATATGAAAATGCCCACAACTTCTTTAGAGTTGGCCTTAGAGCAATAAAGTGTACGACCGACCCCTATTAGTTTCTTCTCCCAAACATATTCCTAGAGCATACTTACCCCCTATCTCCACGCCCTAATGGGGTTGCCATACAAAATTTACAAAAATGATAAAATGCCCACAACTTCTTCAGAGTTGGCCTTAGAGCAATAAAGTGTACGACCGACCCCTATTAGTTTGCCCTCCCAAATATATTCCTAGAACATACTTACCCCCTCTCTCCACGCCCTAATGGGGTTGCCATACAAAATTTAAAAATGATAAAATGCCCACAACTTCTACAGAGTTGGCCTTAGAGCAATAAAGTGTGCAACCGACCCCCATTAGTTTGCCCTCCCAAACATATTCCTAGAACATACTTACCCCATATCTCTACGCCCTAAGGGGGTTGCCATACAAAATTTACCAAAATTATGTAAAAATGCCCACAACTTCTTCAGAGTTAGCCTTAGAGCAATAAAGTGCACGACCGACCCCTATTAGTTTCTTCTCCCAAACATATTCCTAGAACATACTTACCCCCTATCTACACGCCCTAATGGGGTTGCCATACAAAATTTACAAAAATTATAAAATGCCCACAACTTCTTCAGAGTTGGCCTTAGAGCAATAAAGTGTACGACCGACCCCCATTAGTTTGCCCTCCCAAACATATTCCTAGAACATACTTACCCCCTATCTCCACGCCCTAATGGGGTTGCCATACAAAATTTAAAAATGATAAAATGCCCACAACTTCTTCAGAGTTGGCCTTAGAGCAATAAAGTGTGCAACCGACCCCCATTAGTTTGCCCTCCCAAACATATTCCTAGAACATACTTACCCCATATCTCTACGCCCTAAGGGGGTTGCCATACAAAATTTACAAAAATGATAAAATGCCCACAACTTCTTCAGAGTTGGCCTTAGAGCAATAAAGTGTAGGACCGACCCCCATTAGTTTGCCCTCCCAAACATATTTCTAGAACATACTTACCCCCTATCTCCACGCCCTAATGGGGTTGCCATACAAAATTTACAAAAATGATAAAATGCCCACAACTTCTTCAGAGTTGGCCTTAGAGCAATAAAGTGTACGACTGACCCCCATTAGTTTGCCCTCCCAAACATATTCCTATAATATACTTACCCCCTATCTTCACGCCCTAATGGGGTTGCCATACAAAATTTACAAAAATTATGTAAAAATGCCCACAACTTCTTTAGAGTTGGCCTTAAAGCAATAAAGTGTACGACCGACCCCTATTAGTTTCTTCTCCCAAACATATTCCTAGAACATACTTACCCCCTATCTCCACGCCCTAATGGGGTTGCCATACAAAATATACAAAAATGATAAAATACCCACAACTTCTTCACAGTTGGCCTTAGAGCAATAAAGTGTACGACCGGCCCCTATTAGTTTGCCCTCCCAAATATATTCCTAGAATATACTTACCCCCTATCTCCACGCCCTAATGGGGTTGCCATACAAAATTTACAAAAATGATAAAATGCCCACAGCTTCTTCAGAGTTGGCCTTAGAGCAATAAAATGTACGACCGACCCCCATTAGTTTGCCCTCCCAAAGATATTCCTAGAACATACTTACCCCCTATCTCCACGCCCTAAGGGGGTTGCCATGCAAAATTTACAAAAATTATGTAAAAATGCCCACAACTTCTTTAGAGTTGGCCTTAGAGCAATAAAGTGTACGACCGACCCCCATTAGTTTGCCCTCCCAAACATATTCCTAGAATATACTTACCCTCTATCTCTGTTTTTTTTTTCCAAAAAATGTTTCTTTCAACATTAACGGAAAAATATAAATTTCTTCTTCTAATAAAAGGAAATTATATAATTAGTTTAAGCCAAAATAAAAAGCAAGAAATTTTCAATTAAAGTTAATTAAAAGAAAATTGTTTAAAAAGTAATTTTTGGCCAATATCAGCCAAGAAGAATGCACTTTCAAAACGAGCTTTTAAACGTTAGTTGGTCTTTTTTTGCTGTAAACATCAAATATTTGATTTGCATGGTATCTAGGAAGGTAAACGGAATTTCTTTTTTGTAAGTAAGAAAAAAGCTTATTAAATCTTTTGTCTTATGACGAATGAAGAAAACTATAAACAACTTTTCTGTTTAATTTAAAATTTCGGAAAAAACACTAACAAAGTTATATGTCAGCTTACCCTTGACAGTCGTTTGACTTTTCCTTAAAAGATAACTAAAAAATTACCTTCAATTAAAAATCAGCATTATTGTGCACTGCACAAGGCACACTGTGCAGTAAATGAATGTCATAACTACTTAATAAATTTATTATACCATAATTACACTCGTTTTTTCAATTTATGCTTACTTAATTAAATACTTCTTAAATAACTAACAGGTACTTACTGTAAAAGTTTTTGTGTGTTGAAATCTAATATTGAGGTTAATAACTACTAATGACCCAGACAAAAATCTTAGCTTTTTGGAGAATATTCCAATGCCTTAAAATATTTCAATATTTGTTTTGTCCTTAAGAAATTTTTTGTTTCTATTTTTAGAAATTAAATAAATTTCTACAAAAAACTTATTTGCAACATTTTTAAGAAATAACACGATTTTTTTTTGTTAATTATTTATTATTAAAATTTAGTTTTTATTATTACTTAGTCAGTACATTGCATACAAAAAGAAAAAAATTATATAAATTAAATTAATTTTTTGTTTCAATTTATTGTTTATATTAAATTACTTTAAGTAAATAATTTAAATTGAAAGTAAAATAAAGTCATTTTAACTAATTTCTGCGCCTTATAAATTTTTTAAAATTATTGTTTTATTTCATAGGGGAAGTTAAAATAATATTACAAACTAAATTGATTTAAAGCACCTTTTTGCTTTCGGCCTTTAGTAAAAAAAATTATTAAATTATTTATGCCTTGCCGTTGTATACAATTCTTAAATTATAACTAAAATTTAAACTAAATTAAAAGTAGAAATATAAAGATTTTAAATAAGAAAGAAACTTAAAAAGAAATTTAAATAAAACGAAAATTAAAAAAAATATTTTGATACAAAATTATTTTAAGAAATTATTTTTTTATTTTTAAGTAAAATTTATGTCTTCCAATTCCATTAAAACTTTATGTGGCCACATTGAAATTATTAAGAATAAAATAAATAAATAAATAATGTTGAAAAATAAATAGAAATATGCTAAAGGCTTTAAGAAAATATATTTAAACTAATTTTTATATAATACCTGCGTTAAGTGTTATTATTTAAATAATTTTTGTTTTGTTTTTAAAAGAGTTCAATGCCTGGTTTTAAAAAACCAATTTTTGTAAAACAAATGGGATTAAAGTTCATTCATATAGTATTCTTAGATGTTGAAATAATCAAGTTTTGTGCACAAAAAACTTTTAATCCTTAATTTTGTTTTATTTATAAAATTGCTTTTAGAAGCAGGCATTGTTATAGAAAATTTCAAAAAATTAATTTTTTTAACTAAAAATGTTTTTAATTTTTTTAAATTATTTTACTATTACTTTACTAGCGTGAATTTTATTTTGTTTTTATTTTTCTAAATATATAAATATTTTTTATGTTAAGTTGGTAAAAAGTCTCTTTTTTTAATTGGAAATTTATTATTTTAAGAAAAAAATTATCATATCAAATAAGTTTTTTCTTAAATCGTTTTTAAATTATGATTTGCTGTTTCATATTCGTTGCTTTTTTTCTATTTACTTAGAACTGCTGTCCATAACGTCCTGTCATGCCACTGTCATACAGTTTTCCTAAGGTATCACTGGCTGCAGCACCTTGTTGCTGATGTCCGTTAGGATTGCGATGTGATACGCCAAACACCATTGTAGGAGGAACGCCAAAGTTCACAGAAGAAGCTGCTGAGTCTTGATGGTATAAGTACCTTTCTTTCTTCGAGCGATTTTGTACTGTTCTCCAAATAACGAATACTGACAACTGAGCTAATAAAAATACAGCGCCAGCAATAATGAGACCTGCGGATAATAAGATAAAAAATAGAAAAATTTAGTTGAAGACATTATTTTAATAACTTTGCAGTTATGGTCTCCTAAATTGTTTTTTTATACGTATAGTTACTACTTTTTTTTTATTAATTTTAAGAAAAAAGTACATTAGCTTGCAAACAGTACAAACTAAAGAAAATCAATGAAGTGACCTCAGTTTTATTTAGTTTATAAAGTTGAAGGTAATTTTTAAAAACTTTGTTTTTCTCGTTCATAATTGTTTTTAAGGCTTCATTTAAATGTTAAAAAATAAAATATGTTTTCCCATCTAATTGCCACTACAAAAACCAATTTTAAGAGTTTTTATTTGATTATTTAATAAAGTGATAAATTATAACAAAGCGAATTCCTTGATCAAGAGGAGTTAACGGCCCAGCGGATCTATTTTTTTTTCTTAAATAAATGAATTGCCAATGTAGTTTATGTTTACATATAAATTTTAAAAATCGGCCGAAAAAAGCCACAAAAAACCCGAATATTTTTTAGACGCAATTAAATTGTTGTTAAATCACTACACCATATTTATCAATTCGCCTTGAAGTATAATAAATAGCCATGTTTAAACAAAAGACTTAAGACACAAACTTAAAATCAAAAACAAAACTGATTAAAATTAATTTCAATACTAATTTTTTTTTTTGTTTACAAATTTCCTTAAATGCGAATTTTTTATCTTAGTTAAAAAAACTTTTTACCTACCTCCTCAGATTTTTAATGCTACACAAAAGATACTGTGGATATATAGAGTAAGAATTTACCCACACTTGTGCAAATAATAATTTTAAATTATTTTAAACAAAAAGAACGTCAATTCAGGGGGCAGTAATACAAGCCCATTCTTAAACATTTTGCAAACTAAATAAAACCGTGAGCATTGACTTTTTTTGATTTAGAGGGCGATATATAGGATGCAGTGAATTAACACAACACGGCCATAAAGTTTTATATGCTTGAAAATGTTATTTTAAAATTATAAAAAAATATGACCTAGGAGGTATTGGATGCCAAATTACAACTTTGTTTTGTTTTAAAATGGTCCAGAGGGAAACAAATTAAATGCAAAACTGGCGGCAAATCACAGGAAAGGGTAACATTGAAACACCATTAAAAATTACCTGCAGGACGACATCTTAAAACTTGTTGTCGGAAATAAAAAAAAGCACGAAAATCGGAGGCATTGGGAAATCTATTTTATGCTTGGTTAACCTTTATGTCTACAACCAAAAATTGTTCGTCAAACATACAACCATCATACCCGGGTAAGCATTGCTGTTTGGTAAGGGATTTTTTTGACATATCGTTTGTTTTATGTTTTTATCGCCAGTTTTAGTTAGCTGCAACCCATTACATGACAAATAACGTCGCTTATACTTCTTATCCACTCAGAGGGCAATCTACTGGCTTGGCGCCTTCTGGGGAAAGAGAAAAAAATCAAGGCGAACGATGCTAAAGATTTTTAATCTCTTTCAAGGAAGTCAAAACGTCATTTGTGACAAATTTTATAAGTTTTGGTTTGACTTTTACGTTAATGTTAGACAAGATTTATCATTATTAGAAACAGTAAGGAAACTCCGAAAATTTGTTCCAGCTGAGTTCTCAACCCCAAAAGTAAGAGTAGTTGAGTAATCAATTTTAGGATTCAGCAATAATATTAGTACGTGCTCCCATATTCCAAAAAAAAAAAAAAAACAAATCGATTGTGCTTATCTCAACTCACTACAGCAGTGATATTCAAGGCCCAAAAAGTAAATCAATATTAATATTGCATTACAATAAAAACAAAGGTGGAGTTGATGATATGGATAAATGTCTAGAAGAATACACAACAAAGAGAATAACTAATAGATGACCTTTAGCATTTTTTTTATGTTATTCTTGAGGTGGCAGCATTTGCAGTTATATTATATATACTGAAAATAGCCCGCATCTAAAGGTATCAACAAATTGTAGAAAAATATTTCTCCAATAGCTGAGTGAACTATGAAGCAAATTGAACGCTGCTCACAAAATCCTCAAGAAATGAAGCATTTTTCGCCCCGTGGTAGAAAAGAAAGTATTTTAGGCTATCCAGTCATATCAGAAACTTACGCAGTTCGTGTTTCAGAAGAACGAGATCACTCCGGAAGACCTAATTTTTATATAAATCATTATGTTGGTGAAAAAACGAGACCAACAAGAAAATCTTGCAAAAATGTCAAAAGCTAGCAGGTGCACAACATTCAGAGGATATTACTATTTGTAATATATTCTCAAACTAAAAAAAAGTATGTAAACTTTTTAAAAATGTTCTAGTCTTTTTTTTGTACAAATAAAATAAAACTATAAAACGTAATTATTTCAAAATAAAAAACCAATATATTTTGGTACATTAAAAAAATCATGAATCTATAGTGCCTACCCAGGTAAGTCTTTTGTATGTTTAAGGGGTATGTTTCAAAAACGGCCCATAGATTTTCCCCTAAAAAATTTTTTTTTTCAAATTAATTTTTAAAAGTTAAAAAACAATATTTTAGAAGCATATTAAAAATTTCAAACCGATATGTTACCAGGGTGTGAAGTTATATCGAATTGAAAACAGAAAACTTACCCGGGTATGTGGTTGTAGACACAAGGGTTAAAAAAAAAATTATGTAAAATGTGACTACGGCACACATCAAGGCTTTAAGTACCAAGACTGGGCATTATTTAGAAAAGGAAGTTTTGGCAAATGCCAAATATTCACAATTATACGGGACTCTTGTAGCAGATTTAATTTTATATTTTCAAACTTAAATGAAAAACGTAATAATAATTTAAAAATTTTCTTAAAAGCTTTGAACGAAAAAATAAAAATGCGGATTTTAATTTTTAAAGAGCATGTTATCCTCATGTTTTCCGTCGAGTTGAACACGCTGCTCAAAACGGAGCCTTGTGTTCTGCACTACACGTTACAGTAAACTTGGTTTAATTGAGCTGATTTCTCGACGTATATTTTTCTTTACAGCCACAAAAGATTAGGGATTATCATTATAAACCCTCTTTTTGAGGTAACCCCATAAAAATCCATTGGAGTTAAATCGTGTAATCTCAGTGGCCATGTAAGGTCCCTCCTCAGAATGACCGATCCGTTTCTGGGGAAAATTTTCCCGAAGAAAATTTATATGAGCTCTGGCTGTTTGTGCAGTCACCCCATCCGGTTAAAACCACATGTGTAAAGAGTACGATGGATGAGTTTGCAGGTTTGGCAAAAAGAATTCTGTAATCATGAGTCGATAATTTTCTAATAGTCTAATTATATCGTGTGCCGATAAATACACCAACCAGTTACTCTAGGGCAATTCAGTGGTTTTTGATATTTCAATCAAATTTAAGGGGTTCTTAGAGACCAGTTACTGCAGTTTTGCTTGTTTACTTGGCCGTTTAAGTTAAAATAAGCCTCGTCGCTCCAAAAAACAGGATTTACAGAGCGGAAACGCTCTAACATCGTTTCACAAAAATTTTTGCGTAAATAAAAATCACTTTCGTTTAGTTCTTGATGGTTTCAATTTTGAAAGGAGGGAACTTCAGATTCTTTCCTAAAACTTCATGAATAATCGCTTTTGAAGGCCTCAGAGAGGAGTAGCCTCTATGCATATTGAAAGTCGCGAATTTTCACGTAAGCTGCTTTCAACCAGTTCAATGTTTTTCGGAGTCCTTGAAGATCAAGTAGGTCCTGACCGTGGGATATTCATAGCCGAAGCATTTGCGCGGAATTCCTGCATCTACCAACGAATAAAATTTACATTCTGTTTATTATGTATTCGCCGAATACCGAACTTTGAACAAAATTGTCGACGAGAAATTACGTAAGAACTAATACTCTTACCACTTACCACCCTTATGTCAGAAAACTAAATGTTTACGAAACGTAGTTTTATTTTTATTAAGAAGGTATTTCGATATCACTATCAGAACACGTACAAAACACAAAAGACTGTATATTTTTTTGTATTTCGAAGGGCCTCTCCATATAACTCTTAAATATAAACAGCAAACCAAATGGTAAATAAATACATTTCGATTTAAAATTTATATATTAATTTTCTTTAATCTTAAATTAAAAGAAAAGCTTTTTCGAATCGATTTCTTCCTTTGGCACATAAATATTATTTAAATTCTATGGGATGTATCTACTCTTTTCAGCAGTCATATTGTGCCAACTTTTTGTCAGATTTCGGAGCTAGCTTTGTTTAAAAAGCATTGAAAAAACTTTGATTTTTTAGTCCTCTGAATAGCGTTTTAGATTTTTACGTACCACTTTGGCATTTATGGTCTGATCAAAAAATAGTCAAAAACGCTATTCGTGGCTCAAATTGTTTAAAAATGATTACTTGGGGTTATTATAAGCATGTCATTATTGCCTTTTGAAAAGTAATGATATTGGTAATGACTCCTAAAAAAGTACTATGTTGTATATGAAATAGTGACTTCTTAACATTAAAATTTTAAAAGCTTTTGAATTTCAACCTTTATCAATATTTAAACAAATATTTCTTCAAAACATTAGTATATGTTTCCACATTTCGTGCTGCACATGTATATTCAGCCAGGATTGAAGAAATATTTTTCCAACACAACAGGTGGTAAAAGTGCTTCTTTGAAATCTACTAGCAAAATCTATGTTGCCTTTTTTAGCTTAAAAATATTTGGCAGAAATTTAAAACCTTTTTTTATGCCAGATACATATTACACATGTAAAGATGTAGGAATGTTAATATATTAAAGTGATTTTTTATCTTTTTGGCAAAATATTAACCAGGTTTTGTCTACCAGTTTCTCTTATATTTGGTATTTGTTTTTTTATCTGCATTTTTTTTTTGTTAATTTTTGTTGGATGCTTGTGTCAAGCTTTAAATAGAAAACATTTGTTTTATGGCTTGCACGATTAGCAACCGTAACAAAACATATTGTAACATGTTTAAACTACTGAGCCAGTGACCTGATCACGAACTTTATTTCATTTTTACTTTAATACAATAAAAATGCAACATGTAGAAATAATTTGTATTTATTTTTTATATAAGTACTTACTCAGGCTATAAATTGCAAATTGAAATATTTTTAACAAGATATCTATTAAGTGAAATTCTATTTAATTTTTTAAGGGAATCAAATATGTCGAAAAATTCGTTTTGTATTTAGCAGTTTTTGAGGTCAACTGATAATCAAATTGTATATTCCAATAAAAGAGTTAAGCGTGTTATTAAACATTGTTTAGTTTAAAAAATTTTCTTTTTGTTTGAAATTCCAAAGAAAGTAGATAATTTAATCAAAGAAAAGGTCATGAAAAGTTGTTTCGAGTAAAAAATTTGTCGGAGTTGTAATTGCTAAAGGTTAAAAGAAACACAGTCTTTGTTAATAAAGGGCACAATTTTGATAGTTTTCGGAATAAAGTTTTGTTAGTGCTGGAATGGTTTTTTAATTTGCGAAGCCTTTGAACTTACTTCACCAATAGGTTTAACTGTTTAAATGCATAACAGCACCATAAGTTTTTGATTGCTATCAACCCCACAATCCGAGACCTGGAAGACTTGCAAACTATCCACTAGTTTCTTGGGATATTCAAAGTATTAAAAAAGTCCTAAGCATGGTAAGATGTAAAAGTAACCTCTTCAACCACTCTGCGTAAAAAATCGAACAAACAGTGAAGCTCATTCTTCACTATAGATGCAGTCAGAAACCCAGAAACCTTAGTGTCACCTATAAGTACCTTGGCTCGTTTCTGCTCCTGGTTAAAAAATAGATTATGGAACACCATCCCATACAAAAAAATTTTATTATATCTTCGGTTGAGTATAGGAGTTGTATATATAGTTTAAAAAGATAAAAGAAGGTAAAGTATTTCCCAGGCCATTTTATAAAACCAAAACACTTGAATACAAATCGTGTTTTGTCCTACTAATGGGGTCACTCCCAGAACACCAGGAGATTTTTTTACCTAATACTTATACCAACCATTGTGCGTTCATGTATCTCTACAGACAATATTAAGTTTTATGGACCCTACGGAAACTACCATTAGATTTTAAGTATGTGTGTCCTTTGGCCTCATTGCTTAAATCTCTAAAAAGCTAAGCTCAAAGTCAAGGTTTGATTTAGAAGTTTCCTAAGGGAGAGATCCCACCTATAACAATGCATGTGATAGTCTCTAAAAGACTGAATAAAATTTGGAGAAAATTCCTCTCCAAAGCCGAACTTAACCAGTTAAGATGGAAGCTTGATATTCCAAAATCTTTCCAAAGGCTAGAAAATATCTAAGGAAACCAATTTAAAATCACTAAAACGCTAAATAAATTACAACATTTTTCTGTTAGGAAGACCATTAGGCTCCCTTTAAGAGCCGCTTAACATTCGTTGGACTTCAGACTATTAGCAAGGTAGTAGCTAGCCATACTTTCCGCAACCTTGTAAAGTGGTAAGCCAATTGTTATTGGCTGGCACTTTTCAGGATTATTAGCTTTTCCCGAGTTAAACATTGTTTTAGCTACTTACTATGGGAAATATACCGACACGGTGTACGTTGAATAAATATTAGCTAGTAGATGCAGCAGCATTTAAAAGAATTATTTTAAAACCAGGAGTTTTCGTTCGACCCAGGAAACCCCTTATGTTAAAATCCGATCGAACCTTTAAAGTTGCCAGAGTATGTCTGACATAGTCCCAATATGACAAAGCTACAATCTAGTTTCTCAGCAAAAGTGCACTGCCTGCAAATACTTTAGCTAAAGTTCTTGACTTTTAGTCACGTATGTAAATTATTTGCCATTATCCCTTGTCATTTATCCTTTGTATGTATTTCTTGCTTACTCTTCAAAAATTAATAGCAATTTTCCTTTTTGAGGCTTAGTGATCAAAAATGCATAACGATCTTTATGCGTTCTAATACAATCTGGCGTATCGTTTTATAAATTTCTTTTGTAAAACTTACGTTGCCCCGATAGATCATTAGGGTACCCCGGTAGATCCTTGGTAATTGCGCAAACTCACTAGTCTGGGGGTTGTGAGTTTGGCTCTACCCAGGGAACCGGCTTGCTTGCTTTTTCCTACTTTCTTTCCTTTCTTATCCTTTTTTTAATTTCTATGTCCCTTTATCTCAAACCTTTCTATCTGCCTTTCTAGGTAACATAAAGGGATCGAAATAAGCACACTTAAATGAGATGTACTCTTTCGTTTAACGGCTATCTGTTTTACCTAACCTAACCTTACGTTCTTCTGGTGCTTCTACAATTCAAAAGATTACTATTAAACCATAAGAAACGTTAATTTTTTTAAAATATATTTCTGTTATTTATGTCACAACTTCTTTTTTTAATTTTTGGCTTGCAAGTACTTTACTTTTCATCAAAGAACATAAAATGGGGATTAAACTTTATGCAACTTTCTCAAACTTACCGTAACCGTTAAGGCAGGTGATTGCTTCTTCAGCTATACCAGAATAAATTTTTTCACGAGTTTCCGCAGGATTTAAGGCACTAGCATCTTCACGATTAAAACCAAATTTATCTGTTATTTGAATGGATTCAGTTAGTAAAATATTGTCATCAGAATTCTTCTGGCTAACATCACGCTGCATACGATTATGGTGGGAAGAGGACAACAAAAATTCAGCTAAAATAAAAGGAAACATACCGAATTAAAAGATTAATAATCTATATTGAAGCAAGAAAACTTAAATAATTATTAAAAATTCTATTAAATAATAAAACTTACCACCATCAGTACCATTAACAATAGATCTTTTTCTGCGGCCATATGAGATCAATGATTTCAATTCACCATTAACAGTATCTTCATTATCGCAAGTGATTGGTTCACATCTGGGTATGCAGGGAGTTACCAAAGCACGAAATTGCACAACATCCGAGGAGGGAAATTTGAAGGCGTCAAATTGTGATACCAAATATTTATGATTTTGTGACATTTTCTGGACAGATCCCATAATATACTGATCTGTGGGACAACCGCGAGAATCAATTAACGTAATTTCAGCATTATCAGTACCATCCAAAGCAACAAGTTCGCGAACGAAAATTTCATAGGGGCTATTTTCATCAACAATTTCAAATCTCAATGCCAAAGGATCACCGACTTCGGCAATACGTCTCATATCGCTGCCATCACGTGAGGTGATCTTCATGATTACATTTGGTGAGTCAATAATGCTTTCTTCGCTCAACGAAGACTCTATTTCGCCAGTAACACCCAAGTCGACATCATTAGCAACTGTTTTGTTGGTCAAATCGAATTGGCAGGACACTGCCAAGCCCAAATCCGAAGAAGTAACAATCATATCATGATGCTGAATAACAATATCATTCATATAGCGACCATAGGCGGATTGACGAACATTGCATTCCAAATCATTATAACCCATACGGAAATCAAACTCCAAAGAATTATTAACATTAACCGCACAATGTTTAGGAGAACCCTTGGCATATACTTTGCCATCAAATAATTTTGAAGTACGAATCTTGGTAATCATTTCACCAGCTCTACATTCAATGGAAACATTGTAGCACGAAGATAATTCATAGGTGGCTGCCTCTGTTACATCCAAGTATGGATCCAAAACATCGGTCAAAGTAGAACGAGAATGATGCGACAAGCGGCATACCATATCACCAGCATCATTGTAATCATATGAATGACATCTAAAATTTATGATCTGTGAAGGAAGGCAAGATGATTTATTCTAGTATAACTCTTACCTGTATGGTGAATTCAAACATAATTCACGACATTCTTCTATGGAATTGATATCTTGATAAACTGAGTCAACGGTTTTTAATAGTTTTCCAGAAAGTCTTTTGAATTCACATAGTTTGCTGGGCTCTTCGGCACAATTATTTTCTAAGTAATCAGCACCATCATAAGGTTCAACATTATTGCCACCAGATAAAGTGATACGATCCATATCCGATAATTCACACAAGCCGGAATCATGATAATAATTCGCCGATCTATAGAATAATTTTTAAGGAGTTTGTGGAGAGTAACCAAATCAAATATTGTTACCACATTGACGTATATAGAAGATGAAAAGTTGAAGGGTAAATCAATTAATAGAATTATAGAAATAAAAGGAAAAAAGTTAATTAAAAAAATTATTAGTTTTTCGTGAATTAATACATAGAAAAGTAAAAGAGATTAAAATATTTTTATTAATTAAAATAACACAACAAAATATTTATCAGATACTTATATCGAAAAATATCTTAAGATTTAAAAATGCTTTGAGTTGTTGTTAAATTTTTATATGTAAATATTAAAATATGTATATCTAAAGAATAATAAAAATGATTGGCCAGTTTATCGACATGTGGCCAAAATGCGGAAAATTAAAAATTTTAACTGTGGGTCCCTTTTCCATTGTTCAGATTTACGAAAAAAAATTGTGGGAGACTCGGACCCCAGGGGAAGAAAATTTGTAAAAAATTTGTGTTTGGCCATAAAAAGAATTGTATTCCAACCAGGCAAGCAAGTTCATCTGTATCGGGTTCCCCATTAAAATTTTTTATTTAAGAGTAAGAAGGATAAAGATCATAAAGAAGGATAACAATCCCATTTTAAGATTTTTTATGTACTTTATGTAACTTTTAAAGCAATAAAGATTCAATTATAATTGAAATTGGCTGGTCTCAAAAAATATGAATGTGCTTGTTGCACTTTTTAAAGTTTTGAGCCACAAGCGACTAAAACAAATAAGAGCGCTATATTCAACTGTGCCTAATCTTAGATCCGTTTACATTGGCCTTTCGAAGCCCCGAATTGTTTTTTATTTTTATCATTTTTATATTTATGAAACATTTCTAATTTTTAAACAGGAATTGGTGTAATATTTAAACCCTCTTAGGATGGGTACGGGGAAGTTGTAAGGGCTTTTACCTGATTTTTTTAAATTTTGTACGGCAACCCCATTAGAGGGGGAGATAGGGACTAAGTAAGTATTTGCAAAGAAAAAAGAATTGGGATCAGACCTAAATTTGACCTATCCACGGGCACCCTGGGAGCTGTAGGGGGTATTTATTATAATTTTACCAAACTTTGTATTGGAGCCCTCTAAGGCGATGGAGATAGAGGGTAAGTATATTCTCTGAATATGTTTAGGAGAGGAATTTAATGGGGGTCGGATGTGAACTTTATTTCTCCAAGGCCGACTATGGGCGTTTTTGCATAATTTTTGTTAATTTTGTATGGCAGCCTCCTAAGGTAATGGTGAAAGGGCGTAAGTAAGTTTTAGGAATATGTTTGAGAAGGAAAACCAATGGGGGTCAATAACACATTTTATTCCACTAGGGCGGCTCCGGGGAAGTTGTGAGGGCTTACATCCTATTTTTTTAAATTTTGTATGGCAACCCCCTTAAGGCGTGGAGATAGGGGGAAGTAGGTTATTGGAATATATTTTGGAAGGGAAACTGGTGGAAGCCGGTCGCAAGGTTTATTTCTCTTAGGCCATCTCTGGGGAGGTTATGGCTGTTTTAACATTATTTTTGTAAATTTTGTATGGCGAACCTCTTAGGTGGTGCAGATAGGGAATGTGTTTTAGGAATGTTTTTGAGATGGAAATCTAATGGGGGTCGGTTATTCATTTTATTCTTCTAAGGGCGACTTCGGGGCAGTTGTAGAAATTTTAACATACAAATTTTAGGGGAACAGCAGAAGAAGTCTTAGCTTTTGGCTTATATCTTGGTCACAACAACAACAAAATGATCGCAGATATTTTTAATAGTTTCATACTACTTACGGGTCTATGCGGCATCGGGAAGCTTTAAAAAAATGATTTCAACTATAACACAGGCCGACGGCCAGATGGACAGACGGACATCGCTTAATCGACTACCCTATCTATAGACACCAAATAAATATATTTCTTTATGGGGTTGCAGATGGATAATAAAGAAGTTACAAACCTAATGATAAACTTATATATACCCTTATCGCTTATGTAAACTACTTATAAAGGTGAAAATTATATTTTAGTAGTATTTAAACCAATTTTGCAAATCATTTTGTGTAAATTTTTGGCTTTTTTAGGCTGTTTTGAAGCCACTTAGTTAGATTCCACCAACTTTCTTTACATTTTTGTTACTTTTTTATATGTTTAAGATTATGAACTTAGAAATATGATATTAAGGACAATTGACCTAAATAATAGTCGGACACCAACTAAGTGAATAAAAAAGGCACCTCTTTTACATTACTTTTTAGGGGTTTTAAGATTATGAGCTTAGAAATATATTATTGCCATAAAGTATCCATAATGCGGTTGAAAGTCAATTAAATAGACAAAAAATATTTTTCTCAAATTTTTGTTACTTCTTTGCATTTTTTGAGATTGACCCAAACTAATGAGCCATTGAATTCGGCTGAGGCTTAAAGTCGATTTAGTGATCAAAGAGAACCTCTTTTTCAATTTTGGGTGTTTTGCATTTCTTTAGACTACGAGTCCATGACTATGAATTTAAAGACTATTTTTCGATATTGAGCTACCTTTTTGTAAGTTTTTGATATATTTTTGCATTTTGTAAGACAATGAGTTTTAATATATAAAATTTGGACTACTGAACGATATTGAGGTTGAAATCCAACTAAGTGAACAAAAAGTACTTTATTTATATCTTTTGTACTTTTTTGGTTTTAACTAAACTTAAGGACTATAAGTGCAAATATATAAGCCTTTTGGCTGTTGGCTAAGAGATAAAGTGCTTTTACCATTTACTGATTAAGGCCAGAAATCAACTAAGCGAACAAAAAAATATTTAGAAACAGGATACTTAGGACTATTGACCAATATTTAGGTCGAATACCAACTCAATGTAGAAAAACAGATCTCCAAAATTTTTAATACTTTTCAGAAATTTTGAAATTTAGGAGATAAATTGTCGCATTCGATTCGAATTGAAATCAAAAACTCTAATTAGCGTTCCTTTATATAATGCATTGACAACTCAACCGACTGAATCAAGACTGAATCAATTTCGATTCTAATCGAATGCGGTGATTTGACTTCTGGGCTATGTTCCAAAACCACGCTTTCGGTTTCAGTTAGGCAAGAACAAAAAGCACTTTTTTTCATTTCTAGATATTTTTTTTTATTTTTTCTACAAAAAAGTTTTAATTTTGCTTAAGTTGCGAAACTACAAAAGGGAATCTAAAATATAAAATAATGCTAAATAGTTAAATGTTAAATAGTAAAAAAAGAAGAACTTTGTTCATTAATACAAATAAAATAAGAGATTCCAGATAAAGATTTTAAGATTTTTTATCTTTAATAATAAATTTTAATTTATTTTCTATTTTAAAGGATAATTAAATCTAGGGCCGGTGAATTAGCATTTGACCCAAATCAAAATCTACTCGTCTGGTCGATTTTGCATTGCTTTAAATTTAGAAATTCTAATAAGAATTATTCATTTTGATTCGAATCGAATGCGGCACTTTGGCCTACGCGCTTTCAAAGATGTAGGTTAAATGCCAGTTATGTATAAATAATTATATTTTTGCTAACTGTATATCACTAACTGCAATATCACTTCGTTTTCATTTTATTTACCTTATTCATCTTTTTGTACCAAAAAAATGTATTAATGAATATTTGAAACAAAACTTTTAAATTTTTATTGCGCCTCCTTTTAATAAATTGATTCTGTTTTATTCAAATGTTAAACAAGTCTATGACGAAAATTATTTCTCTAGTTCTATAAAAAAGTTTATGCGTAAGGACAGACAGATGATTCGTGCAAAACTTACCTGCATGTAAATTCAGTTTCACCCAAACACAATTCCAAGCAATCACGTCTTGAAAAAACTGTCTGGCTAGATTTAACATGTTCAGCTAAACGATAGTTTTGCACACGATCAATGCACCAGGCTTTAGAGCAAGGACGTACACCCAAACAAGATTTTTGTGCGTAAATTGTGAAAACTGGATACTGTGAAGGCGAAAGTGATCCTAAAAAGAATTTTAAGATTTTTTATTATATTATTTTATTTACAAGGTCTTTTATACAAGAATGCATTTTTCTACTTTATAACGGTTGCTGTAGTAAATGTGTGGCTTAAAATTCTAGTTTGAAGTTGTTAACTTTCTAGCATTTATAGTTTTAATTTTGGGTTTTTTCTATGACTAGAAAACCTAGCCAGAATTTTTAAAGCAATAAACGCATGTTTGTTCATATGTATATGTGCGTGTATTTTGTCCCTGCCTTTAAAAATTGCATATTTTTAACACGCACTTGTTGTTGGTTGTTAGTAAAAAATTAACAGGCGTTAAGAAATCAGACGAAGGCCAAAATAATCTTTGTCGTTTTATATATTTTTTTGCACTTTAAAAGGCTTGCAGTGTGTAGAAACCAACAACAGCAGCAACAGTAATAATATTAAGCATTACAACAGCAGGCACTATGGGGTAAAGCATATACTTATGTCCAATATTTAGAATTTAACAATATTTTCAAAACCATTAAAAGTTTGCTTCTTAAGTCTTTTGTTTAAAGTTAAAGCTTTCGAAAGAATATTGAAGAAAGTAATCTTTCTTAGGCACTTTTAGTATTTAAAAAAAATTACAAAAAAAATATTGTTTATTTAGGTAATATCTTGGTTATATTCTTAACATTAATTCATTATTTCTTAGGCCATTGTGTTAAGTTTTCATTATTTTTATACTTTATGTGTTTTTGATTTTTATATATTTTTCTGTCGCTTTTTTTTGCTTACAAAGTGCGTTAAGGCGTTGGCAAAATGATTTTGTATTGCTTTGCCTTGTTTTTTTAAATGTCTGTAGAAGTAAGTGTTTACAGACATTTAGCCGGAAAACCTGTTTTTGAAAACAGGCCTATAGTTTTATTTAGTTTCTGGCTTTCTTTAGATTTATACAAACATTTTGTTGCAAATATAAACGCGAAATGTTTTTTTTTTATATTTTAAAATTCATATGCGTTCAGTCACAAAGTAACAAGGACAAGTTTATCCAACAAGCCCCCTTTTTATGGCATGAATTTAATTTATCTGACAGCAAAAAAGAATCTCGTGCAATGGGTCATTAAGAAACAAAAAAACATAAGAAAAAGAAATTCGATATTGGCGGTGTGCGTTCCGTTTTTTTCCTTTTTATTTAAATAAATCGGTTTTTATATTTTTGTTAAAAGTTTTACTTGTAGCATTAAATTACCTTTTGTTCTATCCGCTGTTGTTTTAAACAGTACGCATAAGCCGGTTTCGTAATTAACAGCCGTACATGATTCATTGGACTGGCAAGCCTCTAAGCAATCGGTCAACATAAGTGTACCAGCCAGTGTGTCAAGTAGTTTTGATGGTGCCGATAATACATAACTGTAATTTAAAGAAAATATAAGTTATTTTTTAAGCAAAAATATTTGTTGCAACAAGTGCATATTGGTTTAGTAGAAGAGAAAGATTATGTAAAATAACAATAAAAATGTATATTTTTAACCCATTACGATTTGAAGAAATGTTATAAAGACTAAAAATAAAGTAAAACTGTTGTGGTAGTTTTGATTTTATGACAATTGCTTAATTTACAAAATTTATCTATCTATCGCCCTAGTGTTCTGGTTTACTATTAAAATATAATATTTACTTTTTTTGTTGGTAATTTTCATATGAAATTGTGCTATAAATAAACAAAATAGTTTTGTTAATAAGAATTTTGCTTAAAATAGAATTTTGCTTAAAATTAAAGATAACGATACTTTTTTTAAACTATAAAATTTTTTAAAATATTGAAACAGAAACAAACTCAAAAAAATTATATTTTCAATAAATTAATTAGAAGTTTATTTTAATAGTCGATGGAACTTTAGAGGAACCTAGTGAGTTGATCAAATATTTTCTTAAAAATTAAAGTCCTTTATCTTCATTTTCATTTGACCCCATAATTATTTTCATTTATATTTGAAACATTTTTTTAAGTGTGAAAATAATTTCAATATTTTTAATGAAATCTTAAATCCCAGTTGTAGTTTCTCTAATACAATAGGGGGCTTAAAAGACGTATCCATGGACGCTTTAAGTTAAAAGTAAAGGATGACATATGCAAAAAAAGGAAATAGGAAGAGGAAGAGAAATAAGATGGATCTTAGACACATTAATTACGAAGAAGTACTCTTAATTAAGGAAGTTCCAATAAGACTTGAGGATATAGCTATTGCACTCGGAAGGCATAGTGGTGGGTCTCAAGACAAAGTCTAGGAGGACGGATTTATTTATATTGGTTTTTACCAATTTGATACTGAAGGTTTACATAAGGTACCTAAGAGAGATTTTTCACATCAAGAGGTCTTAAAGACTTAATATGTGGAAAAGATCAGAACGATGATGAAAACGTTTAATAGAGAAAGAAAATTCTATTCAAAATATTGGATTTTATTTCTGTATTAACTGGATCTATCTTACTTTATGGAATCCCACAGAAAAAGAAAGTTTACTGCAGGCGCTTAGCTGCATTCATAGACTTTCTCAACGCAGCACCTATGCAGTTTTGCAGGATAAAAAATTAATTAAATTCGGAATGCATTGCTAAGTTTAAAGGGGATATAAAAGAAAACAAGCAATTAGGGGAAATTCAAAAGTTTCAAATCAAAAATGCAAGTGCCGCATGACTACCTATATTGGATATGCAAAATGTAGCAGCAACTTTATGATATTGGAACTATGCTTCCTAGGAAAGTCGGATGTTTTTATAGAGAAATAGGATTAGTTGGTGGGGGTTTTTTAAGCCGCGGTAGCTTTAACTTACTTTTGGGCTGAAATATGATAAAAAAAGAGTGTCAGGTGAGTCCTTCACTAAGGTATAAGTACTCCTGTGAAGACCAGAGCAGTAGAAGTCTTGGTACTACCAAACTACGTTCAGGAGTAGCTAAAGAACACCTAATGGCTTGTTTAACATTTGCGAAAGAGAAATTAAAGAAACCTTATGTAAAAATTTACAGGTTATTGCTATCCTACATTTATTATGCTGTACTGGGTTACAGAAAATCTGCTGACCACGTCCTGTGTTAATGTTTAGCGCTAGTGCCCCTAAGACAAAGATCTAGGATCTTATCTTTTTTTTTTTTGTTTTTAAATTAAACTACTAATAATTGACAAGAGATTATGGAAATCCTTTGAGTTCATTACATCGTGACAGTTGATTTAAAATCAACAGGTCCTTGTTAAACCTGATGTAGTCTAGCGTCGACAAAGCCCTTAAAGTTTGTTTTTCCAAACAATAATTTATAATGGTCATTATTCCGAATTTTTATTAAAACTTCGCAAGCGAATACGCCTAAAACAAAATAAAAATAAAAAATATATTTATGGTTTTTAAGTACTAGGAAGCACAAGACTTTAGTATGAAACGGCAAAAAAACTCAAAATATATTAATTAAAAGTTATTTGTGGCAAAACTATTTCA
Source organism: Melanophora roralis (assembly GCA_963583895.1). Lineage (NCBI taxonomy): Eukaryota > Metazoa > Arthropoda > Insecta > Diptera > Rhinophoridae > Melanophora > Melanophora roralis. Next base: position 48,749,753 of record OY757187.1, read on the forward strand.
CAGAGAAGAAGACCAATGGAGAAAATTTTAATTTAAATCGAAATAAAAAATAGGGGTTATTTATGTTTAAATGCCTAATTAGGGAAAGCTTATTTTATTTTTAACGCACACTTAAAGCAAAACTCTAAATATCTGTTCCTCGTTTCTGTATTGTATGTGAGAAGTTTTTAGTAAAACTTTTATAGCTGCCCCTTCAAAGATAGAATAAATCACTGAAAAAATAACTTTTGTTTAGTTTTAAATTACATAATTTGAAAATAATAAGAACAAAATTTTTAGTAACTGATCTGTAGAAACAAGGTATTGGCCTCTTCCTATATGCTAAAAATGTCTTCTTAATCACAACGAACAAATCTAGGAGAAACTTTGCACACTTTCACTGGCTATTGTTAATTAACAAGCCATGCAAACAACACAAGAATTTCTTTTGATGGCCATAAAGAAGCTCTTAAGATGAAAAAGAGGAAAACACTTTAGCATTTAATAGGCACTAGAAGATATCCGATCTAGGCCACTTTGGATTTATTATATCGACCATCCTTGTTTGAAAAAAGTGATTGATTTTTGAATAGGTGCATTGACTGGGCGAGTACTGCCAAAGATATGAATAAGCTTTGATATTCAGTTACCAAGCTACTCCAACTAAATTTTTTCTGTCTTTTGTTCTTTTTCTTTTTGGAATCCAAGGGGTTGCACCTCACTCTTTTTAATTTGGCGTAACTGTCTGTTTCAACTTGCCCAACCTTTGTTCCTTTCCAATAAATTATTAAATTTAACATGATGTTATCTTAACGACTTTATAAAAGATGTATTATTTGGACCTTTTTTTTCAATTTACCAATATAAGGTTGTCCTCTTTCTAAGCCCACTTTGAAAGCTACATAAAATCCTACGTGCCCATTCTCGAAACAAATTGACCATAAATTCTCCTGACGTGTAAAAAATTTTCTTTGTATTCCTTTAAAACTCAGTGCCAATAAAATAAAGAGTTTCAGAATTTACGTAGGTAAGAGATGAAAACAAGTTTTTAGACAAATGTAAAGATTTTTATTTAATGCAATTGTTTCATATATAAGTTTAATTCAATTTTATTATTAGTTTGGTTTTAATTCATTATTACAAAGAAAATTAATTATTCGTATAAACCATGGTTTCTTAAGGTTTTGGTAACTAAAAACTTTAACAACTAACTTGTTGCTGCTTTCTTCTCCTTCTTGTGCGTAACTACACTAGGACGTTGCCACCTTGAGCTGTATTACCCTTAAGCACTTTTACACATATATGATGATAGTGCAATTATATGCTAGAAAATGTTAACATAATTTCCAGTTAACACCATAACCATATTAAGATCGAAGTTAGTACTCTAAAACTAAGAAAAATGTAGTGAATATTGTATTATAGGTGATTGTATTTACTGACTTCCTAAACTATAACTGAGAGTCCATTTCCCATCCGAAGTCCATCAGAAAAAATTACTGTAAAAATCATACCATTTTTTTCGTTATAAGATAATTTCAAAAACTTCATGACCATACCCAATACAATTTTCCCATTTTGTATAAATATTTTTACGTTTTCGAAATATTTAAAAAATTTCTTTTTTATGTCTGTTTTTAAGTACTAAAATATTTCATAATACTAACAAGCAGCAATTTGAAAATGTTTCCCCCAACTAACAATTTCACCCATTGTCAATTTTATTATTTTTATTTGTTTTTAATTTATAAATAAATCAACCCACATATAGCAGTAAAATTTAAACACAAAATAATGTCTTTCTCTCTCCCTAACTAATCTGTTAATAATATAACCGCCTTAACAGCTTCTAACGTGTACAAACCAAAAAAAAAATTAATTATTTTCCCAAACATTAAAACTCTTTTTAAGCCAAATAAACTTTCAATTGAGATAAAAAACTGGATAAGAAAACTAAAACTGTAATATAATAAACTATATTGGAATTAATAGAGAAAAAAATTTAAAAATTTTTGCGTTTTAGTGGCAATAAAAAAAAAACACTTTTATACATTCAGGCATTTTTATCTTTTTTTTTATTAATTTGTTGCTATTTTTGATTTCTTTTAATGAAAACGAAAGTTTTTTGATGACGCTTCCCATAGTGACAGTACGGATGAAGGTTTAATAGCAGTTTATGATTTTAATGCCAAAATGACGATTATACTTCAGTTCAAAATATTCAAATCAAATTTAAGATGCTTCCCAAAGGTTTAATATTTGTATGAGTAAGCAAAAGAATTTGTATAGATGTTACAAAATATAGCTAAAGAGAGTTTCTTATGATTTTTTTTACCTCAAACTTTAAATGGTATATAAAAATTGATTAAAAAAAAAAAAATAGAAATACAGCTATTAAATACATTTGAATAAATTAACATATTAATAGAAGACAAAATGAATTTACGTAGTGTATCTTTTATCTTTTGAAAACTAAATAAAGCAAAAGTAACTTTCAAGATCAACCGTTATAATATGTCTCAAAAATTTTTAATATTTTTTCTTTTGTTTATGTGAACGTTGAAATAATTTCTACAATAAAACATAGAAACAATTTATTATCAATTTAATTATGTTGCATCTTTTGTTTGTTATTTTCTAAAATATATAAATTTCCAAAAGAAAAAAATTTCACTTTTTATACGTAAAGCCACAATAAATTACTTAATTAACTGTCTTTCTTTATATTTGATTATTTATTTATGAAATTAGGAAAAAAGACAGTTAGTTTTAATTTGCGACAGTAAAAAACGGTATAAGAAAAAATCTGACAAATAGATATAGTAAGAAATAAATATCAGATATATATTTAAAATTTCGCTTTTAGACGAATAAATGTAAATTGAGAATTTTTGTTATTTCATCACTATTTAATTTGTGTACTTACTAAAAAAATATGTAAGGACCTTTTGAACTTAATAAAACACTTAAACCTTTAAAACCATTTGTTAATAGTTTCTAAACATGTGGAAGTAGTTTAAAAAAGTTTTGCAAATTTTTTTAGTTCCAATATTCATACTAAGAGTCAGGTTGAAAAGGCTAACCTTTTGGCTGAAATATTTGCAGAAAATTCATATTTGCTAGAAAGCAACCAACCACTGCCCGAGCTTGAGAGATTGTCTGGGACTATGCCAGACATATTCTTTCGAGCTCGTGCAGTTAAAAGGGTTCTTTTGGATCTCAACACTAGTAAGTCCCCTAGGCCGGATGGTATACCAGCACAGGTTTTTGGGGAATGTTCTTCGACGCTGTCGCATCCATTAGCTAACCTTTTCAGCCGTATTTATCATGCTAGAGTATTTCCGATGTGCTGGAAAGTAGCTAATGTTACGCCGATCCACAAAAGGGGAAAGGCTGAAAACCCTGAAAATAACCGACCAATAGCAATTTGTTCAGCGATCTCCAAGGTTATGGATTGTATGGTTAACTACCGCCTAGGTTACTATCTGGAGATAAACGGTATTTTAAGCGACCGCCAGTATGGCTTTCGTAGAGGACGGCCTACAGGGGACATACTGGCCTTTCTGACAGAAAAATGGTGTACCTCAATTCATCATTTTGGCGAAAGTAAAGTGGTGGCTCTGGACATATCTAAGGCATTTGAAAGGATCTGGCACTGTGCGCTTCTATTTAAATTTATTGCTTTTGGTGTCGGTGAAAAATTTTCTCGATTCATATCGAGTTTTCTTAGAGATCGCACTATTCGTGTTGTATCTCTTCCAACGAGTTCAGAATCAATTCAGGGGTACCGCAAGGCTCCGCCCTCTCTCTTACTTTATTTCTTATCTTTCTGAATGACCTTCTATGTCAAACTTCGAATCCTATTTATTCCTTTGCACATGACAGCAGCATATGCCATTCATGCTCGTTTGACCATAGGCCTAGCTTTTTGGAGATTGGAGCTAGGAGACAGAGTATAAATGTTTCGAATAACTGCGATCTGATGGTAATCTCCAAATGGGGCCATGCGAATAGGGTCGATTTTAATGCCCGTAAGACCCAATGTAGTCTTCTGACACATAAACGCACAATGGACGATGCTGCCTCGTCTGTATTAATGGATGATATAATTATTGAGAGGACAGAGACTCTTGATGTTCTGGGCATGAGAATCCAGTGCGATGTCCGCTGGACGGAACACATTTTACTTGTGTCGAAAGAAGCATCGAAATGTCTTGGTTTTCTTAAACGGTGTAGGAATTACTTTACACCATCTGATCTTCTCAATATTTATACCACCTATATCCGACCAAAAATGGAATATAACTACCATGTATGGGCTGGTGCCCCGAGGTCTATTTTGGGGCTACTTGACCGCGTACAAGAACGAGCGAAGATACTCATCGGCGACGTTGTGGTATCTAACCGTCTTGACTCACTGGAACACCGTCGTGATGTGGGGTGTGTTTCGCTGGTCTATCGATACTATAATGGAATGTGATCTGAGGAAATCAGGGAACTTGTTCCCGAAACCTTTGTTCCCGAAAGGAGGAATTTTTTTTTTACCAAGTATGATTTATCTAATAGGAATTTTTTACTGTTTGCCATATTTAAGCCAAAAAAGGATTGATTAAAGTTCGAAACCTTACTAAAGCTAAAAAAGACTGATTCTAAAATCAAAAAATTAAATGTCATTTTTTTTTATTTACAGAGCTTTTTTTAAGAAGAAGAAGAGTTGAAAATACTGTTTTCATTTGAAAAATATTTACTATTTATTTAAAGCTTAATAAATTATTTTTCTTTACTTGCCATAGCTGGGATTTAAGCCAGGGACTCTCCGCACTGCAGCACCAGCGCGCTACCATCTAACCCGCCGAAACGCTTTTTTTTTAATTGAGATGTATATGTTTAAATACTGTTGCCATTTTGGTTAATTTTTTTGCTTACGCAATACCCAAAATTTAGTTAAATAGTTATTTTTAAAGAGCGGGTATTTACAATGCTTTAAACTATTGCCCGCAGTGCTTTAAATTGCCTTTTCAGTAATTAAAAAAAATATATTTTTTTTCTGCAATTTTTAGTGTTTATAGGAAAATTTTTTTTTATATTTTTGGGAATAACAGGTTTATAAATAACAAGTGAAAACTACAATTAGTCAAGTTCAACCATATTACACCCTATACCGTATTATACCCCGTACATTAGTATGGGGCTTTAAGACCAATATAATTTGTATTCAGTATAACAGTTGGTTGGTAGCATAAGAATAAACATGCGTGCAAAATTTAACAAGGGGAGGTGTAAATTGAGCCCAAATGCTTTTTCCGGAACGATATTTATATTGATGTTATGCCCAAAAATGGATCGATAATATTCGAACTCATTATGGTATACACTTGCACACAAATAAAAAATTTTGTCAAAATAGAATAATACTTAAGCTAGTTTTAGCCCAAAATGCTTATTTTGGAAAAATACTCCTAAGCAGACTTTATCAAAAATTTAAAAAAACAACAGGCTTCGTGCCAGTGTCAAAAGTGTTTTTTGTAAATATTTTCAAAATTGCAACCTGTAAGCTGGTTACAAGGATACATGGACACCAAGCCGGACAGACAGGCGGACAGGCTAAACTGACCCAGAAAGTAAGTCTGATTCGATTGGTATTCTTAAAGGTGGGTGTCAGACCACTACTGTTGAGGGCTAGAAATATCTGCAAAAACGCATAATACCCTTATCGCGTATATGGTATGTGATTCTACTAAGTTAAGGTTTCTACTTTGGTTTTTTAGTAGACTTAAACCTTTACTATCCCGCCTGTGAATTTTTATTACTGTCGCAAGGTGTTATAGATACTTCTGATTTTAACAAAAATCGACCGGTTTTAATACAATAATCTAGCATTTATTATTTTTTCTTTAATTAACATCAATAATAGCCTTTCAAATAACACGACTAATATGTGGACCCGTATATAAGGAGTAGGGTCTCACCAAAAGAAACCGAATCGTAAGAAAAAACATGGTCCATTTAAAATTGTGATGCCTAAGACCACACCATATAACCCATTCTTGATTACCTCATAATAGCTTACAACTATTCTGTGGTACACCTAAAAGGATTAGATTTACAACTACGACAACTTAATATGCGACCATTTAAACCCTAACACCTGCTGCTGAACTACAAGTTTTTGTTTCAAAACGACATGTTTAGTGACTAGATTACAGAGGACAATGTTGTAAATAGTATAGTTCAGTTAAAATGGATCATGAGGTCAAAAATTTTTGCAGGGAAGAATATGTCGGTTGGTGTTTTTTTACCCGCAATATTTTTTTAATTTTCACCTATTTTTATGTGCTGACTGTGCTTTTGATGATGCAAGAGTTGACATCAGTTTTTATAGACAGGTTTTTTCTGCCTGTTTTTTTAAAGTAATCCGAATAGAAATATATGTATATTAGTACGAATTGCACTCTAAAATTTTAGGTACAATTTTGAACAAATTCAAGAATAAAATTTTAAATGTTTCTTCTTTCTGTGTATAAACCGAAAAGTGTAGTCATATCTTTTTCTGTACGTACGCAGTTGCAGGTATAGCGGTGGGTTCTTGTAGATAGTGATTGTCATGTGTCTTGGCAGAAGGTATTGGCCTCTAGGAAAATCAGAGATGTCATAATTGAATGTTCTAAGAAGATTACTTTTTTCATTGTTGTATTGCTTTAAATACAGACTAGTTAATATTTTAGAATGGTTTTTGGAGAGATGACCAAGCTTTTTGGTGTTAAAATATGGACTGATTTTCAAGTATGAAAAGAACTATATCATTATGATAATTAATACAATTTTCATATTTGGGCATGAGAAGATCGTAGTGCCCGGGTACTATGGTTAGCTACTTAGCTACGCATGGGCATAAGTAGGATGAGTCTGACTACTACAGGCTTGAATAATACCATGAATCGACCATAACTACAGAGGCTAAATTTATATAAAAAAGGGAATATAGAAAATTTCTGTTTGATATTTTGAAGTATTTATCTTTAATTTTTTTTCAATTTTGTTACATAGTCTTTGCAGCCAGTATAAGATTTGTAATCTGGACAGACGAAAACTGTTACTGATTTTTCGATCACAATCGACTTAGCGCCAATGACATTAGAAAGGGACTTTCTTAAAATCTCTTAAAATGGAGAACAGAAGGGAAGTACGTAGCGTCGCTTAACACTTATTAGCACTGGCCACTGTTCTGGTCAGATATTTTAAAGTCAGCAGACTGGCTAGCCTATCGGATTTGGAAGAACCTATTAAGCTCGCTAGTCTTTAAAGTATATAACAGTTGGCTTGCAATAGTGTAAGGTGACTGCAATTAATTGTTTATTTTTATGAGCATAAGTTTGATTAAAATCGGAATAGTAAAGGAACCAGGGACCAAATCGGCACATTTGATTTGAATCGATATTTAAAATTTTGATGGAGTAAAATTTCGTTTCGAATCGAATGCGACGATTAGGCCCCTGTATTGATCATTAAGTTTTTATTAGATTAACTCCTTCCCATTTGCTTCAAAATTTTTACAAAAGATCCTTTCAAAAAGTTTGTACATTTTTTTAACACTCAAGGAAGCAAAAAGCATTTGCATCAAGAATACATTTTTTAAAAGCGTTTTCTTTAAAATTCTTTATTTGGAATTTTACATTATGTTGACATGTTTTGTTAAAAATTAACGCTGAAAAATTTTTTGTGTAGAGTCTCTCGTTTTTCTGTGCATAGCACTACCAGCTTTTTTTTATTTTTATTTTGTAATCTGAGGCTCTCAATATGCATTTAAAGTCTCATAAATATTAGTGCCATTGGAGCTACCGGTATTGTCACTCAAGTTGTGTGGGCGTGGCACCACCTTTTTTTTCTTCTGAGTTTTATGTGGAACAACAGGTATAAAGAGATAAATTTTTGTGGGCTTAGACCAGCCATTTTTGTTTGCATTTTTAAACGTGAGGCTTTATAAATATGAACAAAATATTAAAAATTAAAAAACTGAAGGTGCAAAAAGTTTATTTTTATGGCAGTAAAAGTACTTGTTAAAAGCTTACCTCTTCTTTGAATGCAAGAGTACTCCACTCTTAATAAGAGGGGTAAAGTTCATCAAATAGGGACTCTACGTCAATCAGTATACTACCACTACTTTGTATGTGATGCTACTATATGTTTAAAGAAAAAAATTTCTTTATTTTTTCCTCTGACGACGAATGGGACAAATATGCCCCTCCTGGCAAAGTTTAGAGCTAATCGTTAAAAATTCGGTGAGTAAATTTAAATGAGGCATTGGTTGACCTTGATAAGCCCGTTAGACCAGTTCAAACAAAAAAGGCATTTATTTTTAACAAATCCCTCATTAAATGCGGCTGTATTGATAAAGAAAAATCAAATTGGACACATGTGTCTATATGTTAAGTAAATAAAAAATGTTGGAACTGTCTATTTATTAAATTAATTGCTAAATAATGACACTCAAACTATTAAGGTGATCAATAATATGAGAAACAATTTAATTTCTTTTTGATTTATTAATGAAATTATTTTAAAATAATACTGGAACCTATTTTACGAATGTTTATTAAAAAAAATTTCTTTAACGAAAAACCTTAAATAAATAAAATTAAACAAATTTACTTTTTCAAAATCTATTATGTAGTTCCTGAATATTATTTAGTATTCAAAAAAGCCAAACTTGGTAATTTGTTTTATTGTTTTAATTGCTTATTAAATAATAAAAGTAACAAAACAACAACAATGCCAATAATAATAATAAAAAATATAAATTTTCTTTAAACAAAGCATTTCATTTAAAAATATCTGCATTATTTCATTGCACCTTTTAAAAAAAATCGATTTAATTCTTAACTAATTTCTTTTATACGATTCACCTAAATTTTATAATACAATTCTGTACTTACCCCGTTATAATTTCAAAACCAATCATATCCGGATCACATTCCTCTTCAATTATGCCAGAACCATTATTGCCACCTTCTACGTCCGTTGGCGATTCAGTCTTTGATTCGTATTGCAAAAGATTTTGCTGACCATTTCCGTTTACTTGATTAACCGCAGCGGCTGAAGAATCCAGTGGTTTTGGCAATTCACTGTCATTTAAAACATTTCCTGTTAGATTAGCTTCCTCAATTTTAACATTCTCCTGTTTAACTGTTGGCCGTACTGATGTAGTTGTGGTCGTTGTTGGTGTTGAACTGACCGGCGATTGTATCGATGAAGGTGTAACATTATTGCGGGGAAATGTTTTTGCCGGCTTGACGGGACGTTTTGTTTTGCGGGCAGCTGACGCTGAGCTAAACACTAAGAAAAGCATTAAGAATACCAGACTTTTGCGTAAGAACATGTTTGTTGGTGTTGCTTATGTCTGAAAAGAGAAAGGAAAGCAGCAATATTTCTATTTTAATTTGTTTATGATTGTTTTATTTGCTGTTATAACAATTTTCATGGTATGATGATTATTGCAGCAGCTTATATGCACTTATATGGTCATGTTTTTATAAATAGGTTTTATTTCTCTTTAAGAAGTGGAAATAAATAGTATTGTGAAATTGACTTAGTTTTTTAATTGAACAATATTATAGAAGATTTACATAATTAACAATTTATAAGAACTCAGCTAGTATCGGTATAAACTTGATCTTTCAATAGAAAAAAATTTGTTTCTAAAAATAAACGCTAATAAAATGAAAAAAAATTTATATCTTTATTTGCAAAAAAACAAGAATCTAATAAGGGATCGAGTTTTAGCCTAAAGTAATAGTTAAAAAAAATGTCTTTAAATAAATAATTCAACTTTAAATAAATCAAAATAAAAAAGTAATTTTTTTGTCTTATTTACCGACAAAGGTTTTGGTGACTTAAGGATAATATAAAACAGCTAACTTAAAGTACTAATATAGAAATAAATCCCTTTTAGTTTCCCCAAAAATATATAAAAATATCTTTGTTATTACTTATTTTCTTATAGTGTTCAGTTTAAATTTCACAAACCGCGATGAAAATTTTACAATTTTTGGTTAAAATTTTTAATTTGTTTTATTTTAGGCACAATGTACAAAAAATGGTAAAAACAAATAATTTTTAAATAAATTAAATTCAAAAACTTTGTCTTATTAAAAAACTAATAATTAAATTGTACTTAAATATTTTTTGGTATGAACAGTGGGTGAGAAAAGGGAAGTGAATGTAGGAAAGAAAGTTGGAGAGACTATAAAATTTTTCCCAAAAGAATTGGTTTTGTTTTTAGGCGTTACAATTTGTTGCTATTATTTTTATAATCTAAATTTTTAGATTTTTCATTATTATTTTAATACCCTCTACATAGAAGTTTACTTCTAAAAGAGAACGAGAATAATGAAATGTTTGAACTATAAACAAAATTTTAATAAAATTGAACCGTCACAATAAAATTTATTAATTTCTAGCTCATTATATAACTTGTAATTCTCTTAATATAGATTTTTAATCATATAAGGTATGACTGTTCTAGATTTCTGTAGATAAAGTCTATGGGGGATTTCATGTCAAGTGACCCAACTTTTTTTTTCGATTGAAAAGAAATTTGGATCAAAGTAAGTTCTTTTTAACACGATCGGTCCAGAACTTTCTGAGCTAGAGGGGTTCAAAATTTGACGTTTTCGGCAAATAGGTGTTTTTTCTCATACATGTAGTTTGTTACCTTTTGCTTTTAACAAATTCGTCCCAAATACTTTCGATAGCTTTTTCTTCAATCTTCCAGAAAAAAATATTTTTAAAATTAAAAAAATTTTTTTTTTATTTTTTTTAAAAAAATAATTAGAAAAAAATTTTTTTTTTCCAAATGTGCCCATTTTTTTTTTATTTTTTTTTGCTCAAAAGAAAGCTTAGGTCTTTTGCTTGAAGAACTTGGAGGTCGCTTAGTGGGATGCGAGTGGGATATCTATAAAAATAAATGTTTTGTAACTCAAGGCAGAGGTTTTCCAATTTTCGCGTATATTCTGTTTGATTTTTTTGCTATTTATGTAAAATTTTCTCTTAAGCTAAAAAAAAATTATTTTATGCTAAGAAACAAAATAATTTAACCTTTCCGACGGTATGCAAGTACCAAATAAAGTCTCATACACTCGACACTGCATTACCAACAAAATTGTAGGCCTCTGGAATAAAATCACTTTTATATGGCAATGTCTGAACACATTTTGTTAATATTTTTAATGCGTACCGTCGGAAAGGTTAAATTATTTTGTTTCTTAGCATAAAATAATTTTTTTTTGCTTAAGAGATAATTTTACATAAATAGGAAAAAGAATTAAAGTAGAATATACGTGAAAATTGGAAAACCTCTGCCTTGAGTTACAAAACATTTATTTTTATAGATATCCCACTCGCATCCCACTAAGCGACCTCCAAGTTCTTCTAGCAAAAGACCTAAGCTTTCTTTTGAGCAAAAAAAAAAATAAAAAAAAAATGGGCACATTTGGAAAAAAAAAATTTTTTCTAATTATTTTTTTAAAAAATATAAAAAAAAAATTTTTTTTAATTTTAAAAATATTTTTTTCTGGAAGATTGAAGAAAAAGCTATCGAAAATATTTGGGACGAATTTTGTTAAAAGCAAAAGGTAATAAACTACATGTATGAGAAAAAACACCTATTTGCCGAAAACGTCAAATTTTGAACCCCTCTAGCTCAGAGAGTTCTTGACCGATCGTGTTAAAAAATTGTGTCTATGCTACTCTCTGCAAGAACTTACTTTGGTTCAAATTTCTTTCCAATCGAAAGACATCGGTTTTAAAAGTTGGGTCACTTGACATGAAATCCCCCCTATATATATGGTGCACAAATTTGGGCTTAAAAGGTAATGAAACTGTTTGCTTTAATCTTGGGTTTTGTAACCAATGAGAAAAGTTAATAACTTCTAACAGCCTGAAAAAATTGGAACCTGTTGATATAGATAATAAAAGCCGTAAAGTATTAACCAAAAAAAGCTATGACAAACAAGTCTCTATTGGATACACCTGACACTTTTTGAGAAGCATCAATTAGATTACTACACTATTATGAAAGCATGGTGCAAGAGGTATTCCTTTAAAAAAAACAACGAAAGTTTTCAAGATATCTTCACCTGAAATATGTTTAAAAAGAGGGCCCCACTTAATTAATTTATCGGAAACCCTCTTTAAAGTCCACGAAAGTTTCCAAGGCATCTTTTTGTTTATATAGGCAATAGAAAATACTGACAAATTATTAAAAAAAAAAACAGAAACAAAATGTCAAAAATGGCAAGTAAAGTTCCCTTGCACTTGTTAAATCTTCCCGCTCTTGCGTAGACAGTATTTCCTAAACCTCTTAAAAGTAGGTGCAAAGTCTGACAAGGAGTTAAATGAACAAGAAGAAAATTTATGTCTTGTTAATTTACCCAACCAATTGGTTATCAATATTTAAACAATTTTTTGAAGTCAAGTAAATTTAATAATTAACTTAATAAAAATAAAATGCAGTTTCACATTAAAATTTCTCCTGAAACTACCATAGAGTAAGGATCAATAGTCCACGACCGTATCTACTCAAATACTTCTTCTCTAAGGCACTAATCTTGTAACCTCTTTTTAAATGCATTTTTAATTATTAATTTAATTTAATTTAATTATTTTGAGCTTGAGGGTTATCACCATATTTAAAAATTCAAAAATTTTATGATTTGCAGAACAAACGTTTTGTTTGCATTAATTTTCAAAAATTTTTTACAATCTTTCATAAATTTTTTTTTATTATAAATGCGTATTGAAATACATTTATAGTTTGATAAATACAAAATTAAAATGAAAGTTTTTGCTATTTTTAATCAATTTTCAAATAGATGAACTTTGGAAAAAATAAATATTTTTCATCAGTTTCGTCTAAATACTGAAATCTAGTAAATATTTTACAAAATTTTGTTACAACAACAACAAAATAATTTTGTTTTATATTTTTCTGTATTTTTAATACAAAATTGAAATTTCATCTCTTTAATTATAAGAAAACCCGTGTGGAGAAATTTAAGGGAACCTTGTCATAATCCATTTATACATTTTTTAAAATTCGGGCCACTCTTTCTTGAGTTATACTTGAGCAAATGTTGAACAAACCTTTTTGTACTAAACGGACCTAAAAATATAAAAAAATAAGTAAATAAGTTACAGTTGGTCAAGTCGTACTATTACATATACCACAATTTATTTTACGTTAAATACCACCAACCCTACAAAATGTACGCAGTGTATTTTTTATGGGGGCTTTGTCAAAAAAAAAATGGGCCACAATTATCCTTTTCTTCCACAAATTTATGTTAAAAAAATCAAAAGCAATAAATGTACTTTAGAGGTAATAAAAAAGAGATAAATATAGCGAGAAAAGAACTAAGATATGAATACTTTTTGTATGAATGATACGAGGGTTCCTTTTTAAGTTTCGGCATTTGGCAACACTAGCGATTTAATCTGACAACTGACAGCTCAATCGTAAAGTTTGACATTTTCTAAGTTATACGTACTCAGAACGTTTTGACATACGAGCGCTATTTGTGTTGTTTACAGTAACTTAAAGGATTCAACTCAACCCAAAAATGAAATTAAATCGTAAACGTTTTCGTGCGAATATTTTTTACACCTTTAGAGGTGAATTAACTCTGCGGCAGTGCATGGATGAACTAAATTCTGTTTTTGGCAATGAAACTTCATCAAGGACCAGTGTTAATCGATTGTTTGGGGATTTTAATCGTGGTCCTAGTTCACTCCATGACGAATTTCGTGAAGGTCATTCAAAATCAGTTGTTGTTCCGAAAACCATTGGTGCTGTGCATGTACTGATATTGGAAGATCGTCTTGTGACCTGTCGTGAGATTGAAAGAACCTTAGGCATTAGTGGGACCAGCATGCATTCAATATTGCATAAACATTTGACTGTCAAGACAAAATTTATCAATCCCTCAAAAAAAGGCTCGTGTCGATTGGTCGAAAGAAATGCTCAAAAAATACGATCGCGGTGCTTCGAAACATGTCTTTGATATTGTGACAGGTGAAAAATCCTAAATTTACTGTATAAGCCTGAAAACAAACAGCAGTCGACTGTATGGGTGTTTCAAGATGACTCAAATCCAACAAAAGCTGTTCACGCACGAAGAAATTCTAAGCAAATGATCGCCAGTTTTTTTCAGAAAAACTGGAAACGTCTCAACCGTATCACTATAATAACGCAGAACATTCAATTCTGGGTGGTACACAACCATTTGTTTGCCAGTTGTCTTTCAAGAAATCAGGAAAACCAACCGCCGAAGATAGATCACTCTTCACCACAATAATGCGACCTCTCACACATCGGCTCAAACAACTGCATTTTTAACACCCAAAACATCGATTTGATGAGTCATCTGCCGTAAAGTATTGACTGGGCATCGAATGACTTATTTTTATTCCCGCTTGTAAGAAACAAACTTAGAGGTCAACGTCTTTCGACACCTGAAGAAGTGGTTGCTGTATTCAGAATGCATGTTTTGGAGATACTTCAATCAGAGTGGCAAAAGTGCTTCGACAATTGGTTCAGACGCATGCAAAATTGTATAAATCTTCATGGAGAGTATTTTGAAAAACAATAAAGTGATTTTCGATGATTAATATTTGTTTTTCTTCTTTAATCCCAAAATATAAAATGCAACCCTCGTATCTCTGAAATATCTTATTTGTATTTCGTGTAAGAGTTACCGGCCTAAGGTTATATCCATGTGTCAAAAAATTATCCCATCAAGCTTTTATTTAGTATAACGATTGGCAAAATTTATTTACACATATACGTCAAAGTTTATGGCAATAGAGTTTTATATGTGGTATAACCCATAATAGTTATTTCGACATATAGTTAACCTGGCTCAAGTGTCAAAGAGGTTATCTTAGTCCATTTTCATTAATTTATCTTTAAAAATGTGACCTTTACTTTGATTACAAAAATACATAGATATCTAGCCAGATAGATGGATAAACAGGTTAACACACATGCTTTAATCGACTCGTGAAAAGGATTTGTATTACCAGTAGCACAAAGCCTTGTTCTAAGATTACTTCTCATTTAAAAGGTTTTTTAATTTTTAAAAACAAAGAACTGATTTATTTAACCATAATATTAGATAAAAAAGTAAAGTTTTCACCAGAACCTTTTAACTTTTATTACAAAATTTAATTAAATACTTAAGCTAAAAGTTTTAGAATGTAAAAAAGCCTTTAATCTATATATTCTATCGATTTATGAAACCCTTACGACTGTAAATTTATTTTATTTATTTTTTTAGAACCTTTAATAAAATTTAAGATTATAAGAATTAAGTTAAAGTGCCAGAAACGTTTATATATTGAAAATTTTTTAAATTATTAATAATAATTTTTTTTCAGTTAAAAGCATTAATTTATTGAGAGAAAGTTTAACTGATATTTCTTCTTTGGTTTATTTTTAGAACCAAACGTTCTTAATGTAACATTTCCACAATAACCTATAAATTAAATGGAGCCATAATTTTTATTTTATTTTCTATTGTTTTTATTTTACTTTGAATAAAAGCGCCTTGTAAATGACCACAGTTATTTTGATTACCATCTCATCGTCATTACGTTTTATATTTGAGAAAAGTAGAATTTATTTAATTTTTTAAGATTCTGTTTGTGTGTGGCTAAAATTACTAATTCTATACAAACATGAAATTTTTATAATTCATTTAAATTGACCTAAATATAAACCTAATGAAGGCTTGCCACTGCCTTTAGATTTTTTTTAAGGTGTTTTTACTTTGCCATAAAATTAGTTCATTCTTAGTTAAAGTTCTTATTTATTCATACCTCAAAATAGTACTTGTGATGTTTAATTACTACATATTACGGAATTTTTTTGGGCTTACTCCCATATTTTTTTTATTTTTTTACCTAATAAATTTTATTTGTATTTTGTTGTTAAAATTGCTCTTTTACAACTACTGTAATAAATTACATGATTTTGGTTTACATTATTGTTCATTGTGGGTACTTGCTATTTGGTAGGTTTGTTTCTTAAGTCTTTTGTTTTGTCTTGAATATCGAAAACAATATAATCAAAAAACCTTAGATTTGCAAAACTATTAACAAAGTATTTTTGGTGAAAAAAAAACGCCAACTTTAAAGAAAGATATTTTTTATTATTATTTTTTGTGCCTTTTTGTAAGTTCATATATAGTATAGCACCTACTTTGAAATATATATTAAATTTGATTAATTAAATATATATCTATATTTCAAGTCTTTGCATTTGGCAAAACTTAAGTCTTTGTTTTAAACAAGTTTCTTTTCTAACATATAATATTTCAGAGTTATTGAGATAAATTTGTTTAAATTAAAAATATTTTTATTTGTGTTAAAAATTTATGAAAATTAATAAGGTTGAGAAATTTATATTTATGTGCAATGAATTTGTTTGTTAAATTATCAGTTTACTGTAAAAACATATCAAAGCATTTTGGAAAATTATCATTTGTTTTAAATAAAAGAACTCTTTAGAAATTGTCGATTTCTCTTATATTTTAAATAGCAATTTATTTAAATTTCTTTTTGTACCAAAATACGGAAATTTAAATAAACATTGTTTGTTATACCTAAGTTTACATATTTAATTGATAAAAATATTCAAAAGCGATGTATAATTAGTGAAATTATTTAAAATAAGAAATGCTAAAATTTTGATCGAAATTTGGTGGGAAATATGAAATCTACTTTTACATTTAGATTTGGTCTTATATTTTGAAAAAAAAAAAATTATTATTCCAATAATATTACTTTGAATAATTTATGGTACCGCAGGAACTAAAATGAAGTCCAACATTTTAAGAAACTGAGAAAGTTTACGTGATACTTACCTCCGAAACTCGTATTTATCAAAAGGTTTATGATATAAAAGATCTCAGAAGCAGACTAGGTTGTGGGTCAGCTGCATTAACAAAATCAAGCATTCAACTAAACTTTTTGTCCAATATTATTACTAATCAACTTAAATCTGTATTAAAATATTTTATAAAACCTCATATTTTCCTTAACTATTTGTAATATCAAAATATTAGCGCAACAGTTTGAAATTTTAAGGGCCCTTTATATCACTAAAAGACCAAAGAGACAGCCCAAATGAGCTGCAACTAATTCCTTCACCAATTACGCCGCAGCCTGGTTCACCTATCAAAGATCTTGCTTTATAGCTGCTGGCGACTATAATGCTAAGCTTACGTACTGGAGCTTCAAACAAGTTTATTTCAGAGTTTTCGTTTGGACAACTATTTTATTGACTAGCTTAGCAAAATAAAGTTTCAGGCATTAATGATTTCACTCCAACGAAATACACATTTACCTTTGAAAATTCTTGCCGTTCAAGCTTCGCTATTGTTTTATTCACATCATTCAAAATTGAAGAGTAAATTAATTGAAATTCAATTAATATATTTCTACCTACTGATCGCAAAAATTAAGCAAAAAACCTTAGTTACCTTAATAAATATATTTAAAAGATTTTTTTATTTTAAAAAACAACAACTTAAATATAATCTGGCAGTGTGCAAAGCTGCCTTGGAAAAAATGTTTTTTTAACCTGGAAAAGATGCTGGAAATTGTTAAACCTTACAGGTAAAAGTCAGGGAGAAAAGCTATTTACTTAATACATATATATAAAAAAAATATTACGTTAAGTAAAATTGGTCAACAGGATAGCGCCACCTGCAATAATTTCAATTTGATTAGTATTATAAATAACTAGGTTTCTAATACCTGCGTTTTATACTTTGGATTTTCATGTGAGTTAAAAAATGCGTGACGCCACCGTTGTTAGAAATAACTCCCAAATCTGAATTAGAAACCGAACTTAAAATTTTTTGTTAATATAATGTAAGGAAATAGTTGACCCAGCCTTTGTGATGCCTTTAATTAATTTGGCTTTTGTGCTGTACAGCTTACCAGACTCGTACACTTTCCTCACCAACCCTCCCAAAACGTTTTAGGTTGTATTGAGGTTGGGCGAGTATGGTGACCATTAAAGCTATTTAGTTTTGAGCTCTAAATCCTCGATTTTCTAGAATGGGTGGTGTGGAATAAAACACGATTGTGATTAAAATGCTACTTTAAGATTTTAAATAGGTTCTGAAAATGGGGAAAACTATTTAAGTAACATTTTTGTAATTTTTCGCGTTCATATGCGATGTTAAAAACTAAAACTCGCAGGTGCCAATGAACAATATAGCTCTCCACATAATCACACCCCCCTTCCACCCTCTGCTATGTAGGCGGTCCATAAACTAAAGATCTCACACAATTTTTAGGAGTTTCACCAACAGTTTTCTTGTATTTGATATTTTCATATTAAAAGCAAAAAATAATTGTAGCGCAGCACATACAAATTGGTGCATGAAACATTTTTTACCCAGAAGAACAATTTTTGGGTTCATAACAAAGCCAATTTCTTTGCCTCCATAAATTTAGTATAAGAGGCTTTTAAAATAAGTTTGAAGCTTCATAATAATTGATCTAGCAAAAGTATTTATTTTGCGCAAGGCATCAGCTCCTTTAATGTCTTTAAGGATTAACCAACAGAAATTTTTATTACTTTTAAAAATGTTCTTAAAATTATTGAAGATGGCATCGCTTACTTTATTGCTTTCCGAGCTTCAATGTTAAAGGCCTTATGTGCACGTGTAAAGTTTAAAAAATTGGTGTCCTGAAAATCTAATGAAAGTAAGCAAATTTACACTTTATTGACCACAAAGTTTAACAAAAATTGATGCTGTAGAAGTATTTCTACCGGAAATGGTTTCGCCTACATTTTAACACTCAAATTTTTGATGTCCGAGGCTTAACATATGCGTTCAAAACCCCAAAGGCATCAGTGCAGCAGAAGCCACTAATATGTACCTACAAAGTTTCATAAAGATCAATAGTGTAAATACGCGCTGTTTGCCATTTAATTGATGCAGAAAACGAACATTTTTTTGGATTTAAACTGTAGCACTGCCATTTTTAAAATAAATACACAGAAACCTTTAGCTCACTCCTTGCTAGGAAGTACCAACATTTCGAATTTCATGAAAACCGGCTTAGCGGTTTAGGCGTAAGTATGTGACAGACAAGCATATATACAAACGTTTTTGTAGAAAACATAATTTCTATTTTCACAGATTAATAATTTTTAAAATTTTTTTTACGTAATAAAATCAATGGAAATATAGTTTAAAACAAAAAAATAACAAAATTGGTCTAGCCGTTCTCAAGGGATTTTTTTTAATAAATAATAATTTTAAAGCACTTGTTTTAAGTTCATGCAAATGAAGACTAAATTTCAAAATAACTGTTAAAAAATTTTTTCATTTTAATATTTTTAATGTAAGGGGAAAAAGAAAATCAAAACAAGCGAATAGCGAATAATGGTTTGTTGGATTCTTAAAAAAACTTGAACGTTTTGGTTTTTTATAGTAATTCTCATTTTGTTTGATGAGGTTAGTATATAAAGACAGAAAATATTCATGAGTTTTTTAAGAATTTGGGTGGTTGAAGTCTACTGATGATTTGGTGTAAGAACCAATGAAATGCATATAGACAAACTTAACCAACAACAAACCCTATAAATTTTTAATATTTTTTACCTAAAAATTAAAAAAAACATATTTTTTTTGTTTTACTTCGCAATGCTCTTATTAGTTTTTTTAATGTAAATTTTAAGATTATTTTCTTTTATACACTCAAATTTAATTAGTGCTTTAAGAGAAAAATTATAATAATTAATGTCCATAAAAAAGCAAAAAAACTTTGTTTATTATAAGCCCAAGCAAGTTAGAAACGTAACAAACGGGTAATTTATCCCAAACTAGACACACGTAGCACCGACAAAAGATTCAATGTCAGTAGTAGGCTACAAATTAAAATACCGTTGTTAGCACCAAGAGAGATTCTGGTGTATTTTATTACCACCAACAGACAGTAAAACAAGAATCATACTTAAGCACACTTGTTACAAAGAAATAGTAGGAAAAACATTTTTTTATAAATGTCTAGATATTGCAGGTAATAGTTTAGTGAAAACCTTTTTTAAAGCTTTAATATGAAATATTTTAAAAAACCAATAACTAAATCGTTAAAAGGTTTTGAGACTAATTTAAATGTGAATTTATTTAAGCATTTCTTATATTAAAGATACTTGATCCTTCATCTCCCCTTTTAGTGGATTAAATTTTGTGATATTGTTATTTGATAACCGGCTTGGTAATGGCTAACCCATGTTTTTGGCCAAAACACTTGCATCCACTCTTAGAAATTTATTTAAAACTTTGTTGTTCTCTTTTGTGCATACGTAACCAATTTATTAGGCCACATTATAAAAAAAAACTTGTATTCAAAGTTGACTTCATAGTTTTTTCTTATGCATTTTAATTTTTGCACCTAACACCGATAAATAAGTATTACGGTATATAGAGTCGGTGGTTTTATGCGATGATGACCTGCTTTAAACAATTGCATCCGTTGTTTTGCCGCTTATTTTCTCTATTATATAGTTTTTTTCTTTTAACTCAAATTAATACTAATGCATTTACAGTTTTTTTTTTCCTGAATGGTTTTAAAAGAAACGAGAACAATACTGCAAAAAACAAGAAAAAGAAATTTTGTTAGAAATATTTGTTGTTGTTTAAAAAAAAAAGAACTAAATATTTGTGGTAAATTTATAGTTTAAGGTGCCAAATTGGTCAATAAAAAAAAGAAAAAAAATTTTTTAACACAAAACTTTCTTTTGACTTCAACCAGTTTAAAAGAAAATTATTTAATAAACATTTTTTTAAGAACGTGGGTATTGATATTTGAAAATATGTAAAACTATATATTGCAACGTTTACAGAATGTAAACAAATGACTTAAGCAGCAAACTCGATTGTTTATTATTATCCAGGTTATTGTTTCGCTACAGCTTGAAAGTCATTACACTTTAACAAAATAAAACTGCTTCGAGTTGCGAATGATTTATTTATTTAACATAATTTTTTATTGTGTTACACATTCAGAAACTGCTTTAATTTATTAATGGGATTAGTTTTAACTTTAACTGGGATTAGATTTTGTTATCATTTCAAAAGAAAACAATGCGTTTGGGCTGGATATTTATTTTAATATATTTTAATTACCTTCACAAAGTTCTATTTAATTTTAAACTAAAAAACTTTATTCCATTGGTATCAGTATCGAAAAATAAAAGCCAAAACTATTGAGGGGTTTTATGTAAATCAACAAAATTCCCGAGCCAAGAGAAATTATAATCATTGTAAAGTTTGACAAAATTTATAAGGCATTCGTTTATAAAACAATTATTTTTATTTATTTTCAGCCGGAAAAAGTAACCTTATCAAATTAAAACCCACCATGACAATCTACTAGTCAAGCTTTTTACGCAAAAATAGCCAACCGGACCCAATTTTAGTCATCTGGAGTGCCTAATTGAAAATACGGTGATATCAAAGAGCAATTTACCTATAAAACAGCAAGTATTTTTGAAGAAAATATGCAGTCCTTTGCATATGAAAGACACCAAATATATGTGGTGGCTCGGTTCAATTTATGAAGTTAGCCACAGGTCTTGCAAAACTGCTACTGAGGAATTAAGCAGAATTTTCGATAAGGAATGACAACTAAAAATTTAATCTTCTCGTAAACCTCTCTGCCAATAAATTTACAACCGTAAAAAAACCAACAAAACAGTTCTAAATACTTGATGTTAAGGATACTCTTTGTAATTTAAAATTTAAAAAGGCTTGCAAATTTAATGAAAAAAACAGCAACAAAATATTTTTAAAGCTGCCTTTCATAGCAAAAAGAAAAAGTTTGGATTGATTTCTAGTACCATACTAAGCCTGGAAAGGATCTTAAAAGTAGGGTCTTGCAGACCTATAAGTCTTTTACTAATTTCATCGAAATAGTTCGCTAAATTGCACACAAAAAGGGGAACCCGATTCTAAGAGACAACAGCGGTATTTATAATTGCCAACTTGGTTAAAGACGACAGAACAGTACCAGAACTCTCATTCTTTTGACAGAAGATAGCAAAAGGGCCTGTCAACCAAACTAAAGCTGAACTTGAAACCAAACATCAATATCCTACTTAAACAATAGAAGCTGGGTTACCTTAAACAAGTAGACACACCAACATACGCAATGATATTTTCTAACAATACCACTTTGCTTCAAATCTATTGAGATTTTAAGTGCCCTCATGTAGAAAATAAAATACAGAGCGTAAAAGTGAAATTTTTTTAACGTATAGAATGTTCCTCCGTAGTCCTTATCAATAACCAGCAGCAAAAGTAATATGGCCTGGCATTTACCTATATTGTCACCAGACATGGAAGTCATATATGGATTGAAGCTGGCACTAATAAAATCAAAAGTTGCCTTAACCTTTTAAAAACTTATTTTTTAAAACTCGATTTTGACAACAATTTTTTTTTGTTGTGGGACCCCGGTCCTGCTTCTAACCTAAAGAGAACTCAACGGACTTAAAAGAAAATCCTAATAGTGATAAAAAACTTCTTTGACATTTAGCAATTGCATAAACATGTAAAAAAACTTAAAACATGGCCTTGGTTGTCAATTGTTTCTAATCGGAGTTAATATATAATTTTTACTGGAATGAAATTTTAACAGGTAATGCTCGATAAAATTGAAAGAAGACCTTAAAGGTATTAATTCTTCCTGTGCACTCCAAGCAAGGAAAAAGAATCTAGTGGGAGAAGTTCACAGTTCTCGCCCGTTCAAGAAAGCCACATTTGTGAAAACATCAGACTAAAAGCAGTGGACTCTGGCCTGTTGAAAATCCGGGAAGTCACACAGCAAATGCTTCAGCGTTTTAATGTCCTCCTTGTATGTCTTGCACTCGCTGTCCTCCGAAACTGCCATCCGATCGAGGTGTACTCGTAAGTTTGAGTTACCCATCGACACACTTACCATCTTGCCTAGCTTAGGCTGCCCAAGTTTCAGAATGCACCTAGTTCTGATCGTATTTGGGCCACCCCAGAGAATTCTCATCAGTCTTCCAACTGTCTCATGATTCCGTTTCTAGACATTTTCTGCCCACTCTTTTAACTCGGTTCTCCTCGCAGCAAAAGACTCCGGGTTAGTTAGGTCAACCTTTTGCTATCCCTTAGCCCTATTCGCTAGATCATTTACCCGTTCATTCCCCACAAGCTCGTGGTGACCAATTACCCATATTATGCAAGCCTGTTCACACTGCGAGTAATCATCTATCAGCCTCTTTCACTCTTACAGCGGCTTAAATTCGGTGTTTTCAGACATAATTGCCCTTTTAGATGCTTGGCTATCTGTACATATTTATAAGTTTTAACAAAATCTATTGTTATTGTCTTTGCTATTTAAAATATCTTTGCTTTATGAGTTGAATACTGATGTCCAGCTCCCCCATTTTTTACATACCAAACGTCATCAAAAATGCAACGTCATTAAAAATTCGGCTTTTAGTACCAGTTAAAATTTAATTTCACCAAAACTACTTATAAAACCATATTTTTTACATTGCAGATGTTCTTACCGACTCCAATTCTGTATCGGTTTAACATTAAACTTAATAAAGTCGATACAGCAATTTCAGATGAGTTTAATTACAAACATATGTAGGCAAGCTAAGATCTTACAGCTATATTTAAGAAAACAATTGAAAATTTAATCTTATTTAAAAACGCATGACCTTGCATTATAATTGAATGACATTATGTCATTTTTTTATGACTTACTGAATTACGGCATATTCTATTAACTTTTAAAAAGATATATGCACTACACGTTGTACTTTATTTAACCTCAAGATAAGAGTTACACATTAAAACGGAACTTCAATATATTCAAATGTTTTTTATTACTTACAGTTACTAATCTTGCTTTAGATTTTTTATTACTTTTTTCTAATTTAATTTAATTTTTCAAGTTTTCATTATTATTTAGGGTCATTGCACTTTTGCAACAATTGTAAGTTGATTTGTAAATTAAGCAGATACCTGAACTAGTAAACTTTTGCGTTCACACACATAAATTCACACGCACACATACATACATATATCTTTATAGGTTGCTCTGATATAATTTTTTTATTGCTGTAATTGAAAAATTATTATTTTTCTTTTTCCACATTATCTTTTAATGCTGCCATTGTTATTTAACATTTTCAACATCACGTAGAACTTGTTCTTTTCTGAATTTTTATCTGTGTTTGTGTGTGTGTGTATGTTTATCTGTGTGTTTGATTATTTGATGTTTCAGTTTGATGTAATTTTCAAATCTAGTTTATCTTATAACATTGATGTTAAGTCCTGAGAAACAGTAATGAGTTTTTGATATTGATTGTTTGCAAAAATAAAACGTTAGAACTGTACTTGAATTTTATAAAAAATTAGAAAAATATGCCGATATGATATACTTACGAGAGTATATTACATTCAATAGTTGATTGAAAATTTCTTTCAATTATTCTTTTTGTCGTTTTTCAGCAATTGTTGTGTATAAATGATGAAGTATGTGTTTAAAGATTTTAACTGTAAATTTATTAGTACAGACATTAACATTTGAACCCACTTGCATTACTTTTTCTTTAATTATGGTTTCAAATGGCTTCAAAGCTTTAGCTGAAGTCAGTCTAAGGCGATTATTTGGTAAATTGGTAAGGAATTTGGTAGTATTTAAAGGTGTTTTATAAATTTTTCTTGTGTAAGAGAACATTTTAAGATTCATTTAGCAACTTTGTTGCAACCGAACATAAATTGTGTTCTTATAAAAATCTTTAAATATTAAAATTGAATTTCCTGGGATTAAAAAGTTCAATTATGGACTACGTTCTACTACTACTATGTTCCCTGTGAACAAAAGGAGTAAAAGCTGCTTTAAATTATTAAGGAATTACCATTACCAAAAAACTTTTACTTTTTGTCTGAATTTTCGCCTTAAAAAATTCTTTGAAATGCTATGTTGTGGACGCCAGAGTCGTAAGGACAGGTTTCTTATATCGGCTGCATGACTAAAGCCGTGTATTATGACAAAATTTTTGCAATCTGTGTGACATATGAACTTCAAAAAATATGTCTAAAAAGATTATTCGCGGAAATATTGAAATTTTTGTTGACAATCAGAAGGCACTTCCGTCATCAGTTCATTTACTTTTTTACGGATCACTCGTATATATAATGTTACCAGCTGGTTTTAAGAGGATCTACTAGATATACTTTAAATGCAGTACTATTCCTAATTCCACTATGATCCATAAAGAACGAGATTTTTTTAGATCCTTTTCTTTAGTGGCAGAAAACAATTATTGAAGTCTGGATATAAACGAGTTTTCTACATTAAGGTAATCCTTATTCAGCGGCAAGCATAGGATCGAAGTTTTAAGGCATAATGGTAATGAGGCATCTAGATTACTGTCAGGCTAAATGGCTTACTAGATAGTGGCTAGAGACGAGGTTAGGCTGGAACATCCTCTTATGACGACTACTGTATATGTGAGGAAAGTGAATGAAGAAAAACATTTTTTTTCTTTTCTCTGTGAATATCGTACATAAGTTAGCAGGAAAACTTGATTGATGGGAAGTGAGTAACTAGATGACCTAAGTGAGGTATCAAGAAAGAGGTTGAATGACGTGTTAATATAGCAAGACTTATCTAGAGGTGAAAGTCCATGCGTTTTAAAAGACAAAACATCTGTAATGATATGGCCATGCTAAAACAACCAAAAAATCTCACGTTAATTTCCTGCAGCTCTTCAGCTTTCAGCGCCAGATTATTCGCTGGTCTCCGATTATATCACTTCGTTTCCGATTACATCGCAAAGTTCTGGTACCTACTTATTACAATTTTTGCTATATTATAACTAACTATATATCATCCTTTTGCAGTGCAAAGCTGTAATATATTCAGTACTCCTGAACAGCAATAGGTTCTTTCATGGACGTTTAAATATCCGCAGATATGTTAACGCACCGTTCGTGTAAAAGTAGATTTTGAAAAAAAATATATTTCACAAGAAGTGACTATCCTTCTTCATTAAAACCAAAATTCAAGAGAGTCGTAAGATAAAATCAAAAACTATGAAAATTTGTAAATTTGGCAGTGGCTTAGCACTTTTTGCAAGTTTTGGCCTTGAAGGATACGACAGAGTAAATATTATATTTTGTGATGCTTTGGCCCTTATGATAATTTCTAGCCAAATTTTACAGAATTTTTATTTATTTTGCGTTTGATAGATCTCAAAAAGATAAGTATATCTTTTTTTTTTTAATTTGGACCTAAAAAGATGGTAAATTTTTGAGGTTCATATTTTAACTTCTAAGCCAATTAAAATAAAAATCCAAATTGCTTTCGACAGGTTGTTGTTATTTAAATTTTGGTTTTAAAGGATACAAAAGTGTAAACTTTTGGTTTTTTTTAAACTGTTTAACTATAGGGACTACTTATTGTGCTAGATCAAGTTAAGGAATCATAAAGGATTACAGTTGATTCAGTGGCATATAAGGTCGTTTTTTATACATGAATGGAAGGGGTATTATGCGTTTATGCAGATGTTTGAACAGCCGCAAATAATGGTCTTCAAGCAAACCAATCGACTCAGAATCACTTGGCGAGTTGATTTAAGCATTGTCCGTCAGTCCGTCTGGCTGGTTGAATGTATTCTTGTTATTAAAGTGCAGGTTGCAATTTTAAAGACATTTTGATGAAACTTGACAAAGATAAGTTTTTTGGTATTGACACGGAGGCTAGCGTTTGCAGTGACGATCAGCACTTAGGGCTAAAACTGACCCGAATATTACTTTTTTTGGTATTGCCTCCATACAAATGTCCTTCCGGAATAAGTATTTTTTATGCTATAGATGGCTTGGGTACTTTACGTTTTTTGCCTTAATGCTACTAACAATTATACTCAATAGTTTTTTATATAGCCCCCATACAAGTGTGGTGTAGGGTATAATATGGTCGGGGTTTTGCAACTAAAACATTCTTGCTTTTTTTTAACGCTGTGTTTGTGAATTTTTATATTCTTTTTTACTAGTTTTAGGTAAACGGCTACACAGAGCGATAAAAAGAACTTTTCAAATATATGAACTCAAAAAAAGAAAATCACAAGTTCTTGATTAATTTGTTTTAAAAGTTGTTAAATATTTTTATTTAAATGCTGATAACATTAATCTGCATTTATAACTGTTTAAAAAAAAAACTTAAACTGATCTTAAAAAGTAAAGAGTTCTAAATATTCCAACAGTATTTTCTTAATTGGTTATAAGCCCATAAATATTTTAAGCAAAACCGCTAACTAACATACGGAGAATTTAAAATATCCCTCGAATTTATTATCGAACGGTTTAAATTTAATATCATTATTGCATTTTTAAGGTAATATTTACGATTTAAGGCATAGAAGTAGATTAAAACTGTTCTATAAAAAAATGTAAAGCTTAAATTAGTTTAAGGTAAATAAATCTCAAATTTTAAAAGTTTTTTTTATTTATTACTTAAAACCCAAACACCATATATTTAAACACTAAATGCCTTTTTCTATAATAAAACGAAAAATTAATCTTTATAAATTCAAACTTTATTCATTAATCTAAAAAAGTATTAAAGACAAAAAAACTAATGTGCAATTGATGAACCCTCAATGTAAAAAAGTGCTCTTTTATAGAAATTGTCCAGGTTTAGAAAGCACTTTTATTATAAGTACTCTACATAGTTGATAAGGGTATTAGGCGTCTGGTGCTGATATTTGTTACGTAAAAACTTAATAGTTAAACATCCATTTTCAGTTACACTGAACGACTGAGAATCACCTTCTGAGTCATTTAAGCGATGCGCGCCTGTCCAGTTCACATAATTCTTGTATTCAAAGTATAAGTCGCTTTGATTATTTCCTTCACCATATAAATTTTACCCATAACTTGTATAAATTTTTGTACAGATGTTGGTTTTTTAAATAAAGTAAAATTTATTAGGGCGTAGAGTAACTTTGGATAGACTTTACATTAACATTTTTAATATCATTGTTATACCCTTCACAGAGTGATCAGGGTATATCTTAATTTGTCCTTCCGTTTGTAATTTCTTTATTATTCATTTGCAACCCCATAAAGTATATATATTCTGGATCCTTATAGAAAGGGGAGGTGGATTAAGCCATGCCCATCCGTCCGTTTGTGTATTTGCTTAAATCAAGTTTCCGGAGTCAGTTTAAGTATTACAGACCAGGTATTGGTGTCAAACTTTTAGAAATATTTCTGAAGTGATTGCTATTTAAATTTTACAAGATTGGTTCACCACGGACCTAGATGTATTCAAAATACTGCCGTTGACCCAGTTTTTTTTTTAGGACAGAATCAATGCATGTGTATAACAAATGTAACCAACTGGCAACGCTGTTGAACATCATATGGATGCAGAGACCTTCGGCGAACGGCTAACATCCGGCTTATCTGGACTGCCAATCATTTGTATCAAGCCGCCGCCACCGATGATTTTTTCGGTTTAGTGTCGTCTTAAATTTAGCCGCCGTTTATTTTTCATAACTAAACTTTAATGTATGGTAATTTCTAATTCTAATGAATAGTTTATCGAATTGAAATAAATTTGTGATTGTTAACTTTAGGCATGTGCTTATATCAGGTGGCTGGGTATATTAAAAGACCAATGTGGAGGGTATATAAGATTCGGCACAGCCGAATATAGCCCAATTACTTGTTTTTGTTTAGTTTTTAAGAAGAAAAGGAACTCAGAAACATCTGTAACAGTATTGGGAATCTTTTTTGAAGTTCAAATATTTTAAAATTATTGTGTAGCAAGTCAAGTAATTGACATTTGAATAGAAGAAAATGAAATTTAATGAAAACCATAAGAAAGAAAAAGTGCATGTGAAAGTAAATTATGTTCATTGTAAAAAAAAATATTGGTAAATGGCTGTAATAATCATAATGACACTGCATTCATAAATCACTTTATGTTTCAAACAAAAACCAAAAAACCTACTCTAGAACGTTTTTGTATTTAACGTTAATTTAAAAAAAAAAAACAACTTTTAGTTTTCAAAAGAAACAAAATTAAAGTTTACGTGCGTTTGTTGTAATTTTTCTTTTTAAGCATTAAATTTGTTTTATGTTAAAATTTCACTTTTAGAATCATTTAATGGCTTATGAGTGATTGTGTTACACTTTGTCATGCTTTTTAAGTTTGACTTAAATGCTGCTCTTTTTTTTTAAGAACGAGTTTATTCTTTTGTTTTTAAGCTCAGCACATGTTTTAACACTTTTGATTTCTTTTTTGTCATTAAATCTGTCTAAACTGCTTTCAGAATTTTTGAAAGAAAGTACTTTATTACTATTTTTGTTATACTTAAAAGTATTACGTCTAGAATTTGCACGTTTTATCACTTTCTTTTTTATTTTAAGTTTTTTTTATTAAAAAAAAATTTCTACAATAGTTTTTGTTTTAATGTGTAACTTGGAAGCAAAAACGCAGTTTACCTTGAAGTTTGCGTGTTTTGTCAACTTGTCTGCCTGTTTGAATTGTTTAAATTATTCTAGTCAGTTTTGAATAAAAAATTGCTAAAAGAATGTTTCGGGTTTTTTTTAGCTTTTTTCTAGTTTATGTCCTCAATGTCACTTTGTGTATAAATTTCTTATTTGAATTTCTTTATTTTTATTGTATTTGTTTTTTAAGTTTAAATTTTATATGGTATTTTGTGCACGCTTGAAAGTTTAATTAAATACAATTACTCAAAGAGAAATTTATGTTATTGGGTCTTTTCATCATCATTATCATTTAGAAATGAATTATTGCTTTTAATATGTATCTGTTGTGGTATTGTCCGTGAGGTTTTGCATAGAAATGTCTATTTGTTGACAACTGTTTTGTTTCTTATAGCATTTGAACATTAATCGTTGATATTTTTAAAAATTCAATCATATGTAAACATATTCGTATGTATCTGTCTTTATCAAATGTGTGCCAAAATTAAAAATGTTTTTCCTTTAGAGTTTAATTTGAATTCTAAATATCTTGTCATAAAAGAAAAAAACTTACATTTATACTGGAAAATAGGGTTATTGATCTGAAAGAAAAAAAAAATAAATAAATAAGGAAATAAATTAGAAAATTTTTTATTTAAAAATGAAATAAAAATATCTATGTAAAAATAAAGCAAAAATTATTGCAAAAAAAATAAAACACCGAATAAAAATTATTCTTTCATATAGCTTTTACAAACATGTTTGTTAACTAATAGTACTAACTAACTAACCAACCGGTGTGTAAGAAATAAAGTTAAAATTGCTTGTTTAGGGACAAATTTTTGAAAATATAATATATTTATTCAGTTATTTTGTAAAAGTTTTAAAAATATATAATTTTTTTAATGCATTTAATATATCGATTTTATTTTGTTAATGTCAAGTTATAAGTTTTAATACTACTTAGACATTAACTTGCTCCTTTGCAATCGCTGCACAGTGGGTTCGATGACACCGAAAGTGGCGATTAATTCATGGGAGCCGTAATTTAAATTTTTTTGAAATTTTTTTTTCAAATCGTTAAATAAGCATAAAAAGGCATATTTTTAAAAAAAAGATACACGGAAATTTTTTTTTTTTTTGATTTTACAGACATTTTTATTTTTCGGAATATTATAGTTTTTTTCAGAATTTTCGCCGTGATTTTGAAATGGACAGTGATAGAAGCAAACAAAAGCTTACATTGTCTTCTTTCTAAAAAATAAAAAAATAAATATATATTTTGCATAAATATGAATATAAGTTCAATTTAAAGTCTGAATTTTACAACTTTCTTAAAAAAGCAACGAAAAAAATTTTTATATTTTTTTTGTTTATCAATAATTGTCACACACTTAAAAAGAAACCATATTACGTTCATCCTCCTCTTCATCTTCATAATCTTCGCTATCATTACTCTCACTGTCATGTATTTCTTGAGAAATAATAGGCGATAGCATAAGCTGTAGTTCGGAATTTAATAATTGTTGCTTTTCTTTCCGCTCATTTTGTTTATTAATCCTACATACGATTGGATCTGAACTGAGAAAAAATCTATTTAGAATATCTTCATTCGATTTTTCTCGGCTGCCTTTGGGAGCAAAATGTTCCCTATCATTTTTAAAAACCATATTTCTGGCTTCCTGAGCTTCTTCTAAAAATTCTTTAATCGGTAAAAGGGCATTTTTTATGATTTCGGGACCATGAATTAAAAATTTATGTATTGTAGGAGTCATACAAAACGATTTTAACACTCTCGTGAATGAAGATGACTGAAACTTGTTCAAGCACCTATCTCTATTAAAATTTATATCCTCCGACAACAATTACAACAAAACTAAACATTGAACGAATGACTATAGCAAAGCAAAATAAACGTTAGTTTTGTTAATACATGACTTTGAAAAAACACGACTTCAAACAGAAAAATGTTAATAGCAAAAAATAGAGCAATAAAACTGTAAATTTTCTTTTTTGTATTGTCAAGTTAAGACTCTATACTTTAGACATTTTTTAAAAAAAGTTGTCAAAAAATATTTTCACACATATTTTCAAAAACACTACACCATTTTTGTACATCTAAATACCTTAAGTTAAAGGTTCCATTCTTAAAATAATACTTTGTTAACGTTAAATTTGGAAATTACGGACTCACAGTGCGCTGTTAAAAATATTTATTTAAGCAAATTTTAAATGTAAGGAAGCGCTTTAAGCATTCAAAAGGATATTTTGCATGTGTTTTTATACAGCTTAATGCAGAATCTCTAATATTCTATTTGTAATCAGCATGTAGAAATCTATATTAACAACAAGTGAAAAAATTATGGTCGTTCAAACCTGACAATATTGTACCTTACACCATTTTGCGTGGGAGCTTTGTAAAAAAAATATCACAATTAAGTTCAGCATAATCTTCAGAGCATAAAGTTAGACCCATATGCAAAATTATAGCCCAAAAGGCTTGTTCCTAAAGAACATTTGTATGAGGTCAGTGTACTCGTGAGTGGCATTAAGTGAGACCCATTTTAAAAAAACTTTGTAAGGCGGCTATGTCCAAAAATAGATCAAACATCACCAAAAACAGCACGCTTCGTGCCAGTTTTAAAAAAACTTTTCCGTGCTAAATTTTATCAAAATATCTTTAAAGTTGCAATCTGTAGCTTGTTTAAAAATACATGGACCCGGTAAGATGGACGGATGGACGAGTGGACGGACGGACATGCTTAAATGGACTCAAGAAGGGATTCAGAGTCGATCGGTTTAGTAGAAGGTGGGTCGCAGACAACTACTTTTGGGTGTTACAAACATTTACACAAACACGTCATACCCCTACCACGTTCATTTACATATTTTGTTGGTATAAAAATGAATTGTGGAGTGTTGCGCTTAACTTGAGAATGGCTGAATTGATTTTGTTATATATTTTTTTTTAAATGTTTTAAATGTTTCTGTAAATGTTTTTGCGCCAAAAATAATTTAAAAGTAAAATTTAGGATGCCGATTGAGGTATAAGTTTGTACACACATATTAATGATTTCTAACATCCACATATTTAGGGCAGAAAATACGGCTTAATACGCGTACTTCTGCTTAACCGAATTTCATTAGACTTTATGCGCATTTAAAAATCCTTTAGTATCAAAATTTTAACGGCTTAAAATAAGGCGTGATTTTTTTTTCCATATTTCTATTATTAAATTTTCGCCTTTAGCGAAGTAACTAGAAGTATTAAAATCTAACAATAAGTATTCAAATCTTAAAATCTTTTTAATATTAGTCCATCCAGCTCCGGACTTAAATTTAGGTTCTCATTAAAAAAATTAATTAAACTAATGCCGAAATCTATAATGTCTACAATTAAATTTTGGTCTGTTGGCCGATAGGCTGAATGTCCAGTTTAAATAACTCAAAATCCCATTTCCTACACGGAATCATACAGGACACAAGTTCTGGGACAAATTAGGCGGGAGCCCCAGTACGTATGCTAAGCGTTATAGCCTTCAGCAGCTATAAAGCGGAAACCTAATGATATGTAAAAACTTTTGTACTGATTCTTCGCTATGGAGAATCTGGATGGACAATAAACTGATAAAATAACTAGGTTAGGGAAAAATTCATCAATGCAGACGTTCGTTGCTTGGGTATA
This sequence comes from Melanophora roralis, assembly GCA_963583895.1. NCBI lineage: Eukaryota > Metazoa > Arthropoda > Insecta > Diptera > Rhinophoridae > Melanophora > Melanophora roralis. Next base: position 48,782,981 of record OY757187.1, read on the forward strand.
ACATTCCGAGAGATGTTTAGTTTTTGATTTGATTCGTATAGCCGAGCCACCACATGATCTATTCCTGGGATCCTTTGAATCTTAAAAGGTATAGTCACATATTTAAAAAGTACTTCTAGATATCCTATGAGTCTGGGAAACCAACATTGCTAAAATTTTTTGGTGTGTTAAAAAATATTCGAGTTCATTTTTTTGTTGGCGGATGCCGTTTGTGTTCAAAAAACAAACCCTAAGGCAGTTTTTGCATTTCTTGCATCATGCAAGCCATCTGCACCATAATCTGCATAAATCGTTTAATCATATTTTCAATTAAGGCTTCCAGGCGGCTAAAACTGGAACCGGTTGGTTTGTCCACAAACAATAAAATTTCGATGAGGATACTTCTACGCACTGATTTAAAAAAAAAAATTTGTGTGCATATTAGTGGCTTCTAATAACAAACTTTGTGGTCCACTAATGTGGGCTGTGTCAGGATCACAGAAAATTTTATAATTATGCTTTTACCACACAGTTTTTTTATATTTTGTACGCATAAATATACTTAAGCCTCAAATCCTAATACAGTTACACCTACTGCACCGATTTTTATAGTATTTAGTATGGAAGTAAGTGTCAAAAGTGTCCCAGTTTCTCCCCCTCCCCCCACACTTGCTTTAAGAAAAAAAAATTAAATGTAAATATTTCTAACAGAATGCTTTGCTTTTATTTTACAGACGTTCTGAAGAACTAAATTCAAGACCCATTAGTATATGCCAGATCTAACACTATATTTCATATTCGAACCATATATGTGTATAGTTTTCAAGTTGCCTTTTTGAAAGCTTAACACAATAACAATTAATTTTTCTAGTTTTTAAAACTTTTAAACTGCAGCTGGTTTTATGTTGAGCAATAAAATTTTTTTTATTGAAACTTTATATTGATTTTTTTAATGCAAAGTCCTATGGAGAATTCTCCAAATACATATTTCCATTTACAATTGGTTCGATTAAAAACTGTTAGATATTAAAAAAATTACCAACATTTTTTGAAGTTATTTGTAAGCTGCTGCATTTTTTTTGTATGTACATTTTATTTCTTTTTATTTAATATTAATTTTTTTTCTTAAGAATATTCTGAATTTGGCAATTATTTCAGCCGTTCAGCAATAAGTTAACGGAAATTCTGAGTAAACATGAGTATTTGCTGCCACTAGTTATGCGTCGAAAATTTCTTATAGCAAACAACTTACTTAAAACTTACTCTACGTGGTCAAGTCTACTTGTATAATTTTTTTTTTGAATTTATTTAACTGCTACAAATCGTATTAAAAAAAGCACTACTTTGTATTATTTTTCTTTCTTTTCCTTTTAAACAACTGTAGTATAATATTTTCTAGTCAATATTTGCATAAGAATTTACTGCAATCCTTTCACCTTAAGCATACTTGTGCTATTACTAAATTTACCACAATTTTCATCATTGAGTAAATCAGTCAATTAAATTCCTATAAAATTTTGCAATAAAAAGAACACCATAGAATTGGCACAATTTTTTTTTTGTTGCCTGTTTATTACAACATAAGATAAATCAAATTATATTTCAAAGAAAAACATTTTTTACAGTATAGGAATCTCATACAAAATTTTTTTTACTTTTTTCTGGTAATATTTAATAGGAATGTTATTTAAGATCTACTATTGACTTAATGATGTGGTTTTCTTTTTATGCAACTTGCTGCTGGGTTATTTGATATTTTACAATAAATTATGCATAAAATTATATCACGAGGAAAATAGTCTTGGAGAGTACAGAAAAAATTGTGGAATTATTGGAATTTTTTATTAGTTTTCCAGCTTTGGGAAAAAAATATTCAAAAATCAAGACTTCTGTATAATACTGTAATTTTATTTAATTTTTGTACCCACAAGACATAAGTGATTGGGGCAGTATGCGTTTGTACAGGTGATGCCTAAAAATATTATTCAATTTCTGAGTCAATTAAAGCATATCCGTCCTTCCGATCGGCTACGTGTCCTGTTGGTCTTGTTAGCAAAGTATAGTTGGGCTTTTTTTATTGGTCAAGTCAAGAAGATATTATCTGAAAAGTTTACGCCTTCACAATTGGTTGCTATACTGACTTGTTCCATTACTTCTGACGACAGATTCTCGCACTCGTATCAAATGTTGTCTTTGAGTGCGTCCAAGATCTCGGGCTTGTTTATGTAAGCAAGGGACTTCAAAAATCCCCAAAAAAAAGTTTAAAACGGTTAAAGCGGGCGATCTTGCGGGCCAATGTAATTCGCCAAATTGAGAGATTAGGCGACTCGGGAACGCAGCCTTTAGAGTATCGAATGTGGCTCGCGCAGTGTTTACTGTTGCTCCGCCCTGTTGAAAATACATGGCCCCTGGTCTTAATTTGCTTAATTGCGGATAACAAGTCCCTATAGCGTGCATCGTCCACTCTCATTTGACCAGTGGCGTCCCTCCAAAAAAAATGCTCCGATAACTTCTCCAACGTGAGCAGCGCACCATGCAGTAACTTTGAGCTGGTGTAGTGGCTTCTTGTATATTGCTCGTGGATTTGAGGTACCCCAAAAGTGACAGTTTTGCTTATTAACATACCCGCTAAGGTGGAAACGAGCCTCATCGCTCAATATGACTTTGGTCGAAAAATCGTCTATTTCAGACTCGATATTAAGAATGGCTTGGGAGTAGGCTACACTCGTTTGGCGTTCAACAACGTCAACGTCTCGATTCACTTGAACATTGTTGCAATTAGGCATGTATTTCACCTTTCTATTGATATTATAATGGAATGTTCTCCAAGGAAATCGGGGAGCTTGTTCCTGAAACTCGCGCCTTTTTGCATGATACACGTATTTCAAGAAGAGCACACCTATTCGGGGTTTGACTGGCCAGTAAATTGCACTCCGCATTACAGAGAAAATTCATTCCTGAGTCGCACAGTTTGTATGTTGAACAATCTATATATGTAAATATGTCTTTCCTGTCACAGTTAATATCGCGAAATTTTAATGACAACCAGATTGTTGCCCAACTGATTAACCCGTAATATTTTGGCATTTATCTGGTTCGTAGAAGTCAAAAGTCCCCAAGTAGTCAAACTTTTTGGTTCTTTGTAAAATTCACCTTTTCAATTTGAATTAAGAACCAGTTTGGAGCTCTGCCCCCAACTTCCACATAGAAAATTAACATGCCGAAAGACCAAATTCAACTTGCGCTTTTGGGTTTTTTAAAAACAGCAACATTCACAAAGAGCTACGAGCTACAATTTTTAAACGAATTTATAAGGTGCGGCGAAATATTTGAGGGAGATCAAAAATCACTTAAATCCCTTTGTTATATCTTACAACATAACAGAAACATAGTCCTACCAATTTTAGCAGACCTGTAGTCGAAAATTTTGTAAACCTTCCTAAAATGATATTATATTTAAATATGAAAATAAATTTACTTGAAAAATAATTTGAAAAAACGGGAATTCGCTTAAAAGTAATTTAATAATATTAATAACAATGATGTAAGAATGCGGTTTTCTTCGAAACAGGAATTTAATTTTTTACAACAACGCAGAAAAAGTAACAACAACTTGAAACAAAATAATATTAAAGAGTAGAGGATGCATCATTGTAGTTAAAACACAACATTTGTTAATAATTGGCTTTCTGTATCGATCGATGTGTATATGGATATAGAAGGAGTTGCAAATAGTAAATGTTGTTTTACCAGATTTTTTTTCTTAGTTTTTCAAATACAATTTTTTATGTTTCTAATGTCTATAAACCAGATAAAGTTGTTGACAGTGATGATCATAATGATCATCACCATTATTTCCAACCATTGTTAGTTGGTGTAGTGTAATACCATAAGAAATGGAGAATACTCGTTGGAAAAAATAGCAGGCTATTAACCTACATTTTTAGTCTTCTTTCTTTCATTTAAATAGAGAAAATCATCGACTTATGTATTTACATTTGAAAAGAAATAAAAACAAAAACAACAATAACACAAAAGAGAAGACAACAGCTAATAGATATTGAAATGTCAAATGAAAACAACACTTGTTTGCTTGAGTCACCAAAAAAAGACCCTAAAGTTTTCTATTTCTTTTCTTAACGACCCGTTTGAATATTTAATATTTTCGAAAATGAAATGATGAAAACAATACCAGATATTTATGCATATTAATGTATGCTAAACACTTTCATAAATTTTTCAAAATGTTTTCTTTTCTCATATGTAAATTAACATTGTTTTTTTTACTTCAGCACCCCAAATTTAGTCTTAGCAGATCAAAACTATTTTTCAAGAATTTTAATTATATAAAAGGTTGTCGCTTTATATAAATTAAGAGATTTTGGTTTAAAATTAAGTATTAGAATTTTCTAAAAATAGTTTTTCTTATTTCTATTCTTACCTAAATAGTTTTCTTTTTAAATTTATTATTATTAACATACCATTAGTCCATATTAAAACAAATTTTGTTTATAGTTTAACTGTTGTTAAATTATCAGTTACTAATTGAAATAGGTTTGACCTGAATGAATTAGAATTTTGTTAAATAGATTAAAGAAGACAAATACCTAACTTATAAACAACTTACTTGAATATAAATGTGTGTTTATTTTAATTTAATGCTTTTGTTCTCAATTCGGAATGCTTATTTCTAAATTCAAATTTTAAGAATTTTTTGTAATAAGATTTTACTAATTTCTAAAATTTTGGAGTTTGTTGGCCTAAAATTTCGGCATTAGAAGCCACGAATATACACCCTCAGTTTCATGAAATCAGTGCAGTAAAAGTTGCTGTATAAAAATTTAAATATTTATGGGCATAAACCGTTTATCTCCTTAAAATTTTGACGTTTGATACTTTTCATACGCGTCAAGAGTCTCAAAAAAGTCGATACAGCAGAAGTACTAGTTGAATAATTAGTATTTTTGTGGTTCTGGCACCAGCGACATTTGCTTTAAAATTTTTAACATACGAAGAAATATATACAAAATTTTTTTGAAACCAGTGCAGTAGAAGGCCTTGTTTTTCAAATTTAATCAGTACATTAAAAGTATCTGCATTTTGATTTAAATTGTTATGGCATGACATATATATTTAAATGTAACTATAGATTGTAGTCTTCGCCATAAGTAGAAGTTCCTGTGTTAAAAATTTATGAAAATCAGTTCATGTAATAAAGAAACACATGTATAAACAAAGGTTTGTACAGAAAAACACAATTTTTTGGTTTTTTAAAATTTAAAATTTTTTATATTTTTGACCTAAAAATCCAAACCGAAATCCGTTCAGCCATTCTAAATGAAGCACTTAGCAGCAGCTGCCATTATTCAGGATTTGATTTCAATTTAGTTTGCTTATACGGTTTGGTTTAGGGTAGGTCAGTAGACTTCAACCATATCCTCGAAAGACTTAATGAATATTGTCTGCCCTTATATAATAACATCAATAAACTTATTGAGAATTACTTTAAACAAACCAAAGCATTTAAGTGTTTCTTCAAAAACCCCATAAACAATTCGCAATTGGCTGTTTTGATTTTCTATTTTCCTTATATATTAGAATAATCGTTGGTTATCAGCAAATGTGTTTTTAGGGCTACTGAAAATGAAACCTTTACAATCATGTCCAAGTATTATTTTGAGTACAATGTTTTTCATTTATTTATAGGGTTTGCTGTAGTTTAAGATTGTTTATATATATTTTATTGGTTCATACACCAAATCCTTAGTAGATTTCAACAAAATTGTCGAAAACCCTCATAAATATTATCTGCCTTTATATAATAACTTTAATAAACTTATTGAGAATTATTATAAACAAACAAAAACATATAAGAGTTTCTTTAAAAGCCCACACAAAGCCCTTAATTGCCTTACTGATAAAAATATTTATTAAAAGAATTTAAATCATCCCTAGCTTGACAATCTCACTGTCTGGCATGGCTCGGAAACGAGTTCGGCAGCGGCCTTGGGGCTGTCCAAGGGATCATAAAATATATAAAGTTTTGAAGATTAAAACGTAACCAATCATATTTACTTCTGATGTATCGCGATTACGAAAAAACATCTACGTGCCTTTGTTCTTTCCAGGAATTCAAGGAAACAATGCGGACTCAATTTTTAAAGAGTAAGTCATCATTGTGTCCTGTGTCATACGCTGCAGTAAATTTGGTTAAATTAAGCAGATTTATCGACGAATACTTTCCTTTACAGCCAAAGGAGATTGTAAGTGGCCATTACAAGCCCTCTCTTTGAGGTAATCTAATAAAAAATCCATGGGTGTTGGATCGGGTAACCTAGGTGGCTATGGGATATACCCAAAGCGACTGATCGGCTCTTGGCGGAAATTTCTCCGAAGCAAATTTTTCGAAGCTCTGGCTTCGTGTGTAGTCATGCCACTCTGTTGAAACCATGTGTGTAAAAAGTACAATGCTAGAGCTCACAGGTTTGGAAAAAATTATTTGCAATAAAATTTAGTATGACAATACCCCAAGGTGTATAAGCAAAAACATTTATTATTTAAGAAAAATAAACTTAAATTAAAGAAATAAAACAAATTCAAATGGAAGTAGAACTCCAGTCTGCAAACAATATGTTTTAAGAATGTGTTGGGATTTTCCACCATTAAATATTTAATATTTTTATATGTATGTATAAATGCATGTCTGTGTATTTTTATATATGTATGTATGTATGATATATTTAAATGCCCTCGCGTGTAGTTTTTTTCAATTTCACTGGGTGTTTAAAAATAATTAATCATTTTTTACATAGAATTTTTGCAACTTGTTCTAAATGTTCTTATTTTTCTTTCAGCTACTAAGATAAATAAATTACAACTTAAGATAGAACTGTGTTGAAGTGCATTTCAAAATATTATTTTTTTTTTTTGCAAATGTTCTCTTCCACCTATTTTTCAAAACTCTTATTTTAGTAAATCCTATTCCACAGATTTTTTTTCTTCTTTTAAAAATTAAATATGCGGTTTATTGTAATTATGAAATGCAACTGCAAAACGAACGAGTAAAAGAAAATTATATAGAAATATTTTGAAACTTTAATATTTATGTTATAAGAAAATTTTTTATTTATATCAGAGAGCAAAAAAGAAAAAACACCTTGAAAAAAATATTGAAAATTAAGTCTTTTATGTAGGCTTTTAGTTTAAATGTTAATTGTTTCTTTTGTGTGATGTGAAATTTTGAAGGCACATTAAATAACACACTTTTCCCAGGTGCTACTTACATTTTGCTTCTTAAATTTTGTTTAATTAAAAATTACAAGAAATTTTGTATGTGTTAAGGCAATAAATTAAATTGACGGTTAAAAAAGAAGGTGAATGATTATGGAAAAAATTGCATTATTAGCGAAATGAAAAAATAATAAAACTATAGACTATTCTGTTAAATCGCTTCTAAATAAAGTTTTATGTAAAGTTGTAAAAAAATGGTTTTTAAAAAGAATAAATAACTATATGATAACTTAGTGGCATTCTCCTTTATAACAAAGGCTTAAATCATTAAAACGTGCGCAAAAAGTCCATCACTGACTTAAGTATATGCTGTGCTGGACAGTTTTTGTTAGAAAAAATATTTGAGTGGAAAAAAAAAATATTTTAAAAAATTTTTTAATTTAAGTTGTACCAGACAAATAGGTACGATAAACCAGTTCTCCTAGCCCTTCACCGCATAGGGTCAAAGCAATTTTTGAGTAGGAAAGAGTTGTTTCCCATGCTCCAAATTTTATCGCAATCTCAATAGCTAACTTAAAAAAAATAACATCTGAGTAATAACAAAGTGGCGATTAGAAAGCTTTAAGCCCTGTTCTTTTAGGCGGTGACCTCATGCAAATAGTTACTTTACTTTTTATAAACGAAATGTTTTGCTTATTTTGTTAAATTTTTTCTTATTATTGTTTCAACATCAAAGAAAATCTATAAAATATAGTTAGCATTCTATAATGGTTCTATTTTAATTTTAAGTGTACATTAATAAAATATTTTTAAAAAAACATTTAATTTAGGTATTTTGCAATGGCTGCCCCTTTATATTTTTCTATTTTTGAATAGCTGGTGTCGTATTTTAACCCGCTTAGGGTAATCAGGGAAGCTGTAGGGGTTTTTACCCTATTTTTTCAAATTTTGTATGGCAACCTCCTTAGGAGAAGAAGAAAGTGGGTAAATATATTCTAAAAAAAATCTTTGCAAGGAAAATGGGTTAGGGCTGGGCCTACAGTTAACCTATCCACGGGCGCCCTGGAAGCTGTAGCAGGGGATTTATTACAATTTCCCGAAGCTTGTGTAAGAGCCCCCCTTAGGCGATGAAGATAGGTGGTAAGTATATTCAAGAAATATGCTTGGAAGAGGAAACAAATAGGGGTTGGTCGTACACTTTATTTTTCTAAAGCTGACTCTGGGGTAGTTATGGGCGTTTTAACATAATTTTTGTTTTTGTTTTGGATGAAAACCCCCTTTGGTGATGGGGGTAAGTATGTTTAGGAATATATTTTGGAGGGAAAATTAAAGGTGGTCTGTGATATATTTTATCCCACTAGGCTTGACTCCGGAGAAGTTGTAGGGGTTCTTAACCTTTTTTTTAAATTTTGTTTGTAAGGGGCTTAAGATATGAGGTAAGTTTGTTTTACAAAAATGTTTGAGAAAATAATAAATTGGGTGCGGTCTTACATTTTATCTTTTTTGGAGCACCCTGGAAGCTGTGGGAGCGATTTCAAAATAAATTAAAAAAAAATTAAACTTTGTATGGCAACCCTGTTAGGAACAAAGATAGGGTAGACGGGCATACGAACAGTCAAACATCGCTTTCCTATCTATAAGGACCAATAAAATTTGTACTCTATGGGGTTTCATATGGATATTAAAGAAATTACAAACAGAACAACAAACTTATATATACCCTTATAATTTATGTGAAGGGTATAAAAATCGGAATCCGAGTTTTATATAAAAGTTTACAGTAGGGACACTAACGGCTGGAAAAAATGCCTATTTTGTTAAATTTGTTGAGCGAAACCCTTAGATATTTAAAAGGATTGCTTTGAAAGTGCCCCTTTAGTAGTAGTAAATCTGCCAAAAAATATTTTTCACTTGTTTAGTATAAAAAAAAATAATTAAATCAATTATGGGCGACCAGCTATATAACATTTTTTGTGGGAATAATAATTGGTTGGTATATGTCAGAGGCTTATCCTACCAGTCTCGTTAATTCCCTTAATAATGAAAAATATAAATCTCTAGAGCACGTTAGCGTTAAACAGTAACATATTATATTACCCAAGGTTATTTTGTCCCTTAGTTCAGTAATCACTCTCACCTCATCCAAATATATTAGAAATCTTTTGGATATAATCTTAGAAAAGCTACACGAAAAAGTTGTTAGCCGAACTTTCTTTATATTTCTCAACAACTTTTTGCTTACAAAACCTACAAAAAATATATGTTTTTTATATAACAAAGCCTGCTTTTAAGTTCTTTGAATGCTAAAACAAGCGATGAAAAAGTCGGCCTGTTAGTAAACAAATACGCTTAAGAATTTTTGATGCAAAAGGAAAAATTAAGACTAGTGACCATCTTAACAGCCTGAATCTTACTGTGGTAGATTTTTTTAGTCATCGAAAGATTTTTTTTAGAAATTGCTTATGCCTAGTTTACGACAGTAAGTGTTTTACGTCTACTGGCTTTGGACCCATCAGTGGTCTGTGGTTTGGGAGAATAGCTGAATATCAGATAAAATTCATTTTCTTGACAATTTAATAGTCTAATGAGGTCGCAAACTGTACAGCTATACCCTTTCCAACTAAAACAATTACTTTAAATTTTAGGGTTATATCGATTCACACCTTAGTTGTACTAAGGTGTTGGACAGAGTCAAATTGTTCTGCAAGCCTCTGTTCACTCTCCCAGTAGACATTTGTTATTCAAAAGGATAATTTTGCTACTCTTAAAATGTTTTCTATTTTTTTGTTTTATTAAACAAATATTTAGCTTGAGGATAAAAAAGCAATATTTTTTTTTTCAAAGACATCAAATTAAGTTGCATTTATTTTCAAATATAGACTTGATATCTATTCTGGAAGAAACACATTTATTCCCCCTTTTTATATTTCGTTTTGAAAGAAATATGGAAAGTAAGTATGTAATAAGCCTAATAACTTAATAAAATATTTTTTAAACAATTTTCTACAATTTTTATGTCAACATAAACATAAAAGCATCTCAATTAAGGGAAATTATGATATCAAGTTTGATACTTGGCAAAAGGGCTGCATTTATTTATCTTTTAAACATTTTTCTTTCCCATTTTTTTTTGACATTTTTGACATCGATATGCAAACAAAATATAATTTTTCTTATTTTCTATTCAACAATTTATTGCAATTAATTTTTTAAGCTTAATAAAGATTTAATTCCTTGAGATTATCTTGCTTAACATTGTATTTCCTTTTGCAAAAAAAAACAGAGACAAAAAAAAACACGCAACACCTTAAGACTTCTTAAGAAACTTAATTAACAAATATTTTCTCATCTTTTTCATTTGCTTTTTCTTAAATCTCTGAGACAATTTCCTTTATGGCTATGACAGAAATTGTTGAATACTTTTAACATGAAAGATGAAAAACTTTAACGTTTTTATGCTTAGAAAAAGGTGTTTGTATTTTTAAGGTAATAGTAAGGAAAAAGAATCAAGTTTCCAAACAAAATAGAAAATGTAAAGACTTAATTTGTTGCTTGACACAAATGGGGCCGGATTCAAACGTGTTAATTAAAGAAGAATAGTTAATATAAATATTTGTAATTAATACTTGATTGTTTTGTAAAATAAAATAAAGACTTTAACATAAAAAAAAACTACAAGCAGTGCCAAGCATGTATTGTCATTTAGTGGACCTGGAAGGTATCCTAGTGCCGATGTATGAGAGCTGTGCTTGTCTGTACAAACTTTAGCGACCTAAAACTATATTTTGATGAACTTTTCTTATTTTTAAATTGATATTTTAATAACAATAATATTTTTGTTTTTTTTCACTAAATACTTTCAATTAAGCTCTAATTTTAAATGTTAGAAAATATGGTCTTTAAAAGAAAAGGATGGAAATTTTGATGCAAGGACCGAGTGGAGAAACATATTTTTAAGCTTTGTTTTAGAAAACGTGGCTATAGGAAATCTCTTCTAAAGTTGGCTTAAAAACAAATGTTCTCAACTAATCATTTTGATACTTAGCTTACTTTTTAACTAAGATGGCGATTATAGAACGTTTGTCCAACAAGTTGAAAGTAGAATCGATTTGCAGGTGCTTTGATCTTTTGCGGTTCTCTTCTAATTTCTGGCACCAAGTTTTAAGATGTCTTTCTACACTTTCACGTTTTAGCAAATTACAAAAATTTCTTGTTCCTAAATACCTTTTTCGAGCAACAATATAACTCTTAACCTGTTCACAAACAAAAAGACTAATCAATACTCCGGAATTAAAGCAAAATATATAATAACTTAACGTGAAAAGCAATTACTTTGTTGGTCCACTGTCACTTTTTATTGTTTAGATTATAACTTTTTATCTTTTCACAATTTATTTGGTTTGTATTCCTTTTTTGCATTCGTTTCTACCATCAATGTAATTTGTTTTATATCTAAAATATTTTGACATTTTTCTCTGCATGAAAATTTCTCTTTCTGCTATGTGATTCAAAAAGCTGCCAATTATTTATATGTTTTCCATTACCAAACTAGTCGGTTTAAAAATTTTACAGAAAAAAATCTAAATTCACACAACTCTTTTCCTTTTCATTTAAACACCGGCGGCACTTACCGTCATTCAAATCAGCCTCCAGCCAATAAGTCTGGCTATTAAAACTGTTTAACACTTAACATCTTGACCATGACTGGTAGACTTTTTTTAAGATTTTCCAAAGAAATCTTTTAATCACATACGACATCAAGGTGAAATTCAACAGATTGTTAAAGCAAAAAAAAAATCACATAAATAAGTAGGGAAAGATAGAAGTCAAAAAAATTTTGCAAAAAAGTATTTAAGGAAATGAAACTTATATTCCAAAGATTAGTTGGTATTATTTATATTATTTATGTAGTTTTAAAAGCAAAAAAGTTGCTGATGTTGGTTTTTTTTTGATTTGTGCGTTTTCAAATCTCCATAATTAAGAAGTTAATAATTTAGTCATACATGTAGTACGTTTAATGTGTTATAAGTCACACATGGTTGATGAATTTTGTTGTGTTAATATTTTACACTTTTTGTTAAAATAATTATGGACATGCAAATGTGTTTGAAAGCACTTAAATATAATGTAAGATTTAAGTGACAAATAAGTTGATTTGTGTTATCACTTAACGCAGTTGGGGTTTGAAATTAAAAAGGATGTTGTTATTGAAACCATTTTTTTAAAAGAATTGGGATTTTTATTATTATTTTTAATATATCATTTACTAATCAAACTAAATTACTATCTCATAAATTCAATATTTGTCGGTAAATATTACGTTAATGTTGGAAATAACTGAAGGAATTACTTGAATTTTGGATTATTTTGTTTCTTAAAGTATGATTAGACGTCAGAAGCTGCGTTCAAGACAAAGAGGCAAGAACATATTTCAATTTAAGGCACATAAATAACGAATCCGCCAGTTTTTACAGTTAATTGTCGTTTTGTTTACAAAAATAGTGATGCCAGATCGCAAAAGTATGTTTAGTATTTTATATATATAAAACATCTTTAACATCTAAGGCTGTTTCATATTTAAATGTCATTTTTTTTTGTTTTATTACCAAAAATTAAAAGAGAGCCTTTTTTTAATCAAAAAAAGAAAATTTGAACATTAAAGTGAGGCAGCTGTTAACAGTGAGTTTATTCCAGCCTCTTTTTTGCTACTTTTTGTACAACAAAATTGATTATTTGGCACCTAATAGGAATTGTCATAATCAAGTCTTAAACCCTTCACATAAAAATAAGTTTTTATATCAGTTTGTTATTTTGTTAGTAATTACTGCAATATTTTTTTGCAGCCCCCGAAGGTATATATATTTTGGATATGTAAAGATGTGGAAGTCAGTATAGCCTTGTTCGTCTACCCCTCTGTCCATCAGCCTCACTGTTCAGATTAAGTTTCCCAAGAATTGGGTTATCAAACTATCAGAAATATCCCTGAAACAATTACACAGAACGAAAAACGGCTTTCTAAAATCAAGAATTTTATTCTTGATTTTATCCAAAATCTTTCTTGAAATTTTCAAGTACGATCCTTACTTACATTTTCTTAAATCAAGCCTATTCGGATTGCTTCAACAAATCAAGCAGAGAAAAACTTTTTGTTTTAATATATTATTTTACATTTGAAAACAAAGTGTCTCGGTGGCCTAGAGGTAACGCGCTTGTACTGCAGTGTAGAAATACCTGGTTCGAATCGCAGCTTCGGTAAATACAAAAAATAAATTTTTAAAATTATAAATTTTATGTATCTGTAAAATAAAAATAAACTATAAAATTCTTTTTCCATAAGTCAAAAAAATGACATTTTATTTTCGAATTAATCCCGTTTATGGCTTAAATCAATCTTTTTTTGGCTTACATCAAGTACGGTCCGAACTTAAATCAATCCTCTTTTGGCTTAATTGTGGCTAAAAGTAAGAAATTCGTACTTGAAAAATTTTACTTGGAGTAAGAAATTTCGTACTTGATTTAAGAAAAACCGTACTCACCGGATTGCTTCAACAAATCAAGCAGAAAAAAGCTTGTTGTTTAAATATATTATTTTTCATTTCAAAACAAAGTGTCTCGGTGGCCTAGAGGTAACGCGCTTGTGCTGTAGTGCAGAAATCCCTGGTTCGAATCTCAGCTTCGGTAAGTACAAAAATGAAATTTTTAAATTATAAATTAATTATAAATTAATTATAAAATAAAAATAAAATATAAAGTTCTTCTTCTTTAATAAAGGTCCATAAGTCAAAAAAATGACATTTCATTTTCGAATTAATCCCGTTTATGGCTTAAATCAATCTTTTTTTGGCTTACATCAAGTACGGTTCCGAACTTAAATCAATCCTATTTAGGCTTAATTGTGGCTAAAAGTAAGAAATTCGTACTTAAAAAATTTTACTTGGAGTAAGAAATTTCGTACTTGATTTAAGAAAAACCGTACTCACCGTACTTTTGACACCGCTATGGCTTGATTTAAGTAAAGTTTTCTTAGATAATTTTTTGTGTGTACTTTTGAAAATCTAAATGATCGGCTGATATAAGCTGTTTATTTTAAAAGTGGAATAAGTCACTTTTTTTTAAGAAAAAAAAATATTTGGAGGTATGCAAAGATACCTTTCAATTGTATTTAGTGTTGCCATTAACTCGATTTTTTTGAAAAAGGGACTTTTGCCACTTTCAAATAAACAGCGTATATACGCAAAACAATTTCCCATTTAGGAGGATAAAATCCATACTTTGCAAATGGAGAACTAAATTGTGGAAAATTTGTTTGGGATAAGAGCAGAAGAAGTGGTAGCCCCCTACATTTTATAAATCTTATTAAAATTTCGCAGGGGCTACAACTTAAAACTTTTAAACTTATTGACTTCAAACCAGCTACCGAGTGGTTCCATTACAATGCGTTAACTTGACTAAAAATAATTAGTTAATTAGGAGGAGGAAGAGCAGTGACCCCTTACCAACGAACATATTTATAAAAAATTTTTTAAAAGTTCTATTGCGGCAACTGTCGTCTTCAAATTTACTATAAAAGAATCATACTAGACATAGTACCTACGAAAATTCTAGAAGGTCGATAACGAATCGCAAGCAGAGAAGAGGTCGCCCCCATACAAAACACCATTTTTTTAAATATTTGATACGTTATACCTTTTGAAGCTATTGGCCTCAAAACTGCTACTAGATAGTTCCGTAATGACTTTTTTTGTTTTGAAAAAAACTATTTAAAATATAGAATAGCTCTCAGCTTCAAACCCGGCACAAAGTAGTCTTGTTATGATATTGGCGGGTTAAAAACAATTAATTTTGGACCGGATAGCAAGAATATTGAGAGACTCAAAACAGCAAAATATAGCTTTTCTACTTGTCCTTATTTCAGGTAAAAAAAAATACGGGGCTTGAGTGGTACACAGCAATTTCGAAGTCATAATAAAAAAATATTTTGGAAAAATAAAAAAAATGGACGAAATTCAAGTTCCAATTGATCGGTAATACTAACAGTAACCTTGATATATTCCTTGACTACAAAAAATCGTACACTGTATGATAATAAACAGAGAATACACCATTTTCGCCGACAGTTTTCTTCAGGTACTTTCTTAAAAGATTCTTAACGGAATCTCAGCTGAATTTACCCCGAAAATGTGCAAAGCAGGCCTCATCTAAGATGGGACACATGTTTTTCACATGCATTTGTTTAGAGTAATTCACCTAATTATGGGCGGGTCAGTTCCTTTGTTTGTCGTCTAACGAGTGCAAAGCTTTCAATATTTGTATTGCTTGTTTTTACTTTATTTATTTTTAAGAAACTTAAGAATAATACAACAAAATGGAAAGTACATTCAATATTGATTTGATAGCATATCTAGAACATTTTTTAAACTATTTTAATTTTTCTTAGACAGTCTCAACTGGCATTACCGTCTAATTGTAAACAAACATTCAGATATTTCTTCGGGTATTCTTGTTGTGTTTTTGAGCCTCTGCTTTATATATTCTAAATAGTCCTGAAGATGATTTGACTCTTTATTTTGACTTATGATTTGAAAGAACACCACCGATAATAAATCCATAATTACCCCTGTTTTGGATTCAAAATTCTGAATAAAAGGGGTGCAGCTTTTACTTATGGATCTAAGATGGAGATGATCACCGACATTCATACCATAAGTCAGAGGAAAATGGAATGGGATTGCAGCACTCTGATTTATTGTGGGATGTATTAAGAATAAGGGTTAAGAGGCAATAGATGCCTGTCACCACTCAACATTGTAAATCCATAAAGCCAAATGGCTGGTTTTATAAATATCTATGCTATGGATTCAAAATGAGCATCCAACGGAATTCCTCTATGAAAAAAATTTTTTTTTATGTCTTTACAACTATTTTTTTAAGCACCTGTTAACTAAACAATTTTTCTAAATTTAAATAAAACCGTAATAAATAAACTAAAGAAATTTTTCTCTGTGAAAAAAAAATTAAATTAAACAATGGCTTATTCTTAAATGACTGCATAATAAAATTATAGAAGAATTAGGTAAAGTCCAGCCTTTATATGGTCAACTGCATAACAATGTAAAAGAATAAAATCCATTAAAAAAAAATAGTAAATTGTCGTATGACTTATTTTCTTGGCAACAGCATAAAAACCCATACCTATTATAATGCTTAAATTTATAGTTAAACCAATCGAAGTTTGGGCAGTAAATAAAAAAAGAACTAAAGACAATTGTTTAAATTCTCCAATTTTTTTTTTCATATGGTAATCAATTACAACATATTAAGAACAATAGAAAAGCTGTAACAATTTGCTAAACTGTTTTAGCCCAGCAACTGTCGACAGCCTTTAAGCAAACGGTTGCTCTAAACACGGTAACTTAGATTTCTATCTTATAACGTAAGTTTAAAAGACCATAACAGCACCAAATTTACCGTTTTAGCAAAGCATATTATCTTTTAAGTATTTTTTTTATTTTATTTTAGATTTATTTATTAAGATTTAGTTTTTTTGGCTTAAAATATAAATCACGTTTTAGTTTGTTATGTTTACACGCATGATTGCCTACCTACTATTGGTTTGGCTGGCTG
Organism: Melanophora roralis; assembly: GCA_963583895.1. Taxonomy (NCBI): domain Eukaryota; kingdom Metazoa; phylum Arthropoda; class Insecta; order Diptera; family Rhinophoridae; genus Melanophora; species Melanophora roralis. Next base: position 48,799,814 of record OY757187.1, read on the forward strand.
GTTGCTTCCCTGGCTGGCATACTGACTTTGTTTTATTAATGCGTGCTTGGAAATTTTTATCAGATTCAATATTTAGCTTAAAAGAAAGAATTAAGAAAATAAAAGAATTTCGTATATTGCTGTTTATATATATTGGTTATTTGGCTTTAATTTCTGTGTTTGGCTTGTTATAAATTAAGAACATTTTCTCTTATATATGTTCGTTTATGCTTACTAATTGCTGGGTTAAATATTTGTAAAACTTTTTTTTAGTTTTTTTATTTTAAAGAACTCTTTAGTAATTATAGTAATCAGGTTTATAAATTTCTTCGAGTCTATACAATAAGCAGATTAAATTAACGATATAGTTATGCACTATTAACATAATGGCCAACGAATTAAAAATGCTAAAAAACGTTTAAAAGAAAGAAATTGTAAAAATTATAAAAAAAAATTCTTTTATATGGGAAGTTTTATATTGTTTAAACAAAGAGCAATCAAATCGGTAATGCAGATACAAAGTGCCTCTTTGGAAATGAAATATGCATTAACATTTTTGAAATTATTTTGATGGGTTAAAACTTATCACCATATTTGAACTTCACACCTTTCATAAAGATTTTTATGCGATTTTAGTCGATGTCAAAAAGAACACCCTCCCATACTGATGGGTCTAAGATGGAGAATAAAAATCAGCTAGTCACCTTAGAGTACTTCCATTCAGGCTAGACGATCACTCTAAGTGGTGATATTTGCGACTATGCAGGCTCGACAAGATAATAGCCTGGGGCAAAATGAATGACCATCTAGGTGGACAGTAAAGTTCTCCTCATGGACTGAGTTCTAACCTAAAAAGTTTAAATGTAAAAAGAGACTGTAATAAGCGCTTTAGGTACTGACGCTTTAATTGACTGGTCTGGCTGTCAAAGCACTCTGGAAACCTGGAAATGAGGTTGAACAAAACCTGACACACGAATATTTTTATACAATGCAGGTATGTCATATAGGAACATTTTGACAAGGGTCTGAAATTACTCTGCAGGAAATGGGTGTCTATTGGTCGGCATACTCGTCCTATTACAGGTACAAAACATCAACTGGACAAAAGTTATTAGTCGTGATCGTTTAGAAAGTCGCACATCAAGTAACTGGTGAAAGAGAATACTTGTCCCTACACATAAACATAAATCTGTTTATATATACAAACACACGCGTAAATACAAACAAAGTAGACTAAAAAAGATCTTAAAAAACTAATGCAAAACTTGCTTATACAAGATTGGCCAGTAACCTGTTCTGAGGTGTTAGTTTTGAACCAGTTGCCCCCTCCAATGACAACGCAATGTAAAAGTGACAGGTTCTCTTCATATAAGTGCAAGAACTAGAACCAGTCCCTACCCTAAAGAACCGTTCACGTCAATAGTCTTGGGCCAGTCCACTTCCCCATAGGGGACTAACGTATAGTCTTTAGCATACTTTACCCCTTTTCATCAACGGCCATTATCTTCTTCGAATCATCATCATCTTTTCGAATTAACTTTCGTTACTTTGTCTTTTCCTCTCCACAAGTTACTTGTTTTCTTATCCTTTTATTCCTTCAGATCAATACAATGAAAAAACGTGTTGTCTCACACATTAGTAATTAAAAAGTAACAGACAAAATTATCTTTTAAAAGAGTCAAATAAATTCCTGAACACGAATTTACAAAGGAAGCAATTAGCTTGTGAACTTCCCCGAAGATGCCCGTATTAAGTGTTCTTTACTATTGCGTCCTTATGTGAGTTTGGTAAAGGTCTACCCTGGCTCCAAATATTTTATTTATTAAGACTGTATATGTTAATTCTTATAATATATATTTATGTGTACCGGCCACCCAAAATCCATTCAAAGAAAAAAGTAATTATATGTTGTTTTGGCGACATTAACAAAACACCCACTTCTAAATTTGAAAAAATTAAGAAGTTAACCCAATTATCGCAACAAGTGTTAAGAGTTTTAAAAACTAAATGAATAAAGTGATGTCTTTTCTGTTTAAAATTTGGCAAAATTTTAAGCATTTGGTAAAAAATTAATAACAAAATGTTGTTTGATAGTGATCTTATTGTCAGTTCTTCAAAATAAGAAAGTTTGAAATAAACCTGTCATAATAAATTAAGCAAAACAGTCATAAATTGTTTTAAAATTAATTAGATCATATACAAATATGGCATGTCTTCAAGTTCACTTTCTGAATTTTGTCATAAAGTTTTTTGAAAATGAAACAATGTGTGTGTCTTAAGTCTTTTGTTTTCACTTTATGATTAGTCGTATTGTAGGCGTCATTAAATATCTGTAGCAAATAAACAACTGTTTATTTTAAATTCTACTTTAAATTCTACTAACGCTTTTTGGAAAAAAATACATTTTAAGTGAAACTTACCTTTTATCGAATAAAACTACGACCAAAGTTGTAGCAAGTGACAAGGTGGGTTTAATATATTTTAATGGATTGAAAAAACTGAAAGTAAAGAAAAATAAATTAAAAAAAAATTAGTAAAATGTAATAATGTTAAAATACAAAGAGTTAAACTTTTAAATGCAATTTTTTTACATTAATTATTTCTTTATTTAACATAATTTTATTAAATTATTTATTTCTTAGTTTTATTTTATTTTTAAAATTTTTCTTTTGTTGTTTATTTTTTCAAGGAAGTTGTTTCATAAACAATCTGTTCTATCTCTAATTTTCTGTACAATAAGCCCATGTTTGTCCTCTAAGTTTAATCTTAAGTAAAAACACTTTTCAAATTACTTAACTGTGAAAAATATTTTAAAGAATTTTATTGTATTTTTATAACAACTCTTTCAGGGTGAAGAGAAGTGATTTACAAAACCAACTATATTCAAGTTTTAACGTAGGTGACAATACCAAATTTGTCCGCTTGAATGCACAAACAGTTTCAATTATAATTTTTAACGAAAAAAAAACTAAGAAAACTAACCGATTATATTTCTGTTAAACATTTAAAGTGCCTTTATATTTATGTAAATCGTTAAAAGTCTTTAACTGTTTTAAAAACGAAATTGTTAACCAAACTTTTTGCTCACTTAAAACATTGTTGGGTGCATTTTTTAAGCATTTTATATTTTTTTTTGTCTTTTTAACTTGCCTGAGATGTAGTCTTGTTACTTGACTGTCTTATAACTCCAGGTCAACTTTCGCTTTATGTTAAATACAAAAGTAAAAAAAACGAAAACAGCTTTACAAATTTAACTGTTAAAAGTCTGTTTTGTAAAATGGACATAATTTTAAAGAAGTAGTTTACTTGATTTTCTTTTTGTCTTGAATATTTAATGGTATTGTATTGTTAAAGCTACTTATTTGAACTTACACATTCTTATATTACATTTTGTGTTTACTTCATGAAAATAAAAGTTTTTTTAAAAATTAATTTAAGACTTTGTTAATCATACAAGTGAAAAAAAATTTCTCAGCTGTCTAGTTTTTTTTTTAAATGCCAATTGTTTATATAACAGACCAAAACTGCAGAAATTAGATCCATTAAAAATTTTCTATTCCAAATTTTGAAAGAGGCATTTCCATTATTCAATATTTGCTGAAGTCTTAAACTGGGATCTAAAAACCAGGAAAAATAAATAAATTTAACTTATTTTAAGGATTGATTTTCTAAGTTTCAAAAAATAACAAAAGTAAAGTTTTTATTCAAAAACTTAAATAATTTTAACCAAGTAACAAACTTTTTAATTTTTCAAAGATTAAAAAAAAGTTTCTTTCTTAAGTCTTTTGTTTATTTGCGGTGACATTTTTTTCTATCTACGCCACACATTTGGTAAGGGCATTATGCGTTTCGGCGGATGTTTTGAATGCCAAAAGGTAAGAGTCTTAGCCTCATCTTTTATTATAAAATTTAATTTAGAATCACTGCTGGAGCCGAGTAAAGCATATTCTTCTGTCTGTTAGTGGGGATAGATACACATGTTTGCATACCGCCAATATGCAGACTAAAAGATAATTTTTCAAAATTTAACTCAATGGGTCATCACTAGTTTTACATAGTATCTTACTTAACTATAAATTTAACACAAAAAATAATAAAATCATATTAAACACTAAAACATTTCCTTAATTTTTTTTTAATGAAATTTTATTAATGACATTTTTTTAATTAATATTGTTAATTTTTTTAGTTATTTGCAATTTAATTTACTAAAAAATAAAAAAGGCATTCCCATGGTTCTAATTATTACATGTACCATATGACCCAATTCTAAGCTAAGTAATGAATAAATTAAGCTCATCTTGCTGCACTCTCTCACACTTCAAACATTAACTCATTACCAACATTGTTTTTTAAAGCAGATTTTTTTTGTATACGTATATTGGCTCTGTTATTCATGTTGCTTCAAGGTGCAAGAAATAAATAAAAGACGTTAAAATTTGCCATAAATAAAACTGCTGCATTGCACTTAGCAATGTTAATTTTTCTTTAAGACTTAAGGTGTTGTCGCGTTTTTATTTAAAGCATGTACTTATCAACATACAAACATGTATTGAATGTCTGGCCTGAATGGAAAGTGGAACTATAGTTCAATGTCTTTTTTGTGTGTTTTGGGTTACATTTTTCCGCAAGTCGATTTCTAAGCAATATTAGTAAAAGCTTTTTAAGGCAGACATGGAATGCTTTACAAAACACAAAAAAAAAATTGTGAAATAAAAAAATTAATTATTAAAAAAATTAAGGTTATTTTTTTATTTTTAAAGGGTTTGTAGAGAAATGTTTTTTACATACATTTTTTATTTTAAACTATTTAAAAAATTAGATCTTTAATGGGTTCAAGAAACGTATTAAAATTTTTGTAAATCAATCTCTGAATCAACGCGAGTATATTCATCCATCCCTCTGTCCGTCCGGCTGGGAGTCCAGGATATTAAATAAAAATATTATATAAGATATAAACTACTGACAATTGGCACAGAAAGCTTCTAAGCATTATAAGCATCAAACCTATTATTTTTGTTGCTGCTCGATGTACAAGCATTTAGGGCTGTAAAAAGCTCAAATATTACACCTTCTTCATAAAATTGTTTGAAAGTTTATCATCCGATGCCACTAAGTATTAAAAATAATTGTCCGAGAAGCACTCAAGAATGTACGGGGTCAAATTGCGAACAACTGGCTTAGTAGAAATACTCGTATAGTTGCACATACAATAATTAGAAGTGAAGCAACTTATTTGTATAAAAATTGGTCTATACACTTTGTGACCACAATGATGTTGACTACAAAAAACGATACAAAATTGACAGCAATTTTAAATTCATAAAATTAAAGTAAGCTCATTTCGCCGCCATTTTGATTAACATTAATATTATAGTTCACATTTGGCAGTCGTGAAGGAAGCCAACGCGTTTTATTTGTTAAAACATGACAACCCATAAAAACCCCGATTTTCATGAAAAAGTCATAGTGAGTGACAAAGCACATTTTCTTTTGAATTGATATATAAATAAACAGAATAGTCGATTCTGGGCAATGAAAAACTCCCAAACGCCTTCATATCCATTTAAAGTAGCAGCCTGATATTCAGTTTGGTCAGGAGGAATCATTGGACTTTTTTTAAAACTGAAAAGGGGGAGCGATATCGTGATAAGATTGAAAACTTTTTAATGCCACAATTGAATGTTTTGGGCTGGGCTAACACGTGGTTTCAACAAGAATGTACCCCATTGCATACACCGAGGATTACAACGGAATTACTGCAAGACCTTTTTCCCCAACAAGTTATTTTAAGAAATAGTAATAATGGCTGACCTCCACAGTCGCCTGATTTGACTGCTTACGCAAACAAACTAGAAACTCTAGAGCAACTCAAACAAAATTTCTTGATAAAATTAATGAACATCCGCGAGAAATCTGTGAGAATGTAATAAAAAAAATGTGCTCAAGGGGCTCGCATTTGTGAGGCTAACAGAAGCGGTTATATCTCTGATATTGTATTTTACACATAATTGCCGACATTAAATAACAAAAACTGTAAGCAAACAAAGTAGGGAACCTTGCCATCGCACCTCCTGTACATACAGTAAAGGGTTGACAATATATCAAATTAAATTCTTAGTATTTGACCACTTTATTTCTTTTACTTGTTATGATCAGTCAAAATAACAGGTCTCCGGATAAGTTTTTTTTTTTAAATTCCTTTTTAAAATTTTAAATTTTTAAAGAGGCTACACAACACAACCAGTAATTTTAAAACGTTTTTGAGCAGCAGGTTTTATTTTGTAGCAGGTATATCAGCTATCACACGAGTTTAACCAGAAAATCAGAAAAATATTTTGCGTGTCCGAAATTAAGCCAAAAACCCTTTAAAGGCGTTCGCTTTAAAATAAATTAAATCTTGTTGTTGAGACTAAAATTGTACTGTTTATTATAAGGTACCAAAATATGGCCAAACAAAACTAGTCCATTCTGTAAATATACCAAAATTTTGGAAATTCGCGTTAAAAACACTAGTTAAAAAAAAGTAATGTGAAGGTTTGGCCCCACTAGCCGTATAGTCTAGGTGTTGCATCTTGAGATCGATGCAAGGCACTGCCTGGCAAACACTTACTTAAAAACAGGGTAACTGAAATTGGCTTATCTTTCTCTTTGCCTTAAAAGATGGAAAAGTTTTTCAGAGAGGAGGCCAAGTGTTCTTAGAAAAGAAGAAAGCTTTACTTAAAACAGATCTAAAAAAAAGTGTTTCAAAATACAACTTAAAATTCTTGGATTAAACACTTAATGGAGGGGACATTTTTATTAAAAAACATTTAAACTTTTTGGTCCCTTTTCCTAATAGTCATTGTTCGTTTATTAAGGATTGCTTTGAAAGGGTTTCCATTGAAATATATCAAATAAGCTCTGAACAAAACCACTAGAATTTTTATGAAAGTGGGCTTTTAATTACAACAAACGATTTTAGTAATAAGTTTATATATAAACAAACAATTATATTTAATACAAATTATTAACAAAACTTTAAACCAAACAGTATTTGAAAATACAAAAAGGAAATAGTAATAAAAAACTGGTCTGAGTTTTCAACACTTAAATTCAAGTTCGGTTTTTAAGTCTTTCGTATACTTCAAGGTTTCCGTTTGGTTTTCTCTTTCTCTGCATTTATCTTTTTTGAAAAGTTCACCTACATTTCCACAAGTTTGTTACACATTTCTTATCATTACATTTTCAGTTGTCATTTATTTTTAAATTGCGATAAATATCTTAATGTTGTAAAAAGAAAAAGATAAAATATATATACATTGTTTTCGTTTAGTTTGTTGAATAAGTAACAAATGAAAAGAAAACTTTGATTAAAGAAATAAAAGCGGAACTGTTTTTTTAAATTGAATAAAATTAAAAAATTATGTTTCTTTATTAAAAAAAAATAATTTGTTAAAAACTCTTGCAAATGTTTAGATTCTATTATTTTAAAATTTGTTCTCAAGGCAAACCACAAACATAAAATAAACCATTTAAAAGTGAAAACTTGTTTCAGTAATCTAAAATTTGAAAACGGTACTTAAATTATAAGAATTACACCCAAAGAATAAGATATTTAAAACATATTTCCCAATTAGTTTAATGGTTTAAAAAGCAAAATTTTTCCTAATTAAAATATAAATATTTTGTTTAGATAAAAGAAGAGACACACAACGCATTAACAAATCTAAATCTTTTTTAATGTTTTTCCCCCACATTTTATACTCTACCGCCACAAAATAAATTCCATTTGAAAAAATTTACAACAAAAACGAAACGAAAGTAAAAATTAATGATGTTAATTTAAAAAGCTATTCTCTAACTTTTCACCAAAATACAAGAGCTAAACACTTGTCTTTTTGTTCGCAGGCTGGAAAAGAATTTGTATAAAAACTTAATGCCATTTTTATTATCATATTAAAGACATCTGCCTTCAAGATTTGGTTTTTTTTACCAAATTTTCCTTTTCAAAGTGTCAAAGTTTATTTAAACACATTCTCTTTAAAAACAACCATAAAATCGCTATTTGGCTTTTGCTAATAGGCTCAATACGATTATCCTTACATACATTAATATAATTGTTTTTGTTGTTTTGCAAATTTATTACAACCACCATTAAACTATCAACACTTAAATTGTTTATAAGCCATAAATTCTGCAATTGCTGTAGCAGTAAAATTTTGCTCCTATTGCAGCAATAAAGTTCATACTTGTACTTGTAATATTTTAGATATTACTAGTTGGCAGTGTCGCTAGTGAAAATAGTAAGATTTTTTAAAAACAGCATCCAGCTCACGTTTTAGGTGAAATCATCTTTTAATTTTTTTTCTACAAAGTTTTGGTCAATAATTTAACTGCTGCAAAATCGTTAGTTTTATTGTAAGTTATTCCTTGTAGGAGTTTAACTTGTTTTACTTGTAATTTATTATTTTAATTTGGTTGAACTTCTATGTCTTAAATCGCTTTTCGGTTTACTTTATTGATTTTCAATTATTTGTGATCTGATGACAGCAAAAATGTTTAATAAAAAGTGAAATTTTCTTGCATGCTTGATGGGCTAAGCGATTTTGTTTTCAACTATTTGAAGGTCATGCATATATAGTTATGCATATATTGCCAGGGAATTTTTCGCAAAAGTGGATTATAAAATTCTTTTTTAATATTGAATTATATATTAAAGTGACTAAAAAATTTAGTAAATTTAGGTTTTATCTTATTTTTTAAGGAATGTTATATTAAGCTTCAAAGGAGACGATTTATGGTGTTTAATTATTTTTTTACTTTTAAACATTTTTTTTTTAAAAGTGACTTTCTAGGAAAAAATTTATACAAGTTTGGTGCCAAAAAAGGGTCCATAGAAATTATTTAGACAGACATTCTAAAGTTGGCAGCTAAGTCCAGCAGTAGATGTCTTAAAAAGCCTTAAATTTTCTCTCAACAAAAAAAATTGTGGAAGAAACCAATGCAGCTCAAGTGGCTTAACATGGGTTACATATCTCTAACTGAAAAAATTATCTATGAACACCAGTTTGTAGCATTTAAGCATGACTCATTTTTTGGTAAGAAGTGCAGCCTACTTCAAATTCCTTTAATTCAATTGATCATGGCAACTCCAGACCAAGTAAACACTCTACGAAAACTACCATGATGATACCATATGGGCCACATCATAGCCAGATCAGAGCAAAAACTCCAGAAACACCTGACTCCCTTGGCACCAGAGTAAAGCCAGTGGTTAGACCTTACAGCCGGTGATATTCAAAACTTTAGAATCAAAGAAATTTTTGCGGCCAAAGCCACTGTCAATTTTGACCACTTTCAGCAACTGATGGTCCAATGCTCCCTTGAGGATTGTCCCTACACACAGGGAATGAACATCACCTGGCAGCTACTAGTTTTAACCAATTTCAGGGACACATAGCTTCAAGCTCCTTAAGATAAATTATTTTTGAGTGCGGACGAAGAACAAACTTTTCAGGACCTAAGGACCCCTCGGGGCCGAAGTTTCTGTTAGTTTTAACTATTAAGGGCTGGTGACTCAACACTGATGACTTGCGCATAACTTTTTTTCATTTTTCTTAAATGGAGAACAGATGGAGTACATATTTGCAAACCATAAAACTTAGATTCTACACTGTAAAATATAGGGGCTGAGATACGAGACCAAAAAGGGGTGCACTTAACTCTACTTAAGTTTTTTTAATTTATTTTCTATTTTACTTAGCTTTACCTTGTCCTGTATTGCAAGACAGTGCTTTTCTGCCAGCTTTTTAAATTTGGCCCTCGTTGACGTAAAAAAAGTCTGGTTCCTTTTGACTTGCCATTCATGCATCAAGCATCAGTAAGATATGCATGTGACCTGAGCGAGAATAAATATTGTGGACCTACATTGGGATGTGGAAGGCAGAATTAGAACTTGGTCTCAGCACCTTTGAAAGAGTCGTTTATTCCTATATTTTTAACTCCACAGAGCTATTAATAAAAAATAACACATTCCATCGACCATCTGCCCATTTAACTAGTGTTGTTGTTTACCTCACCTAAAATCCAACAGTGAAATAGCTCCACGGTCTTCTAAGAACTGATTTTTAACACAACAATTCATTTCTGGTTATATTTTTAATCCTTATCAATAAATTTTCCTGAGACTTCTTGAAACTATGCCAGAAAAGCAGCCTCATAGGGTATATTAGTTTGCATTAAATAAACACAGAGTTCTATAGAATTGCACAAGAAGATACAACATTTGTTCTTGGAAGCCTATATTTTCTATGAGAAAGAAAAAAGCTAATTCATATTTCCCAATTTTTATTATCTACCTCTTTGTTATGGGAAAAGCAGTATCTCTGAAAAAAAAGGTTCAAAGCAAGTTTCATACAATTTTTCAAATGTAAGTTGTTGGTCGATTTTAAAGCATTTATTTAACTACATCTTCAATTTGGTTTAATTTTCGCCTCTTAGATATTTTGACGTTTTATTGAAGACTCATTGCCGCTAGTGACTAATATTAACTTGCCTTTGGAATCTTCAATGTCACACCCATCAAGAGCCATCACCACAAAAAGAAATTACTTTTCAGTTGCATTTCAGTTTTTAACAAAAACGAAAGTGTTTTCAATGCTCCAATATCTATCGTTTAATTTCATTTGGTAAAAACTGATTTGAGCATTCAAATGCCAGCAATATTAAGTGAAAAAAGCATGAAAATTTTAAATTTTATTTTAAAGCATCAAAGTTGGTTTAGTGTAAGCCATAAAGTTTAGGTTCAATTATTTAAAAAAAACATGACTTTAATTTGTTTGTAATAATTTCAAACACAAGCAAATTACTGAAGAAAATCGTATTAGAGCTAGTATTTATTTCAGGTTAATTTGATGCGCATCTTATTTAGGTCCTTTCAGTTAATTGGAAAACAATATTTTATAAGTGGAAAATATTTGACCGCGTTAGATGCAAACCTTGAAAAGAAGACTAGCGTCACGATTTTCTTAATTTCTTTTAAATTTTTTTTATTTTTCATATTTAACGGATGTCAAAATCATGTTCAGTTATTGAAAATAATTTTTTTAAAAATTACATTTAGTTTCGTTAATGTATTTGCTTGCGATCTAATGAAAAATGAGGATTCCGTTTGTATGTTATGGCATGTAAAAGAAATTAAAATGTGAGGAAAATAAGAAAAATAATTGAAAAGCTCTTGTAATTGTTTTTTAATTTGCTTAACGTTTTATTTTTCATTGTTAATCTTTTTCTAAATGTAATTTGACACCTGCTGGTTGGCAGTAAAATGATTTGTATTTCAATATTTTGCATGTTTAATTGATGTTGATGGTTGTAGGAAAATGTAAGGATATGGTTGTATTTAATATCAAAATAAAAATTTAAAATTAGTCAGTAATTTTTGTAAGGGGGTTTGAACTGAAACCTATTTATTTATATTTGAGGAAGTGGGGTTTGCAAAAGATATGTTTTTCTTTAACCAAAACAATGGATATTTTTACTTTAAATCATTAAAATGTATTCTCAAGCATGGCACTCTTCATGTTAAATGTGGTTGATAATTTATTGCTGACAACCATTTATCAAACTTTCATAAACGGTTATTTTATCGAATCAAATAATATTTTCTTTTGTCCAGATTATTCATTAAAAGTGTTTAAATGGAAGAAATGTCTTCCGTTCTACATATTTTCAGAAAAACTTTTATAATCACAGTTCAGTTAGATAAACGATCAGAGAGGTAGGCTGCTTATACTTTTACGATTAAGCCTGGTATATGGAATAAAATCCTTAAGAATTTTCAGTTTAAGCACTTGTGAAGGAAACAGATTTTTTCTCTGTAAAAATCAAAAGTTATTAAGATTACAAATAAAGAAACAGGAAATGATTCAGGACATTAGTATTGATACCAGCCATAAAAAACCGAAAACATAGTTTTGGAAATTCTGTCAACTCTCATTATTATCATCATACTTTCCTCTATATTCCATCAGCCTGATTTTGCTGCTAAAGAATCGCATGCCATTAGATTTTATTTATAGTTTTTTCATATCAGGGCTTGTTACCTTTAAACCCTAAAACTAAGGTTTGCAAAAACAGACATAATTTTTGTTACACAATGTGTTGAGTTCAGCGGTGAATTTGCTGTACAAACCCTTTCCCGTAGCTTCCCATGGTGCCTTAAATTTGGCCCACAAAATTTTTAAGGAACAGATCTCAAGTATTTAAATTCTTCAGTGCCCTTTATTTGAAGCCGACATTGCGAACGTTTTCAACTCGCTACAAGAAGTTTCCAAAAGAAGTTCCAGCAAGTCCCAAATGATATACTATTTGATAGACAAAGCAGTAGACAAATATGTAGGTATATCTTCTAATGTGTTTATCTTCAAAATACCACATTGCATGAATTTTTTGTAACATTTTACAAATTTTTATAAGGTTAGTGTTGCTTCCATAAAGTTGCTGTCTTAAGTCTTTTGTTTTCCTTTCACTTTCTTGAGAAATTCTTGACTTTTAGGTCAATCATAATTTGAAATAATAAATTTAATTTGGTTTCCAATGACATACACAAGACAACTGAAAAAAAGTTGCATTTAAAATGAAAAACATGCAATCGAAATGAAAATGATATATATGTTTTTTTTTTGTTTTAACTAGCTTTGGCTGCCAGTCATCATAAGGAACTTAATATGTCACATGCAATATGTATGAGGCTTCTACTTGAGAAACATCCACAACCAAAACTTAAACACGAAACCAAACTTGAGCACAAAACATATATTTCTCTTTCATTTGACCGCAGTGACCAAAGTCAACCAACAGCAGCCAAAGCAACCGGCAGCTTGTTGGTTTTCTTCGTTTTGGTTTTTATTATAACAACCAGCAGCCTTTTAAAGATGATCTTTCTTTTAAAGAAGAAACTAAACTTAAATAATAAGAGGATGTTAAAATTGCCAACGAAAGAAAAGCTTTCACAGGAGAAATTTTCTTACTTTAAAATATTGTTACAAGGAATATCTAACAGTTAGTTGAACAATACATATATTACGATATTTTATCTACTTAATAAATCTTTAAAATTATATTTGAAAAAAAGAAAACCCTAACGTATATTAGCATAAGTTTTTCTGCTATAAAATTAAATGTCACTGTTTTAATGGAAGAAAAAAAGACAAAGAAAATTCCTTTAGTTTCATTGCTTTTCAAAAATTTACTGAAGCAAAAACTTACTTGCCAAGCAGCAAAAAAACACTGAAATATATTCAAATTAATTTAAAATTAATTCTCAAAATCACAAGTAAAAAATAAAATAGGGATTCCTTTTGATTTCAATAGCTTAAAAAGAAAGTTGCTGTTGTTAATAAAAAACAATAATAAAAAGCCTTGTAAATACTTAAATTAAATAAAAGACTACCACTCAATAAGTCTCAAAAATTTTTTGCAAGAAAAGTAAAAACAAGAAATAATTTAAAAGTCAAAGTTTTCCCCAAAAAATCTTAAAATAATTTCAGTACTTGTGGCAGGGTTGAATTTTATGTAACCCCTACATTACAAAATATCTTAAAGGAATAGATCTAACCGTTTACACATTTTAAATAAGTAAGAGGCTACAGGGAGAGAGTAAAATTGTCTGGCTGTATACCTTTGGTAAGAAAAAACCCTTACCGAGTAGCACAGATATTAACTTATCAATTTTAGTAACATGTACTTCACTAAAAAAAAGAGGCATGATTCGAATATTAAGGATATTATGATTGATTTCCCCCAGATCAAAAGTCTTACGTGCAGCCACCAAATAATTTCCCTGGCTCAGGCTTAATGCACATCCAATATTTATATATAAGTATATGTACACATAGTCAGACTTGTGTTATAGAATAAATTTCCAAAGATATTTATTCTTAAGCATTGTTGTAATGAATGAAGATGATTAATGTCTAAAAACAATTTTTTAATCTGCCAATTAAAGGTTGAAAACTGGAGGCAATTAACATGAAAGAACTCGTTTAATAGAACATACTTATACCTATACATGGATGCCTGCAGATTAAAGGACAGTTACAAAGTGTATGCCCTGTCTCAAAATTTACTTCTCCAGGCTGTTTATCCGCCAAAGAATCCAAGACTTTAACTTGCGACGAAGACTGAAGAAGGTTTAAGAAGTAGTTGAATCTATTAATGCAATGGAGAAATTAGTTTGGAGCGACAAGGAAGGGATATCATCCTTTGTCTTCTTCCAATTAAGCATTTGCATACCTGCAATTACCGCAAGGGCTTGTTTGGCCATAGCGGGTATGGTATTTTTAGGGCAGGGTGTTTTAAGAAGGATTGGAGATGGTCAACTCCTACGGCAGTTGTGGTTGTGTGTGTCGGGAAATTTGACTTTGGGATCTTGAATTTTGACTTTGGGATCTTGCATCCGGCATGCTTTCAACTAGGAAAAACAGAAAGAATCCAAGAGGTTATTTGAAGGGCATGTAATTTTAACTGATGGATAGACAATGGAGGCGAGCTCCAGCACTGGTTTTTATATAATGAATACGCGAGCACGGATGTTATACAGACTTGCGGATGAGTTAGCTGTTTTTCAGGCTGATTGCTAATGAACTGGCAAGGATTGGATTGGCCGGGGCTACTGAGCTAGGTTGCAAGCCGGTAAGGCCGCCAATCGGTTTCTATTATGGGTTGATAGGAACACAGGTCATAGATTTGTAGGAATTTGGCTGATTGCGGGGCTTCCAGGTTTTTGCGGCCCAGGCAGGACAGGACTTAGTGAGGTCTATAGCTGTGAGCTGGGGAGCATCATAAGATGCATCAAAGGTTTTGGGTGGCTGGGTAAATAGATGGTTAAACGCCTTTGTGGGAATTGTCGAACACCGACTCTTTGGATTTTTGTTAAAGGCGTTTTTGGTCTCCTTATCTTTTCCCTTTTATCGTTTTATACACAATTTTCTTTGTTCTGCTCATTGACCTTTTTAACATTTTTAAATGGATTTACAATGGGCCTACAGGCCTCTGGGTGGAGGTGGTGAATTGCAATCGTCTCTCCGCTGCATAATTTAACCTTTGTTTAATTCTTGAAAAGATTTGAAAAACTTGCAGATGTTAATTGTAAACGTTAAAAAAATTCACACACCCAACAGAGGTTCTGTAAGCCTCTGCCCTACTAATGATCCATCAACTTATTTTAAGTTTTAAATATATAAACGTTTTTTTCAAAAATGAGTAATACTTTATTCACTATGAAAAGTTATTTAAAAATTTTTTTAAAATTTCAAGTTACTAAATCCAATTTATCTTAAATTGTCTAAAGAAGGTCGTAAACATTTTTTTTTGAAATGATGATCGAAACTAGTTTTCATTTTAGAGTAAGTTGGTCAGACAAACATGAAAAAATTTTGCTCAAAAATTAAAATGTTAGCCGCAACAAACACTCTAAATAATAAAAATCTTTTTGCGTTACAAATAGTACAGATAGTGTCGTATGCCAACCAAAGTTTCATTACTTGATACAAAGAGACATCCTTGTGCCAAATAGCCTGTTAAGGCCACGATAAAGTTAAAAAAACATGAACAACTGTGTGGAAGTTGTTTGAAATGTTGCATGCAAAGATATATTTGATCACTTGAACATTACTTATGCTTGCACAAACACATACATATGCAAACATTATTTTATTGCATGCCTTATAGCACATACACACACACAACTACATTAGTAAACATCTAATAAGAAAGTGACTTTGTAAAAAATTTTTTTTAAGTTCATTTAACTGTTTGCCAGCAGTGGGGGTGTATGAAGATAGATATGGAATATGAATTCTTTTAATTTATCCATTATTTTCTATTTTATATGCAATTCCACCAATGCAAACTATATAAAGAAAAATTAATTTGAGGTCAGTTGGTGTTTACTTTTGCAGTAAAAAGAAAATAAATAAAAAAAAAATAAAACCAACAATTTATTTTAAATGTTTTAATTTATTTGATTTCTATTAGAGGTGGTCTTTTTTATTAAAGAGGTGTTTGCTTATGTTCAGCCTCATTCACGTACACATATACATAGAAATGCTCATATGTACACATATTCTTGTGTCTGTTCAACTAGTTAGACTATCATGATGAAGTTAATCACTGACTTGTGTTTTTCTTCTGTTCTTTTTTTGCACAATTTTATTAAACATATTTAATGTTAAATAGTCAAACACCAGGTGTTTGATGAGCTTCTTTTTTTTTGCCGAGTTTATTGTTTGTTAGTGAAATAGTTTTTTCTGAAATTTTTAGAATTCAAATGATAATTTATATGTCTTTGGAAAAATGTTTGAGAAAGTTTTTTCGTTCGAAAAATTTAATAAAAGAAAAAATATGACCATTTAGTCACTCGAAACTTACACTTTTATTAATTCATAATAAAAACGAGTTTAAAGTAAAAATGGCAGTTTTATTGGTTGTTAATTAAGTAACTTATTGTTTGACTAACAGCTTGGTAGAGTGCTAAATTTCATTTATTTACAGAATAAAAATTTTTCTAACAAAAAAAATTTTTTAGTTAATTTTATATTTTAATTTGAAGCGAAATATTTGTATATTTAATAATTCTTTTATATATTATATAAACCCAGTGTAAGTTTGTTTTTCACGTAATCTTTCCTTTTCACGTAAAACATTGAATATTGCTAAGATTAAATTTTTAAAAGGGGCGAAGTAACGCCTACAACAAAAAACAAAATATAGTTCTAAATAAAAGCTAAATACACGCGCAGAAAAAAGCATAAGTAAAATTTTTCTTTAATTTAGGTCCCTATCTTTGAAATATCCGTGCTAAGTTTTTTGGCAAGAGTAACTATATTTACTGATATATCTCCGTTTATTTTGAAAGTGGCATAAGTCAATTTTTTAATAGCCGAAACTTTTGAAGATATGAAGAAATAGCGCCCAATAGTATTTAGTGTTGCCATGCGCGCATTGTGTCCTTTAAATGGGGTTAATAAGTTATATGATGGAAGTGGATGTCCCCCGGGCAACCTTCCATCAGCACAATTGCCTAAGTCTACCTCCTCGTAGTATCAACCGGGTAACTTTCAGTTTACTGAAAGGCTAACAGGCATGGCTAAATTGAAAACAATTTGTCTTGGGCTAAAAGGGATCAGTGGTTACTAACTTACTGGTCTGGCTTGAGCAGGATGTCCTTGTTGTCGCTGTACATTACCAATAAGTGGCACAGCAATACAAGGTTTTAAGGGTACCAATACTTTATCTGTGTTAAATAGAAATTGGTAGGAATTGTACGGAAGTAGATTTCCGAGGATGACCAGAGTTTTATCTGGTAGCACGGCAACCAGTTGGCCCTATGTGCTTACCAGTGCATGAACTGATTAATGGTGAGGTATTATTCGGGAGTTCATGTGGTGGCTGTGGTTATCCCCAGGCGGGGCAACTGAGAACGAAAGTGTATATACTAAAGGTCCGTCCTATGCGGGCTCCAGAGTGATCGCGTAAGCGGTCTTATATAGACTTAAGGCTCACAAGATAGAGTCTCTAGTTTTGGCAGGTCTACCTAAGCACATGAGCAATTGATAAAGCAGGCTAATAGCTGAAAAGGTGTAAATGTGTTTGGAAGTAGGTAAATAGGGAAACTGGCTACGGCTGGGGACCCTAGGATCTAAAATAAGATCCCGTCAATGTAGTAGCAAATAATGAAAAGGCCGGCAAGGCCATGTTAAAGCATGTGCGTGACTCGGTCCTGACTGGCGGTGAGAAGATTATGAAGCGTTGATGAAAGTTGAGAAATTGATTTGTCTAAATGAAAAAAGATCCTCCAACGGAGCTGGGTGTCACATTCGTTGGGCGCGACATGATAATCATAATATTTCTTGCTTAAGGCTGGGTGCTGTTTCACAAGCGTGTGGAGATGTGTCTTGTCGGCGTGGATCTGTTTTGATTATGAAAGCGAGATCAAAACTAGAGACGCAATTTGGGTTAAGATAGCCCATCTCCTCAGCAATAGGTCTGTTATGGCTTACACAGAGTCATGGCAGAGAATTGCAGCCTGGGTAACAGGGTGAGCCATTCTATGGGCACTGTTAGACGCTTTGTTTCCACCAAGTGTTTAGAGCACCGTGAGTTATTTCCCGCAGGGAAGGTGTTCACGTAAAACCCTTAACGTCTGTCCTCAAAATAAGTTGTTTGGGACTTTCCCTTGTATATCGGTAAAATTTTAATCGGTTTTATTAATTTTAAGCATGAATTGTCTCCAGGATATTTCTAATTGTTTAATATCAAAACGTTTTCTGTGTGACTTTATATGAGCCAAGAAACTTGATTTTAACAGACACACATACGGACAGATGGGTAGACGAACATACGGACATGGTTTAATCGATTTTCCTATCTACAAGGATCAAGAATATATATACTTTATGGGGTCTTTAGTGAATACTGTAGAAATAACAAATGGGTTGACAAACTGATATATACCCTTATCACTATGTGAAGGATATAATAATCCAAAAGTTTTTTCTTAAACCTACGAAAGCTTTACATATTTTAAATTTGACGCAAATAAAATTAAATTGTCGGTTTGGCGAACTATTTTCCCTTTTTTCAACCTTTAATGCAAGTGAAGAAAATTTCAAAATAACGATATAACACCCGCGATCAAATTTTGTCTGTTTGTGCTATTTGAAATTGAATAAGGCACGTATACTTAATTAGGGTGAAGCTTAACCCTCATTCGTTCCTCAAAATATCTTACAGTAGAGTCCCTCGGGTGAAAAATCACCCATGTGTAATATTTACTGATTTTGTAATCAAAATATTTATTTTTTTCATATAATTCAACTTTTTTTTTATTAACATATTTGTTTAATGTTCAGTCTTTAATAAAATAACAAATTAAACAACTTAAATCATTCACTAAATACAAACGGAGATGACAAACAAAAACTCAGCTTGATATAGTAAAAATAAAAAATAAGTAAAGAAATGAAAATAGCCAACAAATTTTTTTCGATTCAATTGCTGCATACAAAATATACAATCTTGTGTTGCCCGCAAATAAATTTTTGACAAGTTTAACATGACGAATAAGCATCCCTATAGTTTTTCGGGCAAATTTCACATCGGAAACCCGAACTCAGTTTTCTTCTTTTCCCATTTGATGATGTCGAAGGCTCATCGCTAGTCTGACGTATGATGTTCACCAACGTAATTGCAGAATCTGACCTTGGTAAATGGGGACGCCGCTAAATTTCGGCCTTAACTAATTTCATTTCTCGTTCATAAAGAAGCAACCCTTTTTTGTGTAGTTTTCCTTTATTCTAATCGTTTTTCATTTTTTGCCAAAAAACGTACGCATTTACTGCTGATATGTCATATTGCAAAACAATGCTTGGGGCCATCGATTAGGTTTGCTTTTTACCGTATAAGTAAGTACCTACCAGCTGATCTAAGGTGTCTATCCGGCCTTTTTTTTTGTTGTAAAATGATATAATCTCGGGCAACTTATTTCCTTCATTCAATACAGATTAGTCATAATGAAGAGTACTAAGGGCGTTGACAATTTTGTATTTTTTTTGGAACGTATTGATTGAAGCTAACTTATCACGAACTCTGCGTTCACTTTTGCTGTTCTTATCATCAAATCGAATAACTCGACACAGTTTTTTTAAATTTTTTCCATTACATCGTTGATCGGAATAAAGATCTTCCTGTTTCTTCACTCAACAAGCTTCCTAGTGACTCACCATATGATTTATACACGCCAGCCAATATAAGTAGGCCAAAATACGATTGTAATGAGACATCATTATTCCTACTCGATCGATATTTTCTGCATATGCTCGTCCAACAGATCTTGACAACTTAGTAGAGTACGTGAGTTATTTATCTTTAGGTTTGAGTGAAGAATGCCGAGTCTGAAACAGAGCCGTCTCCTGCATCACTTTCTTCCCAACTTTCTACTATCTGTTCAATTTCGTCATAAAACAAACGCTAAGAGATTAACATTTTTTTTAGTTTTTAGTAACAATTTTATTCCTCAATATTATTTCTATTTACCTTCCTATTTATGGACATTTTCGGTATTTTCTTACAAAACGCAAAAAGTATAGTTTTTCAAAAATAAAATTGCCACAACCTGAACTTGTTTTAAATTAATTTTTTAAAACGGGGAAAACATAACTTTACATGGAAAACACGTGTTTGGAAAAATTTTTCTGTCATGAAGGCTACCATTATAAAATAATTGTTACACAATTTTCTTAATGGGTGAAATTTCACCCGAGGGACTTTAACGTAATTTTGTAAATACTTTCGAAATTATTTATTATGTAAAGAAAAATTTTCCTTTTTTTAATGCAAAATACTGATTTAGAAAATTAGAAAAAGTTTCATTAGCATCAAGTAAAATTTGTAAAAGATATGTGGCTTTAAAATTCAAAATGGGTGAAATTTCACCCGAAGACCGTATGAGGGTTAAAATAAATCAAATTTTCCCGAGGAAAAATTTGTTTTAGAGTCCTACGGCATATTTTATATACTTTTAACAAATCTTTAAAGCTAATATTTTTTATTTTTAATATAATCATAAGTAGCTTTCTAATTTCATTCTCAAAATTTTTTTATAGAACCAAAAAATTATGGAGGTCGTTAAGAACGAGGTAGCCTTTGGAATTGAATTAAAATTATAATAAAACTCTGTTGGATTTTTCATTGTGTTAAACACATTGTTCCTCATTATAGAAATGATTTCTGTAATCACATCATTTGCCAAATTATTGAAAATTATTATTTTTGATAACAACTTAAGATTTAAAGTGATCGTAAAATAAACCTCTAAACAGAAAACTAAAGAAATTTAAGAAACCTTTATTTTAAAATTATTACAACAAAAGTTAAATCTGTTGAAAACTTTTTCAAAATAAAACAAGAATCATAAGCCACAATAAAACAAAAAAAACTCTCACTCTTTAAATTAATCAATGAGATGATTATCATAATTATGACTTTGTATTATAATTATCATACTTTGTGATTTGAGACCTTATTGTTTATGCCATGAATATTTATTTGTTGAAATGCGGATTAACTGTTTTTACATACTGTCTGATGATGTTTCATTTTTTGTTATATTTTTTTAACCTTTACGGTAGTTTTCTTAAATCTCATTTAATAAGCATTTTTTACTTTCAAAGTTTTTGGGATTTTTTGATCTTTTAACCTATATTTGGTTTTTAGTTTCTTGTGTTTGAAGCATAATTTTATTGTCATAATTATAGTGCTTTAGTTTTAAACATTTTTAAAAAATAAATATTTAAACTCATTTAAAAATTAAATTTGAATTTTTTTGTAATATTTTTGTTGGTAAATTAATATTTTCTTTTGTTGGCCACCGTTTTAAACAAGAAAAAAATAGAAGACAAATAATTTTTTTGAATAAAAAATCATTTTATTTTCTTTTAAAATCTTGTCATTAAAAGAAAATATATTCAGGGGAACATTTTTTAAATTGTTTTCACAAAAAAGTTTTAAAATATAAAATACTGATTTGACCTGTATTTGTTTGTTAGAAAGCAATTTTTGTCAGTTTGTTAAAGTTTTGTTTTAAATCGAATAATTTAGCACTGATAAGTTAACAAAACTTAAATTTTTTCTAATCGAATCATTTAGGTTTTGCTTCGGAGTTCGAGCCTTTTCTCTTTTGTCTGTTTGCATAATTTTTGTGAGTAAAATTTACAAAGATTTTTCTTTTATTATAAAAATAAAATTTTAAAACTTATATTTTGTCAGATTTAAAAATAGTATTTCTGATACAAAAATTTCCCTTTCCGAATAAAAAAACTAATAAAACAAATAAGAGAATATTGTCGCGGGAATATGATCACAGATAATTTCATTAAAGTATGGTTAAAAATATCATTATTTTGACTGCGATAACTTTATCATAATTGTTGTAAATTCTTGACGAAAAATGATAATAATAAAAATTGATATTATGTCTTTCTGGTATTTTGGTCATGGGTAGTCACTGTCTTGATAATGGGATAACAAATATATGTTGCTCTAAGAATATGGCTATCATTATCCAATTGAAACATTTCTGATAGCCCATAATCAAGTTAATAATCATCTTTAATCGAAGTAATGATTGCCTCAAACATACATAGCATAACTTTAATTACAATTATAATAGCATTATTTGCAAAAAAATTGTAACAACTAAAGTATGGTTGTCATAGTCATAATATTAACTCTCGAAGTCATACGAAGCCAACTTATGTAATGACCAAAAAAATCCCCTAATAACAGACTCAATTTAATTTTTAATTTTTAAAACCAACTTTTTTTCAAATTTTACCAAACTTGAAATAGAATTTATAAAAAAATATTACAAGCAGCAAACCAACTCAATAATAACACCATTTGTAAAAGAAAAAAATTCTTCACCACTATTTCTTTCGTTTTCAAATAAACATTAGCCAACTGACCTAATTCTTGTTTTTTTTTCATAAATTCAAGAAAAAAATGTAACAAAACACCGCTATTTTTCTTTGAATATTTATCTAATCTTTAAGAACTTGTAATACCAACAAAGCGATGTCTATTATTTTTATTGTGGTAGTAAATGCGCCTGTTAATCTAGCTGATGATGATGATGATTTTTTTACTAGATTTTTTTTGTTTTAACTTGTAACTGATGAGGCTTAAAGCAATGTAAACACTCTGATAAAACAGATGAGTCTTTGGACACTAAACAAACAGAAAAGCAGAATCAGCAGAAAAAAACTACTAGAAAGATTAGCATTAAAGTTAATTGTTGACGGTGTATGTTATTGTTGCTATACTTAACTACGATTTTTTTTTTCAATTTCCTATAAAGATGATTATGGTTTCTAACTCTTCTAATATAAGCGCCAGGTTGAAGGTGGTCTACTTCTAGGGCTTGTTACACATTTGCTTTGTTTTGTAGAACTGTTACCTAAACTTTACACCCAGCTTTTAAAAATAAAGCATTTGGTTGCTATTAAACTAAAAAAAATCAGAAAAAGGAAAGAGGAAGAAAGAGAACTAATGATATAGAAAGACTCATTTAAAAAGTGTGTGTCTTAAGTCTTTTGTTTTTTTCACATAAATGGACTTACCCAGCTAATAGTTTGTTTTTTAATAAAAGAAGTAGCTGCTCGTAGTTTATTTTTTTAATGTCCTAAAATTTATTCCCGTGTAAGTTATAAAAAATATATAAATTGAAAAAAAATTGGGGCCTAGTATAACAATGTTTAGCATAAAGGATTTTTATTAACGAAATTCTTTTGGAGTTAACAATCTTAAGCGAAGACTAAGAATTATTTCTATGGATGAAATTTTACACAATATCTAATCAAATATATTAATGAATAAATTAAAAAAGTTAGGTGGTTTCTGGTTTAAACGGGTAGTATTCAAAGTAAATATGTATTGCAATCTATTACTGACACTTTGGTCTTCAAAAAAAATTATTAAAATTAAAAAAAATAATAGTAGAATAAAAGTCAAATCAGAAAAAAAATATCTTTGTTTAAGCATATTTAACTTATTAAATAGCTTTTAGGCTTTTAATAAAATAACAAAAATTTTCCCCCCAAGAAGCAAAACCAAACCCTTAATCGTTGTTGCTCTTCATACGACTTAACCATTCAATTTCATTGTCTACTTTGTATAAGTTTTTCATTGTAAAATTTTTCCGCTTTTTTCGAACAACAAACAATAATCGGAAATTATATTCTATAGGTTATTAAACAATAAAATTAGTCATGAATGTCAATATTTCTATTGTTTCTTGAATTTTTTTTTTTTTGTAAAATTTAAAAAAAGTATTTTTTTGCCCCAAAAAGTATTGTTTTAACCATTGTTGGTTATTGTTTAGAGATAAAAAATGTATAAAGCAACACTAGTAGATGGAGCTGCTATTAAAGCAAATAGTTGTCATATTTAAGTCAATAAGCAAAGAAATTTTTTTTTCATTTAAAATAATAAAAGAAAATTAAATTTCTTAAGTTCAAAACTTAATTCGATCCAAAAAAAAAAACAAATTTAAAAGATATATATAAAAAAAATTTAAAAAATTTCATAAAAGATATTACTACTGACCAAAAATTTATGCACTGAAAATCATCATTTCTGTATAGTATGTAAGTAGTATTTTAGTCAAAAAACTTAGGGAAACCATAAGTTCCAAAGACCGAATGAATCAATAGAGAAAATTATTTTTGGTTTTACGTTAATTGACATTATTTCAAAAATATATAAGCCACTTTTGTTAATAACTGAAAAACTAATATAATTTTTAAACATTTCTGATTGTTAAAACTTTTTGCAAGTTATAGAAACAAGGTATAATTATGAGATGATTAAAAAATTGTTTTACAATGAAATAAGATCAGGAACTGTAAATAATGATCACTTTAGAATTTTCAATGAAAAAAACATAAAAAGAAAACATCGGAAAGTCAATGGAATTACACCTTATAGATGATATTGAACAAAAATTTTTGCAAATCAAGTGGTTTTACAATTTTTAGATTTTAATTTTTTCGTAAAAAAATAACATTTTTTTAATTTTTGCTTTTTTTGTCAAGAAATAATAATTTTTTTATTATAATTTGTTTTTTGGCTGAAATAATTTTTATATTTTAAATTAATATAAAAAAAGGAACAAATATTATAATCGTATTTAATTTTTATGAAAGTTGGCAAATAGTATTCAATTTTTTCTGAAATTATAAAACTAAAAAAAATATATATATTTATGTTAAAACTATTAAAGTCACAATATAACATTTATTTTTTGGGACTTATTCTTTTGGTAAAATTTTGCAACACCTGAATCAAAAAAAAAATTTTTTTTTGGAAATGAATGCAATTCTGAAATTTCCCTAAGGGGAATTGGACTGGTCCAAGACTGTTGACGTGAACGGTTCATTAGGTTTGGGACTGGTTCTAGTTCTTGCACTTAATACAAAGGAAACCTGTCACTTTTACATTGCGTTGTCATTGGAGGGGACAATTGGTTTAAAAATAACACCTCAGAACGGGTCAGTGGTCAATCCTATATAAGCAAATTTTGCATTAATTGCTTAAGATCCTGTTAAATCTACTTTGTTTGTATATACGTGTGTGTATGTATATATAAAAACAGAGGTATGTTAATGTGTAGGGACCAGTATTTCTATTTTTTTTACCTAACCTCTTTAAAACCTTTTTACCAGTTACTTGATGTGTGCCTTTTTAACCGATCTCGACCAATAACTTGTGTCCAACTCATGTTTTGTACCTGTAGGAGGACGAGTATGTCTACCAATTGGCACCAACTTCCCACAGGGTTCTTTTAGAAAATTAGTAACAAGTAAAATGTATAAAACATATGTTAAATATGCATAAATTAATAATTTTATAGCAACCCTATGGCGAAGTGGACTGGTACAAGACTATTGACATGAACGGTTCCTTAGGGTAGGGACTAGTTCTAGTTCTTGCACTTTATATGAAGAGGACTTGTCACTTTTACATTGCGTTGTCATTTAAGGGGGCAATTGGTTCAGAACTAACACCTCAGAACGGGTTACAGGCCAATCCTATATAAGGAAATTTTTTATTAAATGCTTAAGGTCCTGTTCAATATACTTTGTTTGTATTTACGCGTGTATCTGTGTATATATAAACAGTGTATGTTTATGTGTAGGGACCAGTGTTTTTATTTTTTCCCCTAACCTCTTTAACGCTTTTTAACTAGTTACTTGATGTTTGCCTTTTTAACCAATCACGACCAACAACTTTTGTCCAATTCATGTTTTGTACCTGTAACAGGACGAGTACGCCGACCAATTGACACCCATTTCCCGCAGGAAAGATACAAGAATTTTAATTTTTTGCTGCTCCGAATCCTATCTTAGTTGGCGACTTTATATGAACACCTTTTGCATTTTCACCAAAAGCAAACATTTTCAAAAATAATTTTACCTATTGCAGAAAATATCAAAAAAAACATGTTTAGTCGTAAAATGAAAAAAAAATCAATAAAAAACTGACTTAGGAAAATATAGGGAAATAAAAGCAACCACCAAAACATGGTTACATAAACTCCACGTAAAAAAACTATTTCACACAAGAAGGTTTCTATAAATAAACTTTGAGTTGCCAGGAGACTGTTTACAGTTTTCAAAATCCTAGACTTGGGCAAACGTACTAAAAGGTGTTTAAAGCTGAAACGATAAGCCTCTTATCTTTCCTTTTTTTTGTTTGATTTATAACGATGCTTGTTACGAAACATCAACCACTTGCTACACATTCTTTTTGAACAGTCTCCGAAAGATGTTAATTTTCTTAATTTAACAATTTTTATGATATAAAAACAAGAACAAAAAAAATTGTATGTAATAACAACTAACATGAAACATGACACATGTTAAATTTTCTCCATTAAAATGATGCGAGACAATTCGTAGCAGGAGCTATGCAGAATATGCTTCCACAAGATGGACTTGAAATTATTGACTTTAGCATTATTGCATACTTGTCACAAAAGCCTATATACCCTAGGCTTTAGATGTTACGAATATTAAAACCATATCACAACTCTACACCTGAAACTTAAATGAAAAATTGTTCATCTTCATATTAAAAGCATTTCATTTTATAAAATTTGTTAATCTTAACAAAAGCTGAAGAGAAGAAAAACCTTTTTTTTGTTATAAACAAACGCATGTTTACTACAATGTAATGGATGTAGTTATGTATGTGTGTGTGCGTGTTTATGTTTGGGGATCTGTTTAAAGTAAAAATTGCTAAGAAAAGTTAAAAGACATTTTACAGGAAGTGCTTGTGGCACGTGATTGTATGTTTGCCATATAATTTGATTTGTCTTTCCCTAGACGAGACGTCTTTTGAAAAACATCGTTCGTTCAATAGTCGTTGAGTTTGTTATTACTTTAGAATAACAGATGCTTTTATTTATTGTGTTTACGTTAACAACAAAAAGTTATTGCATAAACCTACAGACAGACACATTTGCCAGTTGCTGCTGGTTATAACAAAAAGGTTTGTTGTTCTATTCCTATTGCACGTTAAATGCAGTTCAATTCATTATTTTAAGAGTAAAAGTCCAGCAACAGTTAGAAGTTAAAAGATCGATTAAATATTTTTCTTCTTTTCTTCCATACTTTGCTTTGTGCATTTAAAAAGTTATTGAAGTGATAAGATTTATGTTGTTTAACAAATGGTAATAAAACCAGTAGAATTTAAGCAGAATTATATATTTGTTATAAAGCTTTTCATGTAACTAACAATTTGCTTTGTCTCTGGTATTGAAATATAATTTCATACACATAAACACGTGTTTGTAGTAAAATGCAAGAAGAAGTATATTGTTAAAATTCACTCATATATTTTAAGAGTTGTTAATGAACAAACATACAAACATAAGTTTTATAAGTGTTATTATTATTGTTGTTGTTAGGGTAGGTAACCAAGTTTATGGCTTTCATTACGAAATATTTATACAAGAGGCTAAACCAATTTATGTTATATAATATTAAGGAAATGTGACATAAGAATGAGATGTGTAATTATGTTGCTACATATTGATGAAACATAATTAAAAGGGAGAATTTATTAAAAGAATTATTTAAATAACCAACTTAAATATATAACTGTAGACCATAATTTTAAGTTTAAAAGCAGTTTTATATTCTTGCATAATATCACAAAATAAAATTATTGTTTTAACAGATTAAATTAAATTTTTAGTTTAATTTCTTAAATTTTGTTATAACGCAATTTTATAGCTTTATGTGTAAGCAAAATAAATGAATTTTCGTATAAAAAAATATATATAAATTAAAAATTATTATTAGTTAAAAAAATAATTAATTAAATAAAATTATTAAAATTTTAAAATTCATTTGTAATTTTTTTTTATAACGCAGTAAGGCTTTATTTTTTTTAAATTTTACGGGTCTTTGGTTTTTAAAAAATCAGTTGAAATGTTGTGAAAGATATACATGTGTAGGTATTTCTACGGTTGTATTAATAAAAAAAGTTCTTGGGTAAAACGCAATAAAATACACAAAAGTGTTTCGAGATTTGTTTAAATTTGGCTAAAAATAAGGTCGAACCAATTGTAAAATTTGTTTGTTTCCATAAGGTTTAAAATAGCGCTTTTAAGGCAAAATTCGTTTGTGAGTACAATTAATTTGAAATCTGCTCAAATTTTTATTAATACAGCCGTTGGTATTTATAAAATTGACAGTTGTGACTGTTAAATTAAAAACTATTGTATTGATGAATATGACAGTTTAAATAAAAACGACTATTATATACAAATTTTAAGTGGGAGACTAAAAGATGTAGATATGCCGAAAGAGCTCAAGTTAAGCGAAAATTGTTTGTTTATAAAATTTTCCCTAAAAAAATGAATGCAAACAATTATTTTTAAAAATCAAACATATTAAAACGTTTGCTTTAAATATAATTCGATGTCTACACAAAAAAAATTATGGGCAATGACCTTTCGTATTAAATAGAACATTCATTGCAATTAATTTTATAATCGAAAAGTTACCAAAAACCAATTTTTTAAATTAAATTTATATATTAGAAAAGTGGTTGACTTTTTTAAATTTATTCATGTAAAAATTGTATGAAAAAAAAAATTTTTAAACGTTATTATTGCAAAAGTATTCGTTTTAATTATTTGAATCTGTTGCCATTTTTATCTGGTTTACTTTGAATTTTCTATTACAATCCTCAAACGAAAAAAACTATTTTTAAATGAAATTTCTAAATTTTTGCGTTTTATTCTTGCAAGTCTACAAATCAAAAAATTGGATCAATATAGTCCAAGCCTAAGAGAAATTTTTAAACGTATTTCAACAAATTAAAAAGTTATAAGTCTATTTTTTAAATATATGTTTTTTCCACAATTTTTTTAAAAATTTCGCCGCTTCGTTGTGTGGCATCATCAGGAAGTACTATTCAAGAGGATTATTAGTTATTATGAGTTTAATATCAGCTTTCGGCTTTTTGTTAACATTTTTCAAATTACAATATTAATATTAAAGTTTTTTAAGCATAGAAATATACTTAAACTAAAATTTTAAAAAATTTTAAGCATGCGTCATTACAATTTTTTTAAACGGAGTGAAAAAATATTGAAAAAATTTGTGAAAAAACAGATAAATAAAAAGGATCTAAAGCTTGAACAAATACACTTATAATTTAACATTGAAATAGTAAAAATAAATTAGAAAAAATAAACAATCAAATAAAATAGTTATCAAATTGTTTAATTGGGCTTTTCCGTCAACTTGGTTTATACTTCTTCTCTGTCCACTGTGGGATTTTAGCTAAATTCTCGGATATAAATAAATAAGCAATAATATTATTTTGCATATGGGCACTTCCAATGGGTAGTCTACTTAGATCGGAATTTTAAACCTCTACGAATGACTTATGAGTTTTTATGAGAAAAATTATTTCCAAACTGAGCATGGATATCTTTTTCATTACTTTAAATAATATTTGATCTTAAGTAACTATTTATTGAATATTTCTAATATCATTGAATTTGTTTTATGGAATTCATCTTATCCAATTATCTGGATACGAATTAAGTATCAAGTACCGATTAACGAAAAATGTTAAATTATTTTCTATTCGTCTTTCAATGACGCGTTTCTATCCATTAAACAGCGTATTCTTTCAATACGCTGCAATTTCTGTTATCAGATAACTGTTACAAATAAAATGAACTAAAATGTATCATAATCCTTTCGTAAATTCTGAATTTTTTATAACTAATATACTTTTATAAATTTTTTAAAGTTTTTTTAATATATATTTCAGGTCAACATAATGATTTTTTTTGTTTAACGTTTCTAGTTAGTTTTTATACACTTGGTACTAAGCAACACTGTCAAAACATACAATTTTTTGAATTAACTCTCTATCTGAAGTTTTTTCGTTATGAAGAAAAAAGTGAATATTGCATTTGCTGGAAAACTGTTTCTCCAATTATAGAAAAATATATAGAATAATGGGAATAATAACATTTAAATTATGCTCTTACAATTTATCTAGATTATTATAATTTCAGTAATATTCTTAAAAGTTTTTTCAAAAACAGGTAAATAAAAATATTTATGAAGGCAAGATATGAAGACCGATCGCTATACGATGAAAAATTATTGGTGGCGTTTAAAATGGATTTTTATGTGCGATAAAATATGGTATAGAATCTAGAATAGAACGATTTTTTAACAACTTTTATAATTCTTGCAATCAAACATGTTTAAAAATATGTTACATATCCCAGCAAAATTTTTGCAAGTTTAGCAAGTTTTATTAGATAAGCAGAAACAGTGGTAATTTTTTAACCGCATAACTATTAATTTTGGTTTAAGCTGTCTTGAATACTTAAGTTGACTTTGCTAAATTTTATACAGTTTTTTTTTGCAACAAACGAAACTTTTATAATTAAGAAAAAATTTAAAATTTTGCATAGTTTAACATTTTAATGTGTATTAACAAAAATTTTTTTTCAATAAAATATATTTTTTCCACAAAACTTTTAGAATAGTTGTGTTCAATAACTTTCCAGTAATTACTAGCAACGAGAGAGTAAAGAGTAATATTTTAAAAATTGCTCTCAAAAATATCTAAAAGTAAATGAACACTTTTACAGTCAAAACTTGCAAGCAAATGTATTTTGTTATTGTAAACTTATAAAAATTTAAAACTTAAATTTTTTTTCAAAGCATAATGACAGAAAGACTGTTTGAATAATTTCTGATAGTAAAATTTTTACTAGCAGAAATCAGAAACATTTTTGTTTCTAAACATATTACACTCTTTTTTGGCTCTCTAGCTGCTAATTTTTTGTGTACGTGAACACTTACTAGTAATAATTATCGAAAATAAGTGATAATTTTCTGTAAATGAACACACCTTATATTTCTGAAATTTTTATTCTGTCAAAAACCTAAAGACTATTTTGATTCTTTTATTTCTGCTAGTCCTTGACTTAATTCTAATTATATAATGCGTCATCATTTTTTTTTTCTTTTTAACTGAAAATTTTTAGATACAGAACTTGTTTAAAAAGAGTGATAAATATGCATTAAAGCACAATACTTAATATTATCAAAATAATTTTAAACTGTGTAATTATTTACTCATTATTTTAAACATTATTTTGTTAGTATAAGAATAACTTTTCTGAAAATTAAAAGCTTTTGAAAATTTTGAACTTATATTCTTTTGGAAAAAATTATCACAATTATTTTTATTTTTTGTTTCTAAAAAATTAAGATTTTTGTAAGCATCATAGATTTTTTAAAGATTTAAAAATAGTTATTATTTCTGCCAAAAAAATTATAGCCAAAAAAAGTAAAATAACCTGCTGTTTTCAAATAAAAGTGTGTTTCAACATTAACGGAAAAAAATATTAATTTCCTCTTATTTTCTGGATTAATTTTATTATTTTTTTCATATGTATGACAGTTCCTGGTTGCTTCTTTTATGCAATTAATTGACTTGATACCTGATTTAAAATTGGTTTAATGTAGGTCAAAATTTAAGGTTTTGTTTTTTAATTCCTTTTTTTTTCCAAAAACTTAGATTTGTTAAAACAACGGTTGCCATAATATGTGTGAGTTCTTTTTGTTTTTAAAATTTACATATTTTTTAACTCGTCTTCCTTTCTTTATAGTTTTTTTTTTACACAATTACAAAATGTCGTACAAAAACAAATCTAAGGAGTATTTTTAACTAACTTTAGCAAATGGTAAAAGTAATAAGAAAATAGCATGATAATTTATTAAAATTTTTAAACCATTTTATTCACCGATTTATTGTAGATATATGTATTTTCAATTTACATATGTATGCACATATCTCTATAATTACAATTTTCAATATAAAAATTCTAACAACGAAAATATTTTCAAAAATAATTTTAAATGCGTTTTTATTTTATTTAAAATGAAATTGATTAATATATCAAATAGCATAGTTATCAGGATTTTTTGCCTAAATTTAATTGAAACTTATTTTGTCAGAGGAAGTGTAATAAATTTGTTATCAACGTTGAAATATACTAAGATTGAGTTTAAGCTTTTTTGAAGTGGCTGCTATATATAACTTATTTGGAGCAAAAGGCAATTGTTTATTAAAAACAAAATTTTGCTTTTCTTTCTCAAAGAAAAAATTTTTTTAAAGTATCAAATAAATTAAATTCAAATTGTTTTTCTTTTATGAATGACCAGATTTTAGAATTTTTCTATATAACAAGTTTTTTCTAGAAAATTTGCTATTTCAGCTCTTTTTAATTATTGCTCTTTTTAGTAGGTGCCACAAAATTTTCTTTTATAACTAGACATGCTGCCAATTATAAGGTTCAGTTGCACCACTACAATATAAATTTTATAGCTTTTTCGTTTTACATTCAAAATTTTTTTCAATTCCGCACTTAAAATTTATTATTTCTTGCCTAAGTAGTTTGTTACCCATTATATAACATTTTTACTACAAGAACAATTTAATTTGACTGGCAGCAGTTTTCTCTTTAGTTTTATATTTTAGTCAAACATATAAACTGTGCACCTGATTCGAGACTAATTCAGTTCTTGTGTGTTTTATATGCAAACCTTTTTTTATTGCAATAATGGAATAATTTTATACAAAAACCTCAACTATTTTTAAAAAATTTATTTTTTTATATTAGAAAACACTCATACGCCCTGATGCGTTCGTTATATTTAACACAATTTAATTTTCTAGATTTTTTTACAAATTTGTTTTTAATAATAAATTTTTAAACACTCACTTTGTTAAATTTTTATTGATTTTCCAATTAAAAGTTTTATATGCAGATAATCCAGTTTAAATATTGTTATATCCTTCAGAGCACCATATGTTTTTTCAAAGCTTTTAGTTTAAGAATATTTCTTAAATTTAAAAATTTTTATTTTTTAATTAATGTTTTATTTAAATAAAACTGCTTTACTTTTGACTGTTTTAATTTTAAACTTGCTGTTTCACTCTTTGTTTAAATGAAATTATTATTTTTTTCCAAAAATTCACTAAAATTTTAGGATGTAAAATTTTTTAAAAACTTTTTATAATAATTTTGTTGTAATTTAATAAGAATGTTGCATCTTGGTCTCCTTTAGAGAAAATTTTAGTTTAAGCTTACAAATATTTTTTTAGGAATTTTTTCTTTACTTTTGAGAGAAAGAAAAGTGTACTTGACCGTAGAAAGGTGACCGTGTAACTAAGGTATTCTTGAAGCTAATAAGTAGTTATATAAGATCATATACTTTATACACTTTTTCTTAAACGGGGGATAGTAAAAGAAAGACTTTTATAGCACTCGTTCAATGGCTAAAGAAAACGATCACTCGCGCTCGGCTGCTCCGAAAAACGATCAAGAGATTTTCTTCGCAAACGTAAGAATTGTTGTTGGGACTTTGCGCAAAAATAAAGACTTGTTATAGAGTCAAGGTAAATTGAAGATGCCGCTATTGTTAAAGATGTATGTTGTTGTAATTGTTTTATTTGCTGCTTACTGCTCTTGCTACGTCTTGTGTTAAAACCAGTGGTTGCTGCTTCTTGCAATGATGCGCGTTGTTTGTGTTATCACCTTGGCATTGGCAATGCTTATGAATGCCAAACATACCAACAATAAGCAACTCTTAAAAGCGTTCAAAAATATCTTGCAGCAGCGGCAACAAACAAACAGCACACGAAGAAAGTCAGCAAGTAAAACTACAACAACATTTTAGACCATACAAGTACACAAGACTTTAAGCTGAATAAAGACACAACAACAAAACAAACTTAAACACGGTTGAGGGAAAAAAGAGTTTGTTCGTTTAGTACAAAAAAAGAATTTTAAAGAAATTTTTTATGGCTTGTAGCAGTTGTTAACCGAAACATCAACACAAATAGTAGACTAAACCGTTCAAACGTACAAAGTCACATACATACTTATACGTACGTCCGTCTGTCTTTCTTTTCATTCATACATTCCAAACATTAAAGCAAAATAAAAGAGAATTTTAAAAATTTATTAAAAAAAAACACTCAAGAGCATTGGATTTATATTAAGAGAGTTTATTACGACCTTCTTCAAAAGAGCAATACCAATATTTTAGATATCTCTAGAATATCTCGGCTTTATTATTCTTCTTATTTTGGCCACAACAGCATTTGGTGTTTTTATTTCTATGATTTGGGGTCATTCAGCGGTTGGTTTAAGATTATTATAAGAATTTTATTTTTTTGTAATAGTTTTAGGTAATTTCAGATTGTGGCAAAATGTTTCCGCTAAAATTTTAATTTTCATGCTTATTTTATTGGAATATTAGACATCGATACTTTCTAAATGACTAGAAATTCTGTGTTTTAAAATCACTAAATTTACTGAGTGTTTAATAACAAGTCTTTACTTAGTCTTAATAACAAAGGATTATCAGCAAAGCTCTGCCAAAAAATAAGCAATTATGCTGTTTTTCGAACGTTTTATTCTAAAAAAAACAAAATACATATAAATCGTCCAACACGATCAGTCAATTGGCTTCCAAAAACAGCACATAAAATTAAAGAAAAATATTATTTAATGTTGATTAGTTTCTTAAAAAAACAAGCAGTTAAGTTCTTCTTAGCATTTGAGCAGAAATTTATCATATATCAAATAGTTACTCTTTTTTAAAGCATTTTGAAAATTGGTTACAGTTTATTAGGAGATAAATTAAATAAAAATTTAAAATTCATTGTTATGGTCTGTTACTAAAAAGAAAAGCAATTTAAACGATATTTGCTTTAACTCAACCTTATTTGATTAGAGTGGGCAGGTAAACCACTTACAACACGCTAATTAAATATAAAACAGATAGTTTTTTTTAAGCCAATTATATCATAAGTCGTTATATACAGCGACTGTTAATAATAATAAGTGTGACCAATTAAGCACAAATGAGTGTGACCTTCTTGAAAGACAAGTACCATGCAAAAAGTTTCAGTCTTTAGGAACATGTTCCATTACAGTACCAATAGAATCAGGAAAAACTTTCCACATTTCGACGGTTTTCAAGTGCATTGAAGAAGTCAGATACTTCAAAATCACTTATTGGAACCCTCGGCTGTTCCTGCACGTGGTCAAATGGCCTCAAAATAAACCCAGAAACACCTGTCCATATCTCAGAGTTTTATTCCATTTTCGGTTAAATGAAAAGGTATACATGTTAAGAAGATCAAATGGTGTAAAGTAACTTCTTCACCGTTTCGAGAAACCAAGACATTTGGATTCTTCCTTTGACACAAAAAAACCTGTTATGTCTAGAGGATAGCACACTGGGTTCTTACATCCAGAACATCAAAAGCTTCTATCTTCTTAATATTTATACCATCCATCAATGCGAATGATGCAGAGTTATGCAATGTGTGCTTAAGTGACAGAAAACAAAATTTTTTTGCAAAAGCTAAGAAAACTCGATTTAAATAAAAAAAATCCTTTGGATGTCTAGTACTTTCGCACACAAAGATCCGACCTGCTAGCGTAGTCAAATACTGAATGCTTTCTCTCTTGACCTGACTGCAGTTTTTTTAGTCTGACTAAACCAAGATTTATTCAAATCTGTTTTACCGAAATAAAGGTTATCATTTCTATTTATATAACGCTTTTGAGAATTTTTGCCTTTGCATTATAATGATGAAACTAATCCCGATGATCTATAAAATGCTGGCAAAAATCTTTAGAAAACTTATTTTACCATCTTCTTCTACTTCTTTTACGGTCTGCAAAGTAGTGGATTGATTGATGGTCCCTTCTACTCATTCTTAAGAATAATCGAAATGAAAGGCTTATATATATGATATCAACTTTTGCTGAATAGGTTTGGAAGAGTGAAGTCCAGAGTGATCAGTATCTTTAAATTGTGCTGCTGTCAACCTATTTAAAAAAATTTTTGACAACTAAATGATAACTATTACAGATAATTGGTACTCACGTACCTTACTATTTAAGATTAAAGAAAGCCACGGTAAGACTTGGTTAATTGGTTAAGAACAAGATACTTAAGAAAGGATTATCTTTATGATATTCACATACCATGCAGCTGAAAAAACAACGGCTGAGGCTTAAAAACCCGTATCTAAAGTCCAACATTATCTTAGACTAATAAAAGAAAGGAGTCAATTTGCTTGCTACGTTCTTTCAATAAATATATAAATACATTATACACGGGCGCGGAAAATTTCATATTATTTGATTTATTAAACAAAAATGTTGGTGCCCATGAAACAAACGCTTCATATATTTTATTAAGCAATAGTATTGCGTATTCAAATTTG